>JADAZR010000038.1:0-523962 GCA_014872995.1 Diaporthe citrichinensis | reverse complement strand
TTGGATGAGGTGTCTTCGGCCGCCCCCCCGCCGCGCCGTGGGGGGGGGGGGGGGGGGGGGGGGGGGGGGGGGCGGGGTGCGGGGGGGGGGGGGGGGGGGGGGGGGGGGGGGGGGGGGGGGGGTGGTAGCGCCTTACCGTGATCATGTCGCTGGTGACGTAGCCGACGCCGCCGGTCCAGCCCTCAGGGGGCTTGTCCAGGACGTAGTGGACCCTGAAGCCCTTGTCCTCTGCGGCGAGAGCGTCGAGGTCCTCCTTGAGCAGGATGTCCTGCTTGGTGACGTTGGCGAAGATGAGGTCGACCTCGGTGCGGTCACCGGCCTTGCGGCCGCGGATGATGGCCTTGACTACCTGCAGCATCGGGGTAATACCAGTACCGCCGGCGATCATGCCGAAGTGGCGCACCATGTTGGGGGTGTAGGTGAAGGCGCCCTTGGGCCCGCGCACGCGGATGGTCTGGCCGACATTGACCGAGGCCAGGTGCTTGCTGATGTTGCCGGTCGGGTACGACTTGATCAGCAGGTCGAAGTAGCCGGCCTGCTCGTCGCCGCTGATGGGCGTGTAGGAGCGCACGATCTCTTTGGTCGTGCCGTCGGGCTGGGCCAGCACCGCGCCGATGGAGATGTGCTGGCCGATGGGGAGGCCGAGGATGTGCGACGGGCTCGGCAGGGTGAAGCGGTAGCTGTGGCATCGTCAGTCAGCCAGATCAGATCAAGTTGGTAGCGATAGTTGCCAGTGCTGGCGCAAACATACATGGCGGTGTTGTGGGACAGGATGGTCTTCTCCTTGAGCTCGTACTCTTGGAAAATGTCAGGCTTGAGGGCCTTCTGAGGTTCTGCGGCGGAGGCTGTCAGCTGGCCTGTTCGGTTCCCGAGTGTTTCTGCCGCTGAGACAGTGGTGACAGGAAAACTCACGACTCCTCCAGAACTTGATGGCGCTCAGCGCGAGGGTGACCAGGACCGCGTATGGGAGCCATTCCCTCTTAACAATGGCAACGCCAACAACGAGCAAGCCGGCGGGGATGTAGATGCCGTCGACATACTTCTTCGAGCTCAGAGGTTCCTTGGTGGCCATTGCGAGAGAAGGGCTGACTGCCGTGAGCTTGTCCGTACACACAAAAGCCCACTCGAGTTGGAGAAGAGAGTCGTGCCCCGCGTTGGAGGAAGGGAGAGTGAGTCGGTCTGCCTTTGAGCCTCGGGGGATATCGGTCAAGTTTCGGATTCTCTGTTGGGAAGAGGAACTCGCGCGGTTGAGGAGCTCGACGACGGCGGAGCCCGAATCGGCCCACACGGACAGGATGCAAGGGTCCTGGGGAGCCTTTTTTTGGTGGGGGACGAGCCCGAGCTCCAGCCTTAGAATGGCAATTGGCGCCGATGGCACTCCGAACCAGACACCTGGGGCAGCTAGGCTAGCAGCCAAGAACCGGTCTAGTGTACTGTGGCAGGTACCTCGGTACCCGAGAAAGTACACCACGGGCCCCACTTATGAGCCCGCGGCCCAGCTATCAGAACCAGCTGCTTGCAGCTGGTACTCACGACGCAGACTACCTCTGTAGGCCTCTGTTAAAGACGTGAACGCGGTATACTTCCCCAACCCTTGTTTTATTGCTTCTGTGTAGGAAGAAGATAGTTGGCACGCAACCCTCATATTTATGCACAACATGCCTTTCACGGCCTATAGAGGAGGGAGCAACAGCACCGTCAAGCGAAATGGAGGAGTCGGGCCACGGAAACAGGACGAGACCGAGCTGAAGATGGATTGACTCGAGCATGCAGACATACCAAACTAGATCAGAGGAATCAAGGACGCATTGGCGTGTCTTTAGAGCTTTGAATTTCCTGGCAGTATGTGATGAAAGGACGGAAAGTCTGGCTGGCCGAGTCTATCAACACATAAGAATCCATGGGCATAACCTGCCTCTGTCAATGCAAATCGTTCACTAACGAGGTTCTCATCCCCGAGTAAAAGAAATACTGGGGGGGAGGATTCAATGATAATATTGACAGTTTGTAGATGCTGAATATGTCTTATTGGTCTTCTCTGTAAAAGCTCGTGAGTCAACCTTCGGCAATATTTCATCTGACGTTGAAAACTCCTTTGGAGATCACGTCAAACAAATGAAGTCCTATAAAAATAAAGTCTAATTACAGGCACGGATGACCGAACACGTGTCAATATTTGGGTGCTAATGGCAAGGTCAGTTGTTTCCCTGCGAGTAAACTTGTGTCCCCATGCAGTTGACCGAGTTGGGCAATATTCTCCAAAACAGGATTCTTGGACACCTGAGAGCCTGATGATCTAGTTCTCTAAAGCTTGCTGATTTAAATAAGAGGGATTTCCTTCTAATGTAATACATTAGAAGAAGACTATATGGATATTGAACGGTATGCAAGAGACCAGCTGGCCGAATACACGTACAAGCACTGAGACATTCTTTTTCACAATCTAGGCCAGTATTGCTCTCCCAAGCACAAGTTCAGTTAAATGAGTAAAATAGTGTGTGAGTGTGTCTTTAGATTGCTGCGGAAGTTAGATAACCGGATTTATCAACTAAGAGCAATGCTATGAAATGGTCCTCAAGGGGCAAATCACTTAGGCGTGGGACTACAAAAGCTATCAAGGTAGTGAGCAACGTCTTATGACCAGAGTGTATCAAGCAGGCAGTGTGACCTGTCTGGATTCAATATGAAGATTTGTCAGCACGTCACCCAGGTGGTCATCCTGAAGTGGCCAAGGCCAGGACGGCAAGGGCCAGATACTCGGCCGAGTATGCACCACAGCCGACCAATTCATGTACTCCACACAACGTCTCCTGCACATGGCAGCAACGTCATTTCTAATCACTGCGGCTGCCGGGTGGTTTTAATCCGTGGCCCGAAGACTTGAAAAGAACTCGATTTGTGCCCCGGTGTGATATTTCTTATTTCCAGAATCTGCTTGGACCAGTAAGCTCGACAACTGGGCCTAAGAAATAGGACTCGAGTGACCGCTCGCATACATAGGTAATATCATCTTTGTCTCGCCTCTGACATGTCCGATCCCCTTAACTCACACCTATTTCCATCCCAGGACGAATCAAGCGTGCGCTTCGGCAGCCAACATGTCGAAGCTCATGGTCGTTGTTGGCATCACAGGGAATCAGGGAGGAAGTGTTGCAAACTCCTTCCTCGCCGACACCAACTGGCGTGTCCGAGCCATCACGCGAGATCTATCCAAGCCTGCCGCTCAGGAATGGACAGCCCGAGGCGTCGAGCTAGTGGCCGCTGACCAGGACGATGTCGACTCCCTGACGAAGGCCTTCAAGGGCGCACATGCCATTTTTGCGATGACCGACTACTGGGCGCCAATCCATGATCCCAAGGTCAGGGCCACGGCGGCCGAGCGCGGCATCACGGCCGAGCAGCAATGTGCTGAGGCGGAGTCGCAGCGCGGGAAAAACATGGCCGTCGCGGCGGCCGCGCCGGAGATCCAGGAGACGCTGGGGCGCTTCGTCTACAGCAGCCTGCCAGACTCGACGAGGCTGTCAGGGGGCAAGTATACCAAGGTCTGGCACTTTGACAGCAAGGCTGCAGTTGAGGACTTCGTTCGCCATGACCCTGCCATGGTATCTGCGGGGCTCAGCCAGAAGTCCAGCTTTATACACGTTGGCGTTTATGTGGACAACTGGCGGCGATCGCCTTTGGAGATCGCAAAGGACCCTGAGTCGGATGGGTACTACCGCGTCCAGGTCAGCGACGGGCGCGAGAAGCTTCCACTTATCTGGATTAGTCGGGATACTGGGACACTGGTAAAGAAGCTTGTGGAGGATGTGCCGCCCGGCGCGAAACTGCTCGGGGTCAGCACGATGGCCTCCTACAGGGAATACCTCAGTACCTGGGCCCGAGTTGTTGGTAAGAACCTGGCTGGCGACCAGGGCATCAAGCAGATATCGCCAAAGGAGTGGGCCGAGCGGGTGAGGGGTGACAAAGATCACAAGGAGCACATGCTTGAGACATGGGCTTTTGCCCACGAGTTTGGCTATGATGGCGGTGACCGGGAGATGCTGTATCCGAAAGATGTCAGTCCCCCTTCCCCAAACATTTTAATTTTGGTAAAAGTTTAAGCACAATGCTCCTGCAGACTCGGTTACTGCACTTCCATTTCTCGAAAGAAACCAGAACTGATTTTGGATTAAACAGATTGGCGCAGAGAATCTTTTAACATCTATTGAGGAGTATGTTGAATGGGAGGACTGGAGTCCGCTGTTTGAGAAGAGTTAGCTGTTTTTGATTCTCCCAGTTTGCCAGCGTTTAGTGAGGAATGAGCGGTGGTGTGAGTTTGGGTCACGGGTCATTCAAATTTTGTCTCCCCTTTCGCTTGACACTTTTATTCGCCCTGTGATGTTTGAGGTTTTTAACCGAGCATATCCTCCTGTCAACCAACCAAACAAGTACGACTCCATCGAAGAGGTATCACACCTCGCATTCACCAGGGGATATCATTGGAGATCATGGATGAGATGACGTTGAATTGAAATAGTATAACCCGGTAAGAACTATCTCTGAGTACAAGCTTTGCTTAAGACCAAGAATGGCGATCGTATTGCTGATTGCCGTCACGACTAGAGGTCGTTTCCTATGTAACGACAAACCTTCGACGAGAAGTTACAGCAGGACCACAAGGACATGTATGGAGACATACAGGAACAGATATCTCGCAGTCTCTTTTTTGACTCTCCCGTGGGCCAGGTACCTGATTTCACCTGGAAGACAAAGGAATGCCGGAACTTGAGCTCTGGGCAAAGTCTGGGGGGGTCAATACTGCCAAGTGAATTTCGAGATCCACATGATGTAGCGATCGGGACTAAAAGTGGACATCACATAGTCTCGCAAGTAGTCTGCGGGCTCCTCGGTTGATAATCTCGCCGACTGCTCGGAGACTTTTTTCTTGCCTGGTCACCTTGACGTATGTAGTTCGGTATTGCCAGGGCATAGCCTCGAGTTAAATGTAACAATGCAGATAGAATCCCGGCAGAGTCTTTTTCCACTGCGGAGATTTTGAGTTTGTCTCAGTCGTCCGCCTTTTCGGCCGAGTGCGTCCGATACTCCCAAGGGTGCACAAACTCGTGTTATTCAGCTTTTAGTGCGCAGGACACATGGTAGACTATCATATCCACCTCGCACTTCAGTAGTACCCCGATGCAGCAAATATGAAAGAGCAACCCCCGCATTTGTCTCAGGCCAGAACTTGAATACTTCCAACTCACCAGTACCACCCGCAGTATCCTTTGCATCGCCAGCATGAAGGTCATTATCATTGGCGCATCCGGAGAGACCGGTCGGTCAATTGTGAAGGGCCTGCTCGAGTCCACCACGCAGTTCGTACGTCTGCCCTTTGCATACGCATGCAGCTGAGCAAGTCACCGAGGCGGTGGGCTAATCCGTCACATCCGTTGCCAGGATATTACTGCTGTGACCCGAGAGGCATCTCTCAACAGCAAGAAGAATGATGAGCTGAGGAAGCAGGGCGTCCGGGTCGTGCCTGCTGACCTGAGAGGACCAGAGGATGACCTGGTCAATCTTCTCAAGGGCGCCGATGTTGTCATCTCGAGCATCACTGCACCAGCCTTGCTGGACCAGATCCCCCTGGCAGACGCGGCGAAGAAAGCTGGCGTCGGCCGCTTCATCCCTTGCACCTATGCGACGGCTTGTCCTCCGGTGGGGGTAATGAAGCTGCGCGAGACGGTGAGCAGACACTGCGACGCCTCTTCCTCACACAAAAGCTTCAGCAGCTGATGACGTGCCTAGAAAGAGAAAATCCTCAACCACATCAAGAAGATCTACCTTCCGTACACGCTCATCGACGTGGGGTGGTGGTATGAGATCAGCCCGCCTCGGGTCCCTTCCGGGCGTGCTGACTACGGCCTCATGGCGCCATTCGCATATCTGATAGGAGACGGCTCGGTGCCCTCTGCTCTCACTTACCTTCAAGACATTGGCCGATATGTGGCCAAGATCATCGCCGATCCCCGCACCCTGAACAAGATGGTATTCGTCTACAACGAGGTCTGGACGCAGCAGCAAATTGTCGACAAGGTCGAGGAGCTGAGCGGAGAGAAGATAGAGCGCAATTATGTATGCGATCCTTCCTAATACCTCACCACTCAGTCTGTCTGTCACCGTTTCGCTAACTTAAGGTCTGCAAAGCTGTCCGGAGAGGAGCTGCAGGCCCAGATTGCTAAGCTCTTGGGGCCGGACCAAGCTGAGCCAGCAGACGTTGGACTCCTCATGAAGCTTTGGGGTCTTGAATATCAGTACTCGTGGGGCATTCGTGGAGATAACACGCCTGAGAACGCCAAGTACCTGGGGTATCTTGTGGGCAAGGAGCTCTACCCGGACTTGGAATTCACCTCGTTCGAGACCTACTTGAAAGGCTTGCTGGAGGGAAAGGCTACGAAAGTCTATGGGTGATTACGTTTTGCCGCGCATTAACTACCGAATAATGAATATCCCATGCCAAGAGTGGTTCTTGCCGTGTATGGTCTACACGTAGTTGATCCTCACTCGGGAGACCAAGTAGTATTGAACATAACAAGCCCATGGTCCTTTCGAAATGTCGTAGAAAGTGAAATAGCAAAGTCGTTGATGGTTAAGCTCACGATACACAATTCCTGCATTTTGCTCTTGTCATAGCGTAAACGGAATGAAGGTAGGGTACACGCAAAGAGGTTGGATCGGGTCGCCCGGCCAAAGAACGATCGAGGTCCATAGCAACACAAAACTTCCCACAATATATGAGCAGACGTCTCGGTAATCTGCGATGCCGGAAGAGACGACCTAAGCGGTAGAGTCGATGCTGGACCTGAGGCTGAAGAAAGTAAGCAATCCTGAGATACTTCGGGCAGCGGAATCACCGGCCGGCCGGCCAGCCGCCCCGCCGTTTCACTGCAATTGTCACACAGAGACAGGTGGGGCACTGCAGGGGTTGTCTCCCAAGCACTCAGCACCAGCCAGCAATACGAGTGACTGAGACGCCCTTTGCTAGTCGCGCGCATGTCAAACCGTGTCACAAGTTATCAAGTTTGCAGCATTCCACAGGACTGAGGAGTCAGGATTGCGGACTTTTCTTTCCTATATCAGGGCTGATAGAGTTTTGAAGCTCTCGGAGGAGAAAGATTGTCATACCAATCAGATCGTGTAGGGTACGTGTGAAAATCGTCAAAACCGGTGAGCTGTCCTTCGACCTGCTGGGTACAAGCTGACTTGCTGCTTGAAGCTGCTCAAAATGGGCGACAAGGTTGAGGACGCTCCTTTCCCGTTGACGGAGGTGGACAAGTGGGTGCTCTCGCAGACGGACGAGGAGTTCAAGTACCACGACTGGGAGGAGCTGAGGGAGATCATTGGTATGCGAGGCCCACGTCCCCAGTCTCAGACTTTGTGTGATATTTACGATTGAATTATCCTGAAACCCCTTTCCTGACTGTCCCCACAGAGACCAACAACCTCTCTGTGCTAAAGCGGAAGCCCTCAGACCTCCGCCGGTATATGAAGTGGACAGCTGAGACGAAAGCTGCCTATGGATCCATGACCAACTTCCTGCTGCAACACCGCCTGCCAAAGTCGTGGGGCTCAATTCCTTTCACGCCCGCCTCCGAGATCCCCTTCAAAGAGACGTCCGACTACAGGGTCCTCGTCAATGACTGGCCCTACGGCCTCACGCCCGACATCACGCACTTCGTCGTCTGGACCCGGACCATCATCCCGACAGACCCTGAGACTGGAGACGTGACCCCCGAGAGCAGGAGACTGATTGTTGACTTTGTCAAGACGTTCTTTTCCGATAAGCTGGGACCGGGAGGCGAGCAGCGTGTGATGTGGTTCAAGAACTGGGTTGCCCTGCAGAGTGTCCGCGCTCTGGAGCACATCCACGTCCTGGTCAAAGACGCAGATCCGGCCGTGGTTGCTGAGTGGGCCAAATAGCTTGGTTCGCTTGCGCAGTACAGTATAGTACATCAAAGTACAGTACAGATGGTGGTCCATAGAGTCATAGAGCGCTATCCAAGACACAGTCTTCTCCACGTGCACCTGCACAACACCGGATCATGCCGCAGCACGCCGCTGCTTCCGGTTCACAGGCGGGGCCGCCTCCTGCTGGCCCGGCTGGGCGCCCTGCATGCCAGCCATGCCCCTCGCCATCCCGAGCAGGCCGTAGCCCTTGTAGGCGCCGTAGGCGGGGACGACGGCCCAGAGCAGCCAGAGCCAGTTCCCGAAGAGCATGACGAGCACCTGGCACGCCCAGGTGACCCAGACGACATCCCACATGTACTCGGTCAGGCCCGGCGCGGAGAGGTCCTCGCCCGAGGACCTCAGGGCGCCGGTGGAGCGGTCGAACGACGGCCGCCCGGCCTTCTCGAGCGCGAACTGGCAGGCGAAGCTGGGCAGGGACAGCAGAGCGTACGTCCACAGGGAGCGCGACCTGATGAAGAGGGACCACAGGATGAAGAGACCGTTGACGATGGCGGCGCCGATGTGGAGGCTTTTCAGCGACTCGGCGTTGGACTTCGCCCGGTCTTTCTTCGCCTTTTGAGCCATCGTGTAGGCTGGTCAAGAGAGAGAGAGAGAGAGTGTGTGTGTGTGTTTTGAAAAATGACGAAGATGTGGCTCTGGTGATCTGGCCGCGTGACGTCGACCGTGGGATGTGTGAAGAGGGAGAAGCTTCACAGAGCTCAACAGATTAGTTCGAAGCTGAATGTCGGGGTTTTGTGGCTGGCCCAGTGGTATTTGTGGTGAAGGGGGATGAGCTTGGCGAGACTCTAGACGATGTCGACTTGCGGTGATGATCCCACGTTGTCCACTTCGGGATTGGGAGGGAGGCTGAAAATAAGTCGAGGATCCATCCATGCGCATGTACACGGCGCAATGGCAGAGTGGGAACCTAGACTTTTTGGTGGTACGGGTAGCCTGGGGTTCCCGTGGGGCCGCACAGAGCCCGTTGCTCAGCGGACAGGATGGCTAGCCAATCACTGGCTGCAGCTGCCTCGGTGGACTGAGCGGCAGGCGCCCAACGTCAACATCGGGGGGTGTGCATTGGAGAGCAGTTCTGCCTCGGGGTCCTCAACTTCACAACCTGCCACTTTTTCCATTCTCTGGGATCTTAATTGCTCCACGGAGTCGCTTCTTCCCCCCCTTCGATTTCCTTGGGAAGCCTCTTGCAATCGCCAGTCTGCCGCGGCAAGTCGACCCGATTGTCCTGAATCCGATCGTCGTTGTGCCTTCCTGTGTCAATTCCGCGACGGGGACCAAAACATGACCTCGTTCGTTCCTCCGGGTTCAGCCTTTGCTACGACGCGTGCGGTGCTCTCGAATCTTGGAAAGCGCGACAACTCCATCTGAAGCCAACTACCACTAGGCAGGACACCATCCGGGCTTGCACGGCACGGTCGCTGAGTCGCTCCGGCGCCGAGGATTCTGACTTGACCGGCTTCGACTGCCTGCGCTCTCATCGCTCTGCACTTGCTTCTAATACTGCTGGCAGCGCGTGCTCCTACCGTGCTACTGTTCTGTCCTTTTCTTTTCTCTTTCATGCCTGCATATTATCCCGGCGCTACAGGGGCTACATCTGCATCCACCACCCAACTCATCAATCATCTATACGAAAGCGGCGAACAATTGCCTTCCCCCACCGCTCGGCATTGACCCTCTCGATATCCCACCGACATTGTCCGATCCTCTCGCAAGCGAACGGAAACACCGTCAGCTCTACCTGTTACTCTTGAACGAATTCCCTGGACGCTCTCCCATGGATCGAAGGGGCCGCTGACAGTACATACTCCACTGCTACAAGGGCTCGGCCGGAGTACAATCTCTTCAAACATGGCGCCCTCTCAAGCCGTCACCAACGAGATCTTGAGGCAGGCTGTATACTACCACCTCGACAACCTATCACCCCAGAATGCTCTCTTCTTCGCCGAGAGGCTGTGCGCCCAGGACAAGGACAAGCAAACCGAGGCTACCTTCCTATACGCCCTATGCCACCTGCGGCTTGGGGACGACCGCTCCGCATATGAAGTCAGCAAGGCTTCCGGATACAGGGGTACACATTTGGGCTGTTCCTTCGTATTTGCACAGGCATGCTTGCGAATGGAACTGTGGAAAGAGGGCATCACCGCGCTGGAAAAGTCAAGGGTATTATGGGCTTCGAAAAATAACATGGGGAAGCATGCCGCCGGGCTGAGAGCGCCGCATCCTGATGCTGCAGCCTGCAGCTCTCTCCTGGGGAAGCTTCATCGGGGTTATGACGACAAGGATCGGGCAATCGCTTGCTTTGAGGATGCTCTGAAGGCGAACCCTCTGATGTGGGATGCCTTCACCTCATTATGCGACATGGGCGTGACAGTCCGTGTTCCGAACATTTTCAAACTCAACGACAACCTTGTCAAGAACTTCGACCAGATGCTGAACGGTTCTGCGGTCGACCCAAAGGAGCCTCCGCCAAATACACTCGAACCTCTCCACGTTCCTAAGAGGACGTCACGAGCAGTCGCACATGATTCTGCGGATCCCTTTGAGCCGCAACGCTCGACAGCATTCCAGGATATCCCATCATTCAGCAATCTCCAAGCGCCTGACACGGACGCGAATGAATTTATGTCCAAGATTGTTGCGGCGAGGTCACGGCTGGGGCCTGTAGTAGCCCCTTCGGTTAATCAAGGCGACATGGAAACGCCGACCAACCATAGGTCCAACGTTGACACGCATCAGACACGGGTGCCGACGAATCCAGAGCCGCCTCAGGCGCCACTTCGAAGAAACAGAGCGCACATTGCAGACACGGGACCAGAAGCCCCTCCACGCGGTGGCTACAAGCTAATGACCAAGAGGCGAGAGAAGGTCCAGGAGGCCGAAGTGCCGCCCGAAACGACAGCATCACTCCTCAAACCAACCATCAGTGCTGATAGAAAGCGGACCGTGTCTGGACAGCCGGTGCATTCCCGGCCAATGCATGGGGAGGAAGCTCCTCAGCGACGTAGTGCGAGATTGAACATGTTCAAACAGTCAGGACCAAAGACGAATACCGGTGCATCTACAATTGGCCCATCCAACGGTCGCGAGCTGAAGAGGGCTAGAGCTCCCATCTCCCGCCTCGTCAGACCAAATCCGAATCCAGCAGTCGGCCGTGTGGTTAGTGGGAACAGACGTGGAACTGAGGACGCGAATATGGATGTCGATCATGCGGAAGGCCCGGCGAAGGAGCCGTTGGCAGTGCAACGCGTTCCCCAGAGGCCCTCAGAACCAGAACCCAAATCTGAAGAGGCGCTGAAGATCGTCCTCGATCTCCTGAGGAGGTTTGCTTATGGCTACCAGCAGCTCTCGCAGTTCAACTGCCAAGAGTCGCTACAGTCGTTTAGCTCACTTCCTCGCGCGCACCAGGACACCGCGTGGGTACTAGCACAGATGGGACGAGCCCAGTATGAGCAAGCAGCCTATCCCGAAGCAGAGAGGCTCTTCAGACGCTTGAGGATAATATCCCCAACTCGTCTCCAAGACATGGAGGTTTACTCGACGATCCTCTGGCACCTGAAACGAGAGACGGATCTGTCGTTCCTTGCGCATGAGTTGGTAGACTCAGCGTGGCTCGCCCCCGAGTCGTGGTGCGCCCTCGGCAACGCATGGTCTCTAGCAAAGGACCACGAACAGGCCCTCAAGTGCTTCAAGCGAGCGACTCAGCTCGACCCGAAATTCGCTTATGCTTACACGCTGCAAGGCCATGAGCACATGGCCAACGAAGAGTACGACAAAGCCCTGACAGCGTTTAGGCAGTCCATCTCCGCGGACCGACGCCACTACAATGCCTATTATGGCATCGGCATGGTTTACGAGAAGCTCGGAAATTACGACAAGGCATATACTCACTTCCACTCTGCGCACGTAATACATCCCATGAATGCCGTTCTCATCTGCTGCATCGGCACGGTCCTCGAGAAGCAGAAGCACGTCCTGCAGGCCCTGCAGTACTTCAACAAGGCGACGGAGCTGGCGCCCAGGGCCGCCCAGGCACGGTTCAGGAAGGCCCGCGCGCTTCTCGCCGTGGGGAACCTGCCGGCAGCGCAGAAAGAGCTGTTGGTGCTGAGGGACCTCGCGCCGAACAACGCGCTCGTGCACTTCCTCCTGGGGAAGCTGTACAAGGCTCAGAACGACAAAAGCCAGGCTGTGCGCCACTTCACCCAGGCGCTGAGCCTGGACCCCAAGGTGAGTTCGGATCCTACTCCCAAGCTCAAACGCACAACAGGCACTGACCGTATCTTAGGCGAGCCAGAGAATCAAGGAAGCGATAGAGAGCCTAGAGGAGGACGATGGTCTCGACGATTCCATGATTCAATGATGAGCTGGAGTTCTGGCTGGGCTGGCGTGGCTTGCCCTTTTGTGGCTGGGCTTGATTTGGCCACCTTACGATTATCTCCCTGGACATAAGCAGCGCTGCACGAGGATGAAAGGCGCGGCGAACACGGGCGAGGAACGAAACAGCATGGCATGGAGCACGACAAGGTTTTAGGGCATGGCGCAGGCGTTCAAGTATCGGGGCGGGGCAAGAGGGAAGGGGGTCAAAGGGATCACAGCAGGGCAGCAGGCGTATTCTCGTTTGCTTCGCTCCATTTATTTTGACAACGGAAAAAGCAGCCTCATCCGTAATCAATCATCATGGCCTTTGGTCTTGGATGAGGGGTCCTCGAATCCGTTGTAGGGCGGGAGCTGAACACGGCCTCTCTGCTTGTCGTATATTTGTGTATGAGTATTCGAGCACGGCTTCGGGATGTACAGTAGACCCCTGAGGGCAAGGCAGGGTAGGGAACTGCCACCTCCAGACTAGTAGTATAGTGTGCGGCCTCTTCCGGTTGGGAGTGGGCTCGACAATATGCAATGATACCGACTACGTAACACGTAGAGTCAACCTTGGCCGTTGAAATTGTGTGTTACGAGGGTTGGGGAAGCAAATGGATTGGTAGTAGGTGGGACATGTGACAGGCGCAAGTCCAGGAATTCACTGGGCGCCATATGACGAGGCCTTCCGATCGAATCCCGGCCTTTCTGGCCATTTCCAAGTCTATTGCAATGGAGCTCGAAGACGAGTTTGTTGGTGGCATCTGGAAAGGCGAAAACCACTTACTCGAGAGTCTGTGTGCTGGAGACTCCGGCAACCAGACACTTGAGCATGCACCGTCCACCTGGCAGCGCTTCCCAGATGGTTGCCAGTGAAGATGACACCGTGGGGCTTCGCAGCAGGAGATTGAACAGACACGCGAATCGACAGCTGGCCGATCCAATCGAAGGGATCGACCAAGATATTCTTCCCAGCGTCGAGGATAAAGCGCGGCCGGAAGAAACTTCGAGCGGCTCCTCGGAAAATGATGATCATATTGTCATGAGGCCTTTCCGCAGAAGAGAGACCAAAGTAGTCCAGACCAACCGTATCGTCACTTTCTTCTGACAGAGATAAGCGAGATATAGTCGCCAGAACATGGAACCAACTTCAATATACCGAAGTGGATAAGTTGTCTGTCGTGTGTTGGTCATTGGCATGGGTTGGTTTGCGTAGTACTACCGTATACATATGCACTCGCACTTTCTACGCATTCAGGCTGGTCAGGATGGGTTATGCATAGGTGCGTGCCTCATCTCGTGCTGAGTCAGCCTGGCGGCCCGACTGACTGCGTGTTTGCATGAGCGATCTGGTTCTTCGAACCAGCTAGGTAGGCTGTACATAAAGCGCAGACAAAGGAAAGAACACGACATGTTGCAGCTATGTTTGCTCACAGAACGGGAAACTTGTCGCGTCTACCGTGTTCGGCGTTGCGTTAGGTATCGGGAATAGCACACTGCCAGGGACCAGACAGGGATGTCGATTGTCGTGCATGCTGATTTTCGCCAGCCTGGTTTATTTGCCGTCAATGTAGCATGGGTGCTAAATTCACGGTGTCCATAGAGTGGCATCGCGGGGCAGCGCATTGCCATGTGGAGAGCCAAAAACTGGGTCCGAGATGCTGCAAAAGGGTTTTGATAGCATCCTGACATAAAGGGAATGCGTAGATGAGGTTGAAAGAGAAGCCCGTGTTTTATATTTGGGAGGTGGGCGGTCCTGAGTAGATATAATGACTGCCTCGAGGCCGCCGAGGTGAGCCGTCCGGCGGAGGTCACCTTAGCAGAAAGCGGACGCTAGTGCTGATCCCTGCAAGCCGAGACGCCAGGACCGGTGTGCACGGGCCAGGCCCGACGGCGAAACAACAGAGAAAGGGCCGGTTTTGCACGCCCAAGCCCGCATGGATTTGAGGTCGCTTTCGCAGCTGCAAATTCGTTTTTTAAAGCGTTGGAAAGAGCACACCCCAAAACTGACTAGCGCCTGCCAGAACCACAACCCAGATCACACTCTCAGATCAGTCAACCCGCTCCCCCCCTTATTAACCGACTTTCCCCCTCGTATCTTGCCTCTTTCTCCCTCTCTTATCTCCTCCCTCTCACTCTGCCCATCAATCAACATCCACAAACTCCATCAACAATCCATCCATCTGTCCACCGCGACATCGATTTCATCAACTAAACATCACACTTTTCTTCATCAACTTCATTCAAAATGACTGGACGTAAGTAAATACCCATTTTGTCTTGTCGCCGCCCTCGAAACGCGTCGCTTTGATGCCGTTGCAGGTGTCTGCATCCGTCATCATCACCGCCTTTCGGGCCCGTGTTGGTGGTGGTGGGGCGACACACCACTACACCCCGACGCGTCTTGCACCAACACCACATGCAACCGCGTCAAGCCTCACCAACCGTTTCACAAATACACAACCACTTGTCTTGTCTCACTATTGTTCGTTACTCACATGCATCTTCTACAGGCGGCAAGGGCGGAAAGGGTCTCGGCAAGGGCGGTGCCAAGCGCCACCGAAAGATTCTTCGTGACAACATCCAGGGTATCACCAAGCCTGCCATCCGACGTCTCGCTCGTCGTGGTGGTGTCAAGCGTATTTCTGCTAGTAAGTTGCACCCGTATTGACGCGTCTGCCTGGGACACCTCTCTAACCATCCCGACAGTGATCTACGAGGAGACCCGCTCTGTCCTCAAGTCCTTCCTCGAGGGTGTCATCCGTGACGCCGTCACCTACACCGAGCACGCCAAGCGCAAGACCGTCACCTCCCTTGACGTCGTCTACGCCCTCAAGCGCCAGGGCCGTACCCTGTACGGTTTCGGTGGTTAAGCGGCTTCCGCTCTCTTTTTCGGCACTGGTCGACTGGGGAAGCGCGCGTGGAGGATGGATGCATTCTGTTGTTTTTGCACTTGTGCCCTTTCAGCACCCTTCGCGATACAGCATGGGCAAGGCAACTAGAGGTCGGGGACCGATGGGGCTTAGTGGACTTGTTTGATGATCATACAGCAGCAAAGCTGGGCGGAGGCTTCTGCGACATTTGTTGATTTTGGGCGTTGGGGTTTCACGGATCAACCGGAATGACAGGGCGTCGGAATTAGGCGACGACCGCCCTTTGGTCGAAAGACAAGTGCGCCGCAAATACACTTGATGAACATACTGAACTGCTTGTCTCTTCCTTGCTGTGATTATGATGTGATGCATGACTCGATGCCTCTAGGACTAGGTGGCAAGTGTACTGGCCGGTGTGGTGTGCTACGGCTACTATGTGACTGAGCGCATCTAATGTCTGGCTCCTCACCGTCTCCATAGTGACCCTGGGCCCAAGAATTCCCTCATGTTCACTCCTTCGATAGCTTGCGCCTAGCTCAAGGCCTGCCTATCCGACAAAAAACACGTAGCGCTTATATTCAACACCTAATTACCCATGTGGCATGACCAAGTCCATGCGCCTACAAGTACTTCCTCCCAGCGGCAAAGACCCGCTGCCTGAAGATGGGGCTCTTCACCTCCATGTTGACCTTGTAGAAGGGGTTCATGACGGCCTTGACCCAGTTCTCGTAGACCTCGAGGAAGAAGCTCTTGATGGCCTCCTCGGTGGCGGCGCTGGTGGGGTTCGCGGCGATGGAGGTGGACGAGCGCGAGGAGCCGGACGAGGAGGAGCCGCCGAAGGGCTGGTGCAGCAGCAGGAACTTGACGTTGGCGCCCGTCACGAAGCACGAGATGTAGTTGTTGAAGAACTTGTCGATCACCTTGAGGTACCTGCTCGGCCGGGGGAATGGCAGGGTAAGCCGATGCTCTCTCGGTATGTATAGCTGCTTAGGTAGGACGGGACGTGGAAGGGCAGGAGAGGAGAGGGGCATGCGATGTGCGACGAGGGAAGAGGCTGTTGTCTTAGGGGGTTCTATCTGTACATACAACTGTCCGTTGTTCCACTGCACCTCCTCGACGACATCCAGCGCGCTGTGCAGGATGAACTGGTTCAGGTGGCGGGCCTGGTCCGAGAAGCGCGACTGCCCATCGCCGCCCTGCTTGGAGGTGCCGAACTCGTGCTCGAAGAGGGGGTTGTCTTGGGTGCCGATGATGGCAAAGTAGTAGGACATGGTTCTGTTATCGATCGATCATCTGGCAGGGTTTTGGCTCTCCTCTTCTACGGTCGTGCTTCTCTCGGAGAACACATCTTTGGCTGGACGGACTGAGGGTCGGAGTGGGAGTGCCTTTGCCCATCATCGGTCCTCCCAGCTTGCGGCGTGAGGTGGGCCGGCCGCAGGGAGTCCCCCACAGTCACGGTACCTACCGATTGGACCCACCCCAAACTACGTACAGCGCAGGGTGCTAGCTCCATTCTTTTGGCCATCCAGCCCATCCCGGCCGGCGCGCGATCAACTATCAAAATTCCCAACTTCCAACGCCGACAACGTCCCAGCAACCGTCGTGTCGCACCACCCCACCCACACGACCGGACATCCTCCCAGCAGCCATGTTCGGGGCCTTCAGATTCACAAACCCATTGAGCAGCGGCCTGCTATGGAAGACCCCCTGGCGGCTGTCTAAGTTCCAAAAGCGGCGGCAGCGGCTCCGCCTCCGGGCGGTCGACTCGGTCGTGGCGACGCTCGACCGCGCGCTGACCAAGAAGGGCGAGACCACCAAGTCGGTGGAGCGGTGGAAGGCTGAGATGCCCAAGGAGGAGGAGATGCGGGCCAAGGACAAGTACACCATCTTCGACCGCAAGGAGAAGAGATACCGGAAGGGGATACACAGTATGTCGTGCCAGGGAGTTCACTGGAATTTGGAATGCACTTCGTGCGCAACGGGCTCTTCCTTTGACTGACTTGAATGTGCTTGCAGAATTGCCCAAGTGGACGAGAGTGTCGCAGCGGCTCAATCCTCCTGGATACTAGACGGATGCACTCGACGATATGGTCACTTCAGAACGTTGGGGATCGACGTGCTGCCAACCAAGACGATACGTTCTATATGGACGATTACGGCGCCCATGTGGATTTGGCCACAAAGCATACGAGCATGCGATAGCGAATTAGGGACGACACGCAACTCAGACGCGCCGATACAAAGTAGGAGGGTATAGGCCCTCACGAGCTTCGAGAATGAGCAGTGGTCTCAGGATGAAGATAAAAAGGCATGTGCGGCGTCGTCTCTGGCGATACCATGCAAAGTCATGACATAGATTTGTAAGAACATGATTGTGGTTGGACGGAATTAGCATTGTGCAGATACGTCTAGCAAAAGTAGACAGTCCAGATTCATGATGAAAGGCACTGCTCTCCGTCCAGTAATGCGCCTCGCGCCTGGCCATTCCTGAATCAATGTGATATGCATCGTCGACCAGTCCTCCTGTGGGAAGCCAGCCTGTTGAATCCTACCCTTTGGGATAAGCAAATTGAACCTATGGTTCTGGGGCGGATCCTGCGATGCCCTGGGGAGTGCTTGCCACACTTCTCGATGACCAGTGATATCCTCACCTAATCTCGCTTTCTCCGGGAAGCCCCAGGTATTCGCAATCGTTGGGGCTCGTCTGGCTCAATCATTCGGTCATATTGCCTCCTAAGCAAGGCGGCCGTAATCGTCGTTCTCCAGGCTGCGTTCTCTTCCTTGCAGAGCCCTGCCCAAGCCACCTCTGCCCTCGTCGAACTCTTCTCTGTACTCATCTCTCACCTGCAATGATTCGGTCAGCGATGCGCTCGGCGAAGAACCTGCTGCGGATGCACGTACCTGTCCACCAGACTTGCCACGACCGTACTGCCTGCCCTCCTCGAAACCCGGGTCCAGGTCCGTCCGAATGATGCGCTCGTCCAGCTTCGTGCCGCCGATGTACTTCATGCAGTCCAGCGCATCCTGGTGCGTGTAGTACTCGACGAAGCAAAAGCCGCACGGCGTCTTGTTGAACCGATCCAGCCCCATGACCAGCCGCTTGATCTCGCCGCACTTGGAGAAGAGCTCGTAAACCTGCTCCTCAGTGGTGTAGAACGACAGGTTGCCCACGTATAACGTGGTCGCGTTCGCGAGGGGGTCCTCTGGGGGCTGTTCGGGCTCGCCGTCGCCGTTGTGCTCATCGCCACGGTCGTTGCGACGGCCGCGCTTGTTGAACTGTGGCCCAGGAGGGTAAATGTTAGCTTGCGAGTTCGTGGCGCGCGGCAAGGAGGAGAGACTTGCCCGACTGGTGTAATAGGCACTTGGCCGGTCGAGCCGATCGACTGTGGCTCGGACGTGTGGTCTCATCTTGTCGTAAATGTGGTGAATGGCGAGGAATCGATCCACTGGACGGATTGCAATTGCTCTTCTGGTGTAAGTTGAAGACCGCTGCAGCTGCAGGTCCAGGTGTGGGTCCCAATCGGACGCTCCAGGTTGCCCAGGCGCGGGTAGGAAGCTCAAAGGACGCGCTAAAAATGTCAAGTGAAGCTTCCCCTGCCGCCTTCCCTGCCTGCATGTTTGTTCGGTTGGGCTCTACTTCTTTCATCTTCGTCTTCGCCGACCTTTTTCCCGGTCCAAACTTGACCAACCTTCCAACTCTTTCGAGGACATACCGCATGAATCAAATCACCGCAGCCGGCAGCCCATTTTGCTAGCATTGCTACCCTCCAGGAGCAGTGGCCTGGGTCGCAAAACATGTCAAACATCAAGGTCAAATCATACACCCCGAGCTGGCTGAGCAAGCCAGCTCCAGGGCACACTCTGTTCAAGGCTACACCTGAAGACCTCGATGCATCCGTTTTCTCCCCCTACTCGTCCAACAAGAAGGCAAGACCTGGTCCGCGACGGACCATCGCGCGCCGTGGTACCGAGGTCTTTGTGGCAGTTAACCGAGAGATACGATGGGGCGACTTGGTGTACCTGAAGGAGTCTTGGGCAGAGATGGGAGCCAGTACTCGCATCAAGAGGGAGGATTCAGACGGCTCTTTCTCCATCTACGACGAGACACGCAATGGCATCGAAGGCTCGGACGGCAGACCTGCTGAGGGCTACAGGGTAAGTTGGAGCGAGCAGATATCGCTGGGGACTTGGCGTTCACCTGCGACTGAGCCCCGCTGACAGTACTCGCAGATTATCAAAACTCCTGTGGCCGATGAGATCAGACAAATCGTCGTCTCGCCCAACTCGAACTACCTGGCAGTCTTGACAGCCCACACCGTACATATCTGCGTCCTTCCCGACTCCTCGCATCTCACCGCGCCGGACAGCACCCCTCTGAAACCGAAGTTCTTCACGCTGGGACCGACGACTCACGTCACATCAAAACCCGCGGTCATGTCCGCGATATGGCATCCTCTGGGTGTCAAAGGCACGTCACTTGTCACAGTCACGGAGGACGCTGTCGTTCGAGTCTGGGAAGTCTCTCCCGCCGACCGGTGGTCATTTGACGCTCCGACGCTGTCCGTCGATTTGAAGAAACTGGCCAATGGCGTCACTCTGGATCAGGACTTCACAGCATCCACGACGGCAACAAATACATCATTCTCGCCCGACATGTTCGACATGGAGGTGGCGGCTGCATCTTTCGCTGCCAGGGGCTCTGGGCTTTGGTCTTCAATGACTCTGTACATCGCCATGAGGGGAGGCGACGTCTACGCGTTATGCCCACTTCTGCCAGAGCTCTGGGCCCCGCCTCCTACTCTTGTTCCTTCCCTGTCCGTCTCGATCGTAGCCAAACTGGCAGCCATCCAGGACGACCCCGAGGTCTCTCCACAAGACAAGCTACTGGCACAGCAGCAACTTGAGTGGATGTCTGATCTAGATAATCAGGAGCCCAAGATTCTTCAGGAATCTCTTGGAGAGCCACCAATCGAGGTATACCGACGCCCAACACATCCAGGATTGATACCCAGGCTCCAAGGACCTTTCAGTTTCGACATGGACCCAAACGAAGACGAACAAGATGACCTTGATATGGAGCTCTCGGATATCTACGTCATTGGCCAGAAAATGGAGACCGACGATCTAATGCTGGGGGAGGATGAGATCTTGGAACTTGACGAGAATGAACAGGAGGGCCTGTCATTGACGGTGATTTGTCTTCTATCCACAAGTGGACAAGTCAGAATCTGTCTGGATCTGAATGGTGTCGAGGCAAAGTGGCTACCGCCCCGTGTCAAATCGAAAGCTAGCGTGCTCGCTGACATGGAGGACTTGCCCTCGCTGCTGACATACGAGACGCTGGACGTCCTTGCGTTGTCCGAGGTAACGCCTGAGTGCTGGCCTGTCTTCAGCGACGATGCGACTTCTCGGTACTCCTTTTTCATCACGCACAACTCCGGCATTACTACCGTGTCTTTGTCTCCGTGGGTGTTCCGGCTCGAAAGCGAGTTGAACGCGGAGTCGGAGGCTGGGTCGGATTTCAGAATCGGTTTGATTGCAAGCGGAAAATCGGCCTTCGCAAGAATTTACGTTGAGCGGCCACCCGGCAACTCACTGGCTGCTTGTGTCGCCATCCGTGACCCCGACCTTGGCTATTTCGTTCTTTCCGCCACACCCTCTGATCCGCTAGCCCTACAACTCGAAACGCCTGAAGATGAACTCCCACCCATCAAATCGTCGTCATCCCCCACGCCGTTCCACGAGCCCACGCCAGAGCAGAAGGTCCCAATGGAGATGTTCACGCCACGACCTGCCTACCAGCCCTCTGCAGTCTTTGACCAATCATCAAACTTGCATAAGATGCAGCAACTGCTGATGACAAGCAGGCATGTCGCCCTGATGCAGCAGCAAATCCGCCTGTCGCCAGCTACGCTCAAGGTGTTCTCCAACGCGCATCAAATCATCAGCACGGAGTCTGGGCGTCTTAACGAGGCAGTCTCAGAGCTGTTCCGCAGATGCGATGCTTTGCGGACGGAGCTGAAGGAGCAGATTGTCAAGGCCAATGAGCTAAAGAGTAGGATCGACAGGGTCACGGGCGGAGACGAGGGAACAGAGTCGGACGATACACGCCTCACCCGGGCTGTGTTTGCGCGACGAAAGAAACAGGAAGAGCTGATGCAGAGGTTCGAGAACCTGAGGAGGAAGATCCAGCAGAAGACGCCCCGCGAGCTCAGCGACAAGGAAAAGGCATGGGTAGAGGAGGTCAAGACAGTCGAGCAGAGTCTGTCAGAGTCTGGCGAAAGCGACAAGGGGGCAATAGTGGTCGCTGGTGCGCCCAAGTCACAACGACCAGTGGATCGTATCCAGGAGATCAGGAGCCTCAAGGACGAGCTGGGAGGGCAGGTGGCAGGCTTGGAAGGCAAGGATAGAGCTGGTGATGGGAACACTGAGAGTAGCCCAGCGTCTTCTGTAGTGAGCCTCAGGATACCCTCTGAGCTCAGGAAGGCCAAGGTATCCCAGGTCAGAAGTCTCTTGGACAGGGAGACTGCTCTTGTAGATGCCCTACAAGATAGGTTGGAGAGGTTGACGGTTGGGTGAGCTACTCAGGATTGGTAGGGCTGCAAGGTGCAGCGCAGCAAGGATCAGCAGCCGCGCCGAGAGAGAGAAAAAGGAAAGTCAAGACACAATCAGCCAATACGACATAACACTGCTTGTCGATCAGCGGAATTGTTTGCCACCATCACTGCTCGGCAGGTATTGCAGCCTCGCACGTTAATGAGGCGGCTGGACGGGTCAATCCTGCCTTGTCTGGAATGAGTGCCGGGCACTGCCTTGCTCGTAATACCATTGACCACTCAGGAATCGGTCGCCGAACGCTGGCAATCTCCTTGCTTCACACCCGCACAAACGGGAATCTAATGCATGCGACGGACACTATCTTACCAAGGCAACCCAATCAGATGATCATTACAGTTTTGCAAGATTTCAACGGTCGAGGACAACATACCCAGGTACACCGGATTTCCGTGGGACGTCTGGGTAGCAGCCGCCCGGTAGTCCTCGCCTCGGGCGACACAAGAAGACCAGTGTCTCTGCCACAAGAGTGACGCGAGCCAGACTTGGAGGCTACACGTAACGACGACAGCACAACGCTTCGACCGCTCAGGCGTTGGTGAGACTGGTGGACGAGACACTTGAGATGGGCCGAGACTGCGTTGGTGCAAATCGAGCGTCGTCCAGAATGCAGCCGCCCTGTGGATTCCGCGTCACCGCTTGACCAGCCCGGGTGGCTTAGCGAGCACGACTGCGGACCAGAGGAGAGAGGCAGCCAGGCGCGCTGGGGTGCGTTCTCAATCTGTATGACAAACGGCTGTGTCGTCCCAGGTTGGAGCTGAGCTGAGTTGCATTGGGGGTTGCTGCAGTGGCCGTGGCCAAGCCTCCCTGCAGCTCGCTCGTATGCTTCTACAGCAGGAAGCAAACCTGCCTGCGGGCTTCCAGCCAGGACCACGTGCGGGTGTCCGAGGACCTGATGGCCACTTTGTCACGCCCATGTGAGTATCCGTCCGAGGCGCTGTTTTGGTGTTGTTTTCGGTATGCTACATGTCCGGGTTGGCAGGTCTTTTTGAGCCTATCAGGCAAAACGAGGCGGGAAAGAGTTGCCGCAGTACTTGTGTTGGCATGGCTCGATTCTGTCGTGGAACCATACTCTCAGCTTTGCACCTGGTATATAAGGAAACAATGTGCTCATTCTTCATCTCCTGCGTTGCGGGAGCCTCAATCGAATCACTCGTTCTCTCGTCCTCAGGCGCAATTGTCTGTGCTTCGTCCGCCCCATGACCCTTCGTTCTCCCCAGTGCATCCTCTGCTCTCACTATCCGGCGACTTCGACCCAGCCTTTGACATCTTGTGGGACTATCATGGCGACCAGTGGAACCTGGAGACAGACGATGGGCGGGTACCGCGAGCAGATAGTTGGTAAGCCAGCCTTTTATATGTTGTCTTTCTTCCTAAGCTGCACATGCAGTCCTGCATATTTGCTCCGTCTTGGTGCTTTTCAGACTGGTTACTCACGTGTCTCTATTCATAGATAACTGCTCCTTCTTCTCTGCTCGGGATGCCCACATAGGCGTCATCCTCACCCGTGAGCCCCTGGGAAACTTCAAGGCAGTGGTCATACGCGCTGAGAAGGGCGGCCAGAGGGACGCACTGCTGTCCTCTGAGAGCGCCGAGACGGTTCAGAAAGCATACGAGCTGCTTCTGGTCAAGTCTGCGGATGCGGTTCAGAACTACATCACCGCCAATGGCTTCGAGCTCCCTCCCTGCTCCAAGAAGGTTGGCATTGTGGTCGATGATGATGACGACGACGGGGTCTCTTCTGTCTCGTCAGCGTCCGAAGTCATGGACGGCGACCTGGACAAGGACCTAGGTGATTCCGCCCTGTCTTTTGACGCCGAATCCGCCTACGAGAGCATGACGGAGAGCGAGGCCTGCGCTGGCGGCTATGACAGGGCGAGAGGCACCCACACCTCGCGCAACTCACGCATGAGCCCCAAGTGGGTGAGACGCTCTTCTCGCTCACCGAGACGGGATGATCCGGACTTCCCGCACGATGGCCAGCCTCGAGGACCACACCACGCGCCCCAACACAGTTTCCCTGTTCAGCGCCGCCGCTCCAGTCCTGTGGGAATGCTCAACCCCAAGGCTGGCATCCCCATCGCTCGCCATGTCCCCCCTGGGTCGGCACCACCACCGGCTGCCACGGGACAGTTTCAACCTGGGGCGTGGAGAGCTGCACCCGGAGCTCCCATGCCCATGCCCCCGCCTGGCATGGTCGGGAACCTGGGACATCCTGTATACTCGGAAAACGTCCCAATGGGTGGCTTGAGGCCCCATCCATCGCAGATGTTCCCCATCCAAGCCCCACCCTTGCCACAGACTGGAAGAATGGTCCCGCCTCCACCACTCAATGCTCTTCCGCAGCAGGCTCAGGCGAAGTATACCGTCAACCTCAACGGCAACAACAACGCCGGACAATCTCCAGCGTCCTCGCCCCCGGTGTCCAACGGTCACAGCACCCACCCAACCACCACGCGAGCGCCACCCCCATCGGCCCCGTCCCAATCATGCTCAGTATCGTCCACGCCCTCCCACGCGGCCGGCCCCAACAAGGCCCCGTCCCCGGCCCCGGCCCAGCCGCCTCCGGCTCCTCCGGCGCCAGCCGTCGCCCATTTCCCGGCCGCCCTCGACTACCGGCTGTGCATCAAGTCGCGCGTGCCCGGGACAGGCGAGGTAAGCGAGCAGCGCATGGTGGTGCGCACGCCGCCGACGCGGGCGCACGTGCGGGCCGCCGCGCTGAGATACGTCGAGTATAACCCCTCGCTGTTCCGGCACGTCCTCGGGACCCCGCCACCGTTCAAGGCGGACGGCGGCGGCGGAAACGGCATGGCGGGTCCTCCCGCGGACAGGCACCTGCGCGCCAACGTCACGCGCGTCGTGTTCGGCACCGGGGGCGGGGGCGGCGGTGAGAGCTACGACCTCACCACGTACGGGGAGGACGACCTGAGTCGGCTGTGTGCGAGCGTCGCCGGCGGCCGGACTGGCGGCACGGGCGAGCTGCCGCTGTTTGAGGTTGTGGTGACTAATGTTGGGCCGGCCGGGTCCTTCTTCACGCTTGCTTGAGCAGCTTGGTGTTCTGGGAACGGGGGGGGGGGAGCCATATTTTCGGCTAGATGGTGGTGGTTGACCCCGGGTGTTTAGAAAGAGGACGATTCTAATTACCCCGTTGTCTGTATGAGAAGTGGGTTTCCTTTCTTCCTCCTGTCACAATGTCGAATAATTTGTCAGTCAAATACGATGGTAATGTACGGGGTCTTTACATGGGCAAATTGGCACACGAGAGGTTTGGAGTGTCTTTCGAGATCCGTAGACCGGTTTTATTCTTTGCTCCCATATTTTGGTCAGCATTGGTATGGGTATACTTCGCAACTCCGAACTTATTCTATTTGAGCACTTCACCCTACCTTCAGTCCAAGCCGATTTTGAGGGCTGAGCTGAGACTTCCTACTTCAGATCATCATGGACCCCCGGAGACATGGGGTTTGTGCCTGGGCCATCTCGCTGCTTTAGGTGGCACTGCTTGATCTACAAGGATGAATCAGTTGGCGTACAGTACGGCTGGACAAATCACATGAAGCAATCAAGATGCCATGCATGAGAATATCAAATTGATAGGCTCGGGGTTTTGCAGAGGGGTACTGCAGTTGCCTCATCTATCTGTGAAGCATCTCTTATTGCTCCTATCGAACCCCTTCCAAACTGAGCAATTTTGCCTCGCATGCATCCGTGCTGTAATCCTGGATGATGATCTGGTCTTGAGCATGCAAGTCTTCTGTGGAACCTCGCTTGCAAGAACTGCAAACACTCTCATCAAGCTCTTGGCAACCGACTTGTCCCGGCTCCTAGAATCCGCGACCTACATGCTGGCTGCTGCTGGGGTGGCGCTGGTCACCTGCCGGTGCGCCACTTCCGCCCCAAGCCCCGTTCTGCCCTGCTCCAGTCCATTGATAGGGCTGCTGCTGCGGGTTGGCCAGGCTATCAAAGCCTCCGTAGCTTCCGTAGTCGAGCATGGTGGCTTGCTGGGCAACATCTGGGCCGCGCATGAGTGGCATGGACGGCGGCACCATCGCACCGACCAATGGTGTCGCTGCCGAGGAAGCAAAACCTCCGGCCCACATTGCCACTGAGTTGGGCGTGTTTGGAATGTCTAAGAAACCGCCAGCAGGCATGGACGGGGCCTTGTCGGTCGTGTAGGGGTACCTGGCAGGATTGACAGCCGCAGAAGAAGAATCTCTGTCTTTGGTTCCGTTCATGGTGTGGTCCTCACCCTTGGGTCCTAAATGAGAGTCAGTGTATCTGGCCGAGGAGTCGAGGATCAGCAAGACAAAGAGAGTACTCACCATCCTCCCAGAAACTGGCGCCGATGCCCCAACCACGCAAAAGTCTCTTTGCCCTTGGATCGCGAAGAAGCATCCTCCGCCTGTCCCTCTCGTCCCGCGACCGAGGGCTGGGTCGACCGCCCTCCTTCCTGATCATGAACCGTACCAGTCTCTTCTGGGTCTCCACTCTAACCACCTTGTCCCTGCCCTCTTCCCACTCGTCCTTGCTGCCTTTGAAGGCAAAGTTGCGCATGAAGGCGTTTAGCTTTGCGCGTGTGACTGGGGCGCTGTAGTTGCGATCGGACAGGTCCACCGCGTGCGACTTCTTGGATAGAATGCGCTTCAGCATCGCCTGGACCTCAGCGTGGGGGACGTCGCGGCTGTAGGCAGGCTGGGTGCCCGAGGAGGCAGGGTTGAGGGCGCGGTTGAGTTTGTCGGTAAGGTCCATGGGGTCCTTGGAAATCTTGTGCTCACCCTTGATAATCAGGCAGACCAGGGTACGAACTTCGAAGTGGTTCCATTTCCACAAGGTACGGGGTGCCTCGGGCTCGGGCGAGTCGTAAGAGGGAGAGTAGACTGGCTCAGGCATTTTGGGCGGTCTGTGTTTCGATGATGGAATTGTTTGAGACTTTGTAGTGAAGGACGGCGTCACGAAGACCAGGAGGGGAATTGGTGTTGATGGTCGAAGAAGAAGGAACTTGCTGTCGAGTTTGGAGGGGGAAAATGGACGAGGTCGTCGAGTGTGGTTTGTGGACAAGAAAACGGGGGAAGGTGGTCAAGACCGAGGAAGGAGCAAACGACACCAATTGGCAAAACCAAGCATCACTTTCAGATGACCTTCCCTTGACCTCCAAGGCAACAATTCTACTGCAGCTTCAATCAGTCGAGAGAGAACGGAGGGAGTATCAAAAGGACATTACCAGTGTCCGAGAGAGCTCCTGTAGACTTTGGATGAACAGAGAGCGCCTTTCTTTGTTGTACTTGTGCTTGAACCGAACAATACCATTCAATTAAGCACCTCTTTGGCACTTGTTACAAGGCCGAGTGAGTTGCCCCAGCAATTGTGGTTTGTCTGTACTTCAAACACCCAATCCAACTTTGATGCAATGACTTGGCTATTGGGGAGTGAAAGAGACAAACAAGTAGCCATTGGTTCGCATGAAAGAAATTGTCTAGGTATCACTTTCAACAGGCTGCCTTTCGTTCAATGTCCTTCATGTAGTGCCTCAACAGCAGCCCCTATATTTGTGGCACTGACCACTGGCAACACACTTGACCTCTCTGCTTTGATCAGGTAATTGCAACTACCCAGGTATTTCACAAGCAGACCTGACCTTGAGCTGAAGACATACCCAGATACCAAAACTGCGTACTAAACGAGAAGGTTAATCCAACGCAGTAGGCATGGGAGAAGCTCATAACCCAATCTTCGTCCCGCAAAGCTTGAGTATTGTGGAATTTTGACTCGAGCGCGTTGGCACATTGCCCTCCAGGAAAAGGTGACCGTCACATCAGCACTTCTACATGGTAGCTGCTTCTGTGTGTGTGTGAATCCTCCAAAACCCAGTAACACTCATCCTGCACGTCTGTAACGTTCGACGTATTGACTGAGTCACGCTCAGCTAATTACACATTTTGGTGTTGAACTTCGTGAGATACTCATGATGCGGAATCTCTCCACATCGTCCTCTTGATACCGAAGGCATAGCATGTTGCCAGCAGTGCCTGAACCCATAAATCCCACACTTTCCAATGGATGGAATTCCATCTTGGTCCTCTGATCACGTGAAAAGAAGCCTTGGTTTGAGGATGTCAATTGATCTACAGAGCAAGCGAGGTGCGCTTTCACCGCTGCATGCCTTGGTATGCTGACTGAGTCCCGGATTTTGGATAGGCAAGTTTGAGGAGAAAAAGAGGAAGAAACAAGCCTGCATGCTTTTATCACCGCAATCTGTCTCACGAAGTATTGACACCCTGAAGTCTCTCATCTTGCTTAACTGTCCCCTCGACATATTCATCCGGACGTTGTCGTTGAAAGCCCTGGCAAAGTCTGTTTTGTCCTACAGGATCAGACCAAAAGGGAAAGTGGTGGGCTCTCCCAGCTTCATCGAAGCAGGAGTCTTCAGAATGGACCGAGTAGTCTCATCAGACTCAAATTTCCGCATCGCCACTGTTGAGCGTGGTCTTCAGAGACACTTGTCTCTTAACTCACACGGCTTGTGGGCGACCTCCCGGATGAAATTTTCCGGTAGCTACTGCGCGAGTACCGCTTCGTGGACCTGTCCCTTGGGACTGTCCACGTCACGCCGTCTCGGGTGTTTTCAATCTGGCTGGTATCCACCGCCGGGAGGATCCACGGGACCCCAGATTGGAACCGAAAGGGGACGCCGGGCGGCCTGAACAGCTGGTAATATCCTACCATGCAAGAAAGGCAGCCTACGACGGTCAACCGCCGCGAGGTGTTTTTTTTTGAGCGCAGGAAAAAGCAGGCAAGAATTTCACGAATGATGTCAAGAAAAGGGGTTAAAACTGGAGATAATCTTAAGCGTGCCAAGCCTTGCAGAGGAGCGCATAGTCAGTGTCTGCCATGACATGGGCTGGGGTATAGCGGTGGAGGCCCCTGCGGATAGGACTATTGATGGCGATCATGATCCTGTGTGTGTCGGAATGTTCGAATTGCGAGTAATTGCTGGTACCGCTGCAGGGCACACGCTGCTGAATTGTTGAGACATTGCTGGCCAGCAATGCTCACATCTAGGTAGTCTGTCTACACAGCTGTATGGCCTGTCTCCTGTCTGCACGCTTTAGACGAGGCCAAAGTATGTGAGCTTAATTCGACTGCTGCCAAGCTGTGCGTCAGTTGCCGAGCGAGACGACATTATTGGTGACGTGACTGCTGAACAGACTCTTGGAGAGACAATAGCGTGATATCGCGAAGAAGACAGCACTGGAACATGTGACAGCCCAAAGCGGCTTCGGTGAATAGGCGACACATATACGGCATCGCAGTAATAAGTAACAGTAGAGTGTCTTGTACCCAAGTACCTGACCTGACAAATGAGAGCAGGTGCATGCGCAGGTGCTGGTGCAGGGTGGGGCCGGCTGGGAGCTCTTCCAAGCGCATGTTGACAAATGGGCTGCAGTGCCAGACTGCAGCACGCTACCTGTGCGAAGTACCAGGGAGTGCCAGAACTGCCAGAGATGCCAGAGTGCCGGATGGCCTCGGGGAGCTTCCCGCCGAGGGGTCAAACTACACCCAAACAAGACCCTTCCCGCCCCCCGGAGAGGACCATCGCAGAAGGTAGTTTACCGTACTGTACAGTTCGTCGGTTGTATACAGCCTGGCTGCCTCCAACTTCATTGGCCCTCTCTCTGCTGTTCTGCTGCTGCACTAGCTGTATAACACCACGACAACACCACCACAACGCTTCCCTCTGCCCGCTGGACGACGCCGACCACGTTCTCTCCTCTGCCCATGCCCTGCTGAGCTGGAGGCCATGAAAGTTCATTACTCGCTACAACACTTTCATGTCGAATCTATATGAAGCAATCCGCGCTCGCGGCTTGTATCCCCGTCACTCCTTCCTCGCGCCCGCTCCGACTCGATAAACCACCTCGCATCCCGTGTCTCTCGCCGCCCTCCGCGTCCGTCCCGACCGCCGCGTCCAGCGTCGACAAAAGCCTTCCAAAATAAGCTGCTTCTCGACCACCTGCGGACCCAATGTCGTGGGACCTCCTGCAGAGGTTCTTTGACAGCGACGTCTTCAACCAGAACCCCTTTCTCTCCGTCTCCTACCTCACGTACGTCCTCCAGCGTCCTTGAGTCCTAGAGAGTCCCCGAGAGTCCGCGCCAGCCACAATGCCATACCCAGCACCCGTCCGAGCTAACATCTGTCGTGCGCAGTCGATACGCCGACCACGTTGGGATCCACTATGTCCTCTGCAACAAGCTGCGACAGTTCCCCTACGAGGATGTCGAGTTCTTCCTGCCCGAGCTGTGCCATCTCATCATCAGCGTCAACAATGAGTCCATGGCACTGGAGGAGTTCCTGCTCGACCTCTGCGAGGAATCCGTCTCCGGCGCTCTGCTAGTCAGTTTCCTTGCCCCGGTGCGAGCCATGGCCTCCCCTACTAATCCATATCTATAGGCCTTCTGGCTGTTCCAGAGCTACCTGACCGACCTTTCTTCCAATCCGCACTCCGAGGCTTTCAGAACATGTCGAAGGGTCTATAACAAGGTCCAGCACATAGTGTTTGGGCTGGGAGATACTGCTAGGCATGAGAAGATCAAGGAAAACCCGCTGCCCGTCACCGTCCTGGCGAGTCTGATCTTGTCCAGCGTGGCTGTTCCCGGCTTGCCCCACTGGGCCGGCCCTCTCGCCATTGCGCAGGCCAAGAAGCCACAGCCCATCGACGACGTGGTATTGGAACCGGCTCAGCCCAAGATAGCCAGGGCACAAACCGTCTCAGCCGCCCAGGCAAACAGGGCAAGGCGCACGACCAGAGATGGCGGCCGTGTTACAAGCGCGCCAGATCCGAGGGGCTCACCACCTAGGGACTCGCCAGGCACCCCGCGGAAACAAAACCTCCCGCCTTCTCGACCGACTTCATCCTCTGGCTCGACCGTTCCTACTCCCGGACAACCCCCGAAGCGACCAACGAGTCACCTCGATATGAAGGCTATAGATGCACGGCTCAGCACGGCCTCACTCCCTCTGCCCGAGGTGAAATCGCCCCTTCCGCCTAGACCTCCGACTCCTGTGACCGCAGGTCTGCCACCGTCCGAAAATGCGCTGCTGACCCGCCGGCATTCTGAGCGCGCCAAAGGCGTGTTGAGCAATAGCGATATGTCGACGGTCCAGAGAGCAAGACTTTTGAGACAAAATTATTTCCGATGTCAGACACAGTTTTTGACCGCGCTGGAGGACATTTCGAACAGGCTGGTTGTTGTCCCGAAGGCAGCTCGTCTGAGCGCTCTCAGAGCCGAGCTGGCCTTGATCGCGCAGGACTTGCCGTTAGTATTTCCTGCGCTTCATATTCCCTTCAAGTCTATCACTCGATTTGTGAAACATGATTGAGGAGCCGGGCAGTTGTAACGGTATTTGGGCCCTCAGAAAGTGAGGCACATCAGCTTTCCCAACCCCTGTTGCCGGGGGTTGAGCTGGTGATGCTCTTTCACCAGGTGATCACAAGTGATCAGATTGTCCATGTTCCGCTGGCTGGCAACCGTGTTGATCCCATATATGCCCCCACTTGGTGCCGCGACCCGGACGTGTAGGACTGCGGAAGGTCTATTCTTGAGACATGCTCCTCTGCCATGTCACACAAATTGAGGGACTTTCAATTGTTGAATTTACTAACTGGAATGTCGAATAGGGCGGAGGTGGATATTCCCGTAATCTGTCCACCAACTTTAACAGATGGGTCTCCGTCGAGGAGCAAACACCACAGGGTCGTAAGGATTAACCCGGCAGAGGCAACTGTTCTTAACAGCGCAGAAAAGGTGCCTTACCTTCTGATGATCGAGATCCTACGCGACGACTTCACCTTTGACCCCGATTCGCAAGACAACCAAAGACTGCTCGCAACACTCGTGGCGGAGCAAGGATCGAGGAGACGCATTTTTGACCTATCCGAGAGACCAAAGATATCCACGTCATCAAAGATACCAGAGCCCTCCACGGAGTCTGCTGACAGCGTTTTTGAGCCTTCCTCTGGAGATCTCGGTACGTCACCCGCGCTGAAGCCAATCGACAGCAAGGCCGTAAAAACTAGGAAACCAGTTCCCCAGCGCCTGCCCAGTCTAACGCCAACAGTGTCGACGAGTTCCGAGTTGGTGACCCCCAGGAGTTCAGCCACGTCAACGAGTCGTTCCAGCAGCCCTAGCAGTCGCTCTTTGCGGAGAATGACCATCAACACGAATCCACGAAACACATCGGTGGACCAGCCGGACTTTTCTGCATTGGCAACACATATGCGGACTGCCTCACAGATGCTGGCTCAATTGGATGCGACCAGTGGCAAACGACCGAAGCATGAGGTAGCGGCTATCCGTGCGAAGATTATTGCGAGCATGCAGAGCCTGGAGGAGCAAAACTTTGAGGCGGATGACGGACATGGGCCGACGTTTGATCAGATCATGGCCAAGACCACGGTCCAGAACGCGGCGACCAACCCCGAAGAAGTCGACGAGGATACGAACCTTGATCCAGCCCTGAATGCGAGTGCCGGCGTGGAACGAATGGAAAACGACTTTAAGACTGGTGGGCTTCAAAGAAAAGGGGACCGGGACGATCCGAGTGCAGCAGTCTTTGGAGAAGCTTGGCAGATGAAGAAAGAGCGCATACGACGGTCTTCGCCGTACGGCTGGATGAAGAACTGGGACTTGATGAGCGTCATTGTGAAGACTGGTGCTGACCTGAGGCAAGAGGCCTTCGCCTGTCAGCTCATCGATGTTTGCGACAAGATTTGGACCGATGCCAAGATTGGAGTGTGGGTGAAGGTAATGCGGATTTTGGTGACGGGCGAATCCTCGGGCCTCATAGAGACGATCACGAATGGCGTCTCACTGCACTCTATCAAGCGCAGCTTGACGCTGGCGCAGGCCGAGGCCGGCGCAAATCCGAAGAGGCGAATCGCGACGCTGAAAGACCATTTCGCCAAAGCATTTGGCTCACCCGATAGCGAGCCATACAAGGCTGGCGTCGACGCTTTCAAGAGGTCGCTCGCGGCGTATAGTGTTATTTCATACGTGTTGCAGCTGAAAGACCGGCACAACGGGAACGTCCTGATCGACAACGAGGGCCACATTGTACATATTGACTTTGGCTTTATGCTGTCGAACTCGCCGGGCTCCGTTGGATTCGAAGCTGCACCGTTCAAACTCACCCACGAGTATGTGGAAGTTCTGGGCGGGATAGGGTCCCCAGAGTGGGACGACTTCAAACGGCTTTGCAAGCAGGCTTTCCAAGGTATGGACCGTACAGCCAGACAGACACAGGCTCACAACTGACGACACCTCAGCTCTCCGACGATCGGCCGACAACATCGTCGACCTCGTTGCCATGATGGGCCGTGACTCCAAGATGCCGTGCTACGCTGCCGGTGTTGCGACGGTGACAACGAACCTACGACAACGCTTCCAGTTGCAGCTGAGTGCCGATGATGCGGAGCAGTTTGTCGAGACGGACCTGATTAACAAGTCTATTGGCAGCTACTACACTCGACTGTGAGTTCCTATGCCGTGCAGAGGAAAGTGGTGGATTCATGGTAATACTGACCTTTGTTTACAGATACGACACATTCCAATATCGAACACAGGGTATATATTAGAGGAACAGGCGTCAATGAGGGCCGACCGGACGACTATAGAAGATGAAAATTTGAGCCATGACAATATGTATGGACATGCATGATTAATTATCACCACCACAACAACAACCGCACTATCACCATCAACAGCATCTGAAAAGGCGTTGGGACCACGGAATTTCTGGTTCTGGTAATGTGGTCGGGTCTCGAGAAGAAGAGGAATGAGGGGGAAGGAGGAAGCGAAAAAGAGAGAAAACTTGGTTGCCCATATCGACCGACCCCTGCTTCGTTCTTCTCCCTGACGAGGGAACACGACTGACAGGGCTGGAGCGGCCTATATATACCTCTACTCCGTATATTTGTCCACCCAAGCCCGCAGGGGCATGACCGAGAGACACGATGTCTCACAATGTCAAATACAGACGTTGTCACGTTCTTCTCCCTGGCCTGTGTGTGGCGCGAATGAGGGAAGCGCCTTTTTGTGTCGCCTTTTACTGTAGATCGACCCGATGCAAGTTGGATTGTTTCCTGAAGTACAGAAGGAACTGGCAGCTCGTACTTGGCCAGGCCTCAGTTTCGCTTCTGACCTCGTGAGACCCGGCCCGAAGCCAGAGAAATTAAAGGCATGTGTGATCTAGGTAAGTGAAGTGCGCTGTTACATTTGTCTGACTTGTGGCTGCGGAACGATACCAAACAGGCAGACCGCAACTGACAAAAGAACGCATTGGGCTTCCCGCATGGCGTCCTACCGGTGGCACTCGAATATGGCTGGCCAACTGGGTACTCTCATGGTGTGTGTATGAATGTGTATTTATCGTCCTCATTTCTAGCAACCTCAACCGGGTTTGCTCGGCATCTAATATCAAGCTAGCCTCGTCTGCCTCTGGGTGTTCATTGAAACCCGCTACCTCGCGACGTGCCAATGTTCTGTAGCACGGTACTTGTTCCGGTCGCCCGTCTCACTGAAGCGTTGCAAAACACTGCAAGGCGCGTGCAGTCAAGGTTGACGTTCATGCTGGTCGCGCCCTCGTGTGTCCCCTGCCCCGCCCACTCACGACTCGAGTCTACAGCGACAGTTCCACAGACGGTCATGTATCTGTAAGACATGATACACCGTGTGTTGACCTGGGGCCTAGGTCATCCATCTCGTCGACCCGTCGCAGCTAAAGTCCCTGCTGCAGCTCCGGATGCCTTGGACAGACTAACGATATCGGCATAGAGCCTATTCAATTTCTGCAAGTCGTTGTCTCGCTCCCCTGCAGCAGTTGGTTGCGGCGCGACACGCTCACTTCCTCCACCCAACATAGCCTCCTCCATCGACTTCGTTGCGGTTAGTGAGCGAGATCCATAGGTATTCGTCATTTGTCCTGCGGCCCTCTCCTAGGCGGCCTTCTTCTTACGACCGCCCCTCCTCTTCTTGGGCTCGACCTCCTCCTCGGTGTCGCTGCTCTCTGTCTTGGTGGCCTTGGCCTTGGAGCCGTCCTTGTCGTGCTCGACCTTGCCCACGATGTCCCGCAGGAAGTCCCACTGGTCGTCCGCCTCGACGACGGTCTTGAGCATGGCGGCGGTGACGCGCTTCGAGTTCTTCTCGCGCGCGACCTCGGCGCTCTTGCTCACCAGCTGCACCATAAAAAGCTCGAGGGCCTTGCCGACCGCGATGGGCGTCTGCTGGGCAACCTTGCCAACCTCCTCATCGGCCTGCATTATGCGCTTGATGCGAGCGGTTGGGAACTTGGTCTTGACTGGTGACTCCATCATTCCTGCAGCCTCGGCCTCTGCGGCGGCTGCGGCGGCTGCAGCTGCAGAACGTCGGGGCGGCATGCTTGAATCTTCTGGATTGTCCTCTGACTTTATGGTGTCGGACGAGAAATCCGATTTGGTCTGCTGGTGGTGAAATGAATTGTCGGGTTGGAGATAAGGCTGTACCTCTTGTGGGAATTGTGGCTGAGGGTAGCCTTGCTGCTGTTGGTAGGCCTGGTGTTGTTGGTGTTGTGGGTACGGGGGTTGTGGTTGTGATTGTTGTGGTTGATAGCCTGATTGTTGCTGAGCAGGTGCGTGTTGCGGGAAATAAAAAGAAGAAGGCTGCTGCTGCTGCTGCTGCAGTTGTGATTGCGGTGGAGAGTGTGGTGGCGGCTGAGGTTGTGACTGGGAGTGAGAATGAGAATGAGAAACTGAATGTGAGTGCAGCTGTTGGTGTTGATGGTGGGGCGAAAAACGAGGCGAATATGAAGCCGTCGTTGCGCTTAGAGGTTGGTAAGAAGAGTAGCTGGAGAAGGCCGGGCCAGTTGGGCTCTGGGCAGAGGCAGACAGGGCAGAATATGAATAAGATCGGGAGTGACTTTGGTCGGCGCCCGGGGTGTGGTACCAGTTAATGTTCTGGGGCGAGGGGCTGACAGGTGGGGGTTGCTGGTGCTGGTGCTGGTGCTGCTGGTGCGGAAACGGGTTTGGATTTGGCGGCTGCTGTTGGTGTTGGTGTTGGTCTTCAGGTTGAGATTGAAAGAACGACGCGAGGTCGGGGCTTTTAGGTGCATAAGTGCCTTCTTCAGACATGTCTGTTCCTTTTCTTCCTTTTCTTCCTTCCTCAGTCATTCATTCACACACACACTTTTTCTCTCTCTCTTTCCCTCTTGCTCTTTCCTCCTGCTGCCGGCAACAAAAAACGGTGCCGGAACTGGAACTGGAAACTGGAAACTGGAGACTGGCGACCTCTCAGGACGAATAACGTAACAGGGGTTATTGGTACAGTACTGGCAGACGGTACAGTACTGGCAGACGGTACAGTACTGGCAGACGGTACAGTACTGGCAGACGGTACAGTACAAAGAAGGCCAGACCAGGAACCTAACGGGTCTTATACTTTTTTTGTGGGACCGTTGGGATTCGGCGCTCCTTGCCGTGCCTGGGCAGTGCAGGCAATAACAAGAGTGATCAGTGTGATGAGCGAGAGCCTGCCAATGCAGCTGCCCGGTGCAGGCAGGTGCAGCCAGGTCAGGAACCTTGCTCTGGCAACGGCTGCTAGACGGAGAGCACACAAAGCTCGGGCAGGAGCAGCAGCACCTTGCGCCTCGCGCCTTGGGGGAGCGGCGATGGAGGGGCAAGGTAACAGGCCAGGGTGGGTGGGGGCTAATGCAGAACACAGACTGGGTTGTGTGTGAGTGGGTGGGCTCAGAAACGGAGGAGGCCTTTTTTGCTCCAAAGCTTCCACAGTTCCAAAGCTTCCAGCACTCAACTCTCCCGCCTCGCTCTGTAACGCCACAAGCCGGCCCACAACAGCTCTTTGTCAATCGGCGCCCCTTTCACGCCGTTGCCAACCCTCAGATTCCGAGTAGAGCGCAGCTGATGCCGTTTGGCGAGGCAGGCAAATGCACACTGCTAGGATTGATCCTCAGACCCGAGGTGGAGCTGGAGCTGGACAACTCCGTCTCAGCCTGTGCCCCGGTCGGACGCGCTCCTTTTGGGGAACTAGGACCTCGTGTGTCTCGACTCAAAGCCAGTCAGTCAGTCTCACAGCAGATGATGACTGCCGGCTGCAAGACTATGATTGAGCGTGCAGAGGGTGCGAAGTCACCCTTCAGCTCCCCCAAGCAAAGACTCGGACTGGTGGCTCAGCCAAGTCCTCGTTGGCTCGGCTGTTTTGCGAGCAACCAAGCCGCAGCCTGATGATGACGACTCCCAGGGAGCAACCAAAAACCGAGCCTGCCTGCCCGGTCTGGGTCGGATCGGACCAAGTCTGCAAAACGCAGGATCTGGAATGGCAGCGTTGGGTGGCCGATCTCGAATCTGGTCATGAATATGGGTATCCAAGCCGTCGGTACTGGTGATGTTCCCCTCTCGGCAGTCAAGCGCGTCGAGGCAGGTACCGGTACTGCGACTGGTGCTGTTGGGCACGGTACGCCAGGACGCTGGCTACTGGGCGGACAGAAAACTGCGCACTGCACTGCGCGTGGTAAACGAAAATGCTAAAAAAGGGAGGGTGGACTCGGAGCTAGGGCCTTCTTTCGATGAGGGGCACGGCACGAGTTCCTTTCGTGGGACATGCTGCCCATTTTTATATGCACGTCGTCCCCGCCCAACCTCTGCTAGCCCTCCAGCCTCCAGCCCGCAGAAGCAGCCTCCGCGAGAGGCCAGGTCACCTCGGGTACGCGCTTGTCCTCAAGAGGCATGGGAGGTTGCCATCAGCCTTCCCGCCTTTCATGCCCAACTCCCTCCGTCTGGAGATCGGCACCACGCCCTGCACTGCTTTCTTTTCTTGTCTCCCGGCCTGTTCGCGACCGTCTCGTGCACAGGGACAAGTACCCTCCTCGATCATCACCATCATCATGACAAGCCCTCAATTCTTATCTCCCGTGGTGAGACGCCATGACAGCTAGAAGAGCCGCCGCTGTAGAGGTAAGGAAGGTAACTAAGGTTTACTTTCGGGGTTGCCCCTCATCAGTCAAGCTGTCTACGTTTTCGAGCCGGTGCCTCAGCCTGTGCAGTCCCAGCGAGAGGCAAGGCCCCGGCTAGCCGGGGGTCCATCACCTCAAAGCCTTGGCACCGTCGCTATTTACTTTCCGCCGCACAGTCATGTATGATGATACAGGAAGAGCAATCCGTTTCCCGGAGGCGATCCTCAGCAGTCAAGAAGAAGCCGAGCCCCAGGCTATGGTTCCCTCGTGGCTAGCTGCGCCAGTGACGGCAATAAATTACTTGATCTAATCTGACATGGCGTCCTCAATCGAGGGTCAACCTGCATACCTATAATTCTTGGATGGGGGAACACGGTTCCTTATCTCCTTGACAATGCCCCCAAGGCCTTTCACTCTTTGGTCCTCCGTGCTGCTGAGAAACAGTGATGCGACGGGCCACGCGTGTATTCCGCCTTTCTCCCCTTGGCTGGTGACAAGCGTCCCAGCCTTATCCATCCTCTGCACGAATTGCTCGATCTCAGGCGCAAACACTTCTTCCTTCCCGTACACTATGTGCAACCCTTTTGTTGGACTTGCCTCTTTCAACCACGCCAGTTTCGTACAATTCCCGGGCGACGCGACAGGGTCGTCGAGCAGATCGACCCTGCCCGCATACTGGGCAGCATAAAGATGCAGCGCCGGCACGTCAAGGAAGTCGCTGCGGTTGTTCTGGTACAACGCAGACTGGAGAGTCGGCCACGGCGAGATGAGAACAGCCATGCCAGGCTTCTCGAGATGGCGCGAGTCCTCTGGCAAGTGCCTGCCTTTGCTGGCCGACACGGGATGTGCGAGGTGTAGCAGCAAGCTCAGAGTCAGAGTTCCTCCCGCCGAGTCTCCCGCAATGCAGACTATGGACGGGTCACTGCCGGCCATACCGAGGACATGCTCGTACCCACTGACCATCTCGGCGAGCTGGGTCGGGAAGCTGGAGTCGGGCACAAGGGTATAATCGAGGCCGAAAACAGCCGGGTTCTTGTAGCCTGCTCGCTTCAAGAGCGACAGCCAGGTGAGAAGAAACTCAAGGTAGAAGTATGGTGAGCCCATGCTAAAGCCTCCGCCTTGGACATCTTCAGCGACCGGACGAATTTTGCCAAGGTTGAAGAAAACTCACCATGAGCATAGTATATGATTATGTCTGGCCGGCTCGCAGGGTCATGGATGGCCCACACGCCTCGGATGTGCTCGTCCCGGTACTCCTTCCAGAAAATGGGCGATCTGAGGTGGCCATGGCGGAGCAACCGCCACCTCAACCATGGCAGCGCGACCTTCCTCCCAAAGAAGACACGGCCGACCTTGGGAGGGATGTTGGCGAAGGCATACCGCACACACCGAACCACAAAGTCCTCAAAGGGGGAGGCCTGCTGGACGAAAGCTGGTTGTTCCTCCTTCTTCAACAAGTAGCGCTCGTAGAAGAAGGTTACAGGTAGTTCAAAGACTATATTTTATCTCGCGTCAGCTGATTCTGGGCGGACAAAGGCTTTGTCTCAGTCGGCGCTGTACCTAAGAACGGGAGCACTTGTAGCACCGTCAGCACGGTCTCGAACAGACCGACGTTGAGGATCAGCTGCGGCGCGAGGAAGATGCAGAACACAATGCAGTCGAGGTATGACACCGGTCCCAGGATCATTTTCCCGCGGTGGTGCAATAATTGATCAATTCCACGTCCTCTTCTCCAAGCTGGACCTGTTCGTCTCTGTATGGCGTGACGCTCGCTCCTGAAGGGAAGAGAAGCTGACTTCAATTGATATATGTGGACTGCATAGAAGTTTGAACATGGGGGGATTCCAATGTACGTGTCTTTTTATATGGTAGAGAAACTTCTTCGATAATTTTGTTGTCTCAACGAATGACTGGGTGAGTGTCAATGTGGAATCATTTGCATGTGAGAACGGGTGGGACGAGGGAGAGGGAGAGATGATGTGGTGACGTCGTGTGTTTGAGCTCTAGCTAAGGGTGCCAAAGCACTCGGACTATTTTGTTAGTGCTGTGGCTCAGATCACCCCTGAAGGTGTTTCTCACTCTACTTCGGTAATATGATATACCAGGCCCACCAGCTCATTTCTTGGTAGCAACTAATACTGCGTGCACCTCATATTTGTCGGCTCGAGTTGTCTGAGATGAAAGGATAGCATTGCGCCTGGAGCCAAGAAATGCCTCGTTGCAGAATCTGGCTGTTTGAGGATCGTGAGTCGCGATGAACAGTGTAGGGTTAACAAGCGCGAGATCAATATGGTCAGCTATTGAATGTGTTCGCAAATGATCAATCTATTGAGCCAATGCCTCCCAAATACCAAAAGTCTAGTTATGAGCAACCTGCAAGATCTTCTCCTCCAGCTCCCCAAAGGCCCCCAGCACGCCCCCGTACTGCTCGAACACGCCCTTCCTGTAGCCGTCGCCGACCTTCTCGACGGCACCCTCCTCCTTCCACCGCTTGCCGATGAGCTCGTCAAACGTCTCGCCGCCGCTCCTCTCGAGCGCCCAGAGCGCCTTATACGCGCCGCCGAGCGCGCACGCGTTGCCGCCGACGTCCAGCTTGTACACGCCCTCAGCGGACCCCAGCACGTCGCCCACGACGCGCGCGATGGCCGGGTTCAGGCTGCCGCCGCCCACCAGGTAAATGCGCCGCGGCTGCGCGGGCAGGCCCGGGTGCTGGGCCTGGTCGGGCGCGTGCACCAGGTTCTGCGAGCGCAGCCGCATCGACAGCGCCTGCGACTCGACGATGGCCCGCGCGTCCTTGGCCGCCGGCCAGCCGTCGCCGCCGGCATCGCGGAGGTCGCTGCCGTCCGCGGCGCGGCACGTGTACCGCCACGTGCCGGCCCTGATGTTGGGGACGATCTCGGGGAGGTAGAAGTACAGGCCCAGCTTGGCGCGGTCGGCGGAAGAGTTTTGCACGTCCAGGGGCGGCGTCGAGAGGACGGCGTCGTTGAAGTTTGCCCACTTGTCGGGCTCGCCCGCGGCGACGGGCGGCAGCGAGTCGCGCACGCGCTCGCGCGCGAGGCCGCCGTTCTTGTAGCACAGCATGAACATGTACTGGCCGGGCGTGCAGGGGTGGCTCATGAAGTGGTAGGACGGGTCGGGCTTGTACGTGGGCGTGATCATGAGGAAGGTGCTCGACGTGCCGAGGCTGACGATGGCGTCGAGGGGCCGCAGCGGCAGCGCGAGGATGGTGCCCTGGTTGTCGCCGGTGAAGGGCACGACCTGGCACTCCGGGCTGAAGCCGTACCTGTGGACAAAGTAGGGCGACACGCCGCCCATGCTGCCGCCGCCGTCCTGCCGCGGCTCGCCCAGCTTCGACCGCAGCGCCGCCATCCCGTCCGGCCCGCCCGCTGCGAGCCGCAGCAGCTTCTCGTCCCACTTGTTGGCCCGGATGTCCCACAGGTTCATGCCGCCCACGTCGCCGATGTCCAGCGGCGCGATGCCGCCCAGCATGATGGATGCGAGCCACGACGAGACCAGCGAGATGCGTGCCGTGTTGGCGTACATGTCAGGCAGCTTCTTGCGCAGGCGCATGATCTGGGGGCCTGTGAATCGCTGCGGATGAGAGCGTAAGCATTAAAATTCCCCCGTGCGCGCTTCGTGTGTGAGGAATAGCTTGGGCGCAGCATTGTACTCGTAAGAGACTTACATGATGCGCCGCACTCCCCGTGACATCCGCCAGCTTCGTATTGTCGCCCAGGGCGGCGTCGAACTCGTCGCACTGTGCCTGGGTGCTGTGGTCCTGCCAGTTGGGCGCGTAGGGGTGGCTCAGCGAGCCGGCCAGGAGATCCTTAAGGTTCTTCCCGGCGCGCCCGTCCAGGCCGCCCAGCAGCTTCTCGGCGTCGTGGTTCCAATAGACGCTCCCGTGCTGCTGGCAGGCACCGCTGACGGCCCTGATGCGGTGCAGCGGGGCGCCGTTCTCCTTGAGCCGGCTGAGCACGAGGTCGATGGCCTCGAGCCACATGGCCACGGGCGCGAAGACCTCGCCCTCGTCGTCGTTGACGAGGACGCCCTTGGTCAGGCCATACTGCTTGCCGAAATCTGCGTCGAAATCGACCTTTGCCTCGGAGAGGACGTGCAGGTCCGACTGGATCACGATAGCTGTTGCGCTGTGTGAGCTGTGCACGCGGGTAGGAGTGATGTAATTGGCACGGCAGGTGAAGGTGAGAGTGAGAGTGAGAGCGGGACTTAGAGCCAGGACAGGGACGACGGGCAGTGGGGAGGCGCACCTTTGAGCTGCTGGGTCGAGAGGTCGAAACCCAGGTATAAGGGGCCTTCTGCACTCATTTTCTACTATGTGTTTTGGTACGGGTTCGAAGCCACGAAGATAGTTTCAGACAGGTCCAAACAAGGCAGGTTAGAAAGCTCACTTCAGATTGATTGGGAACATGCAACACATGTGAAAGTCAGTCAGTCAGCAACCTTGGTGGTGGCGAAAGCAAGCCCACATATACCTTGGGCCTTGGGAACTTGGACGGACCGCAGCGGACGTCGTGGACGGACGTGGGGCACATCGCGGGGCATGACATTACACGTTTACGGTTATTTTTACGGTGGGAGCAGGTCGACAATCAGCCTTGCTCCTGTCGTGGGCGAACGAGCCACCGCTGACTTTAGCCTGAGGTCATTTGCTTGCAAGTCATCCAATGCCGTCGCGGCACTAGGGAGGCTTGACATGTTGCCGCACCAATCACCGAGGCCCGGTACCTGGCCGTGTCCTCTGTCTCTTCTCAACTGGGGCCCGGGCTTCGGTTGACCTGGGTTGATTCCCATCCGGCCGAGCTGCATATATACGAGTAATACCGTACTGTAGGCTGAAGGTTTGCGGCTCACTCTTCTCACTCGTTTCTCGACCATGCCGTCTGCGGCATAACATCAGGTGGTGGGCAGAATGCTGTCGCGTGACGATGGTATCTCAAACTGACAAATGAATTGATATGCGGTGTATCTCCTGGTCATATCGTGACAGGCCAGTCAAGTGACCCCTTTCTTCCGTATCTCCTGAACGCCGCCCAAATGCCGCCCGGCTTCGGTGTATATCTTTACTCCTCAGGTACTATGTATGTACAATTCAAGCCAAGCCTCTAGACTGATACAGTATCCTCTCTCTGCTCCTTTCAGATCGTACCCGCATAAATCGTATGCCCTCAATTTTGCTTGTGGTGTCCGTTACCGTTGCCGTTGCCGTTGCCGTTTTCATGGCTGTGGTTGTGCTCCTCAGGCTCTGGGCTTGATTGTGGGCTGACGCTGCCTGGAATGAACTCGTCGAACTTGGCGATCTCGCCATCTGCGGTCTTGGGCACAAAGCGTACCCGGACCTTCCTGACTCCACGGACCTTGCTTCCGACGAATGTCCGCACCGCAGTCTCAACGTCTCGGACGTCCTCGATGGTCCAGGTGCTGGGGACCGCCAGCTCCAGGTCGATCAGGTAGTTCTGGCCGGACTTGATGCCCGACACGTCTCGGAGCTCCACCTCGTGGCCTTCCGTGACGCCCTGCAGGCTCGTCGTCACCTGCTTCCTTACTGACCTCTTGACCTCATCGTCAATAGTCCGATCCGCCAGCTCGTAGAGCGAGGAGAGCGTGTTGCCCCAGCCGCCCTTTATAACCAGGAACGAGATCAGGAGTCCTCCGACGGGGTCCAGCCACGTCGCGTCTTGCAGGAAGTTGGCGCCAAGGATCACGAGCAGGGTGACGATTCCCGTCCAGCTGTCGACACGGTGGTGGATGGCGTTGGAGGCCAGGACGGCGGATTTTCGTTCTTTTGCGACCTTCATAGCTATAGCAGGGCGCGCACAAGTCAGCAACACGTCTCGGCACGTCTCCTGAGCAGGATCGCTGGCTGTCTCAAGACTTACTCGCATGGTATAGCCACTCCTTGATCAGCACCGTCCCCAGAGCCAGCCAAGCGGCGTGCAGGCTGGGGCCGGCGCCGTGGCTGTGCCCATGGCCATGGTGCAGTAACGCTTCCGCGGCGGCAGGGTCCAGGAAGAAGTGCCCGTAGAGCGACTCCAGGCTGCTCATGCCCATGAACACGCCGCCCGCGAGCAGCATGCCCGAGACGCCCAGGGAGCCCAGGCTCTCGACCTTGCCGAATCCGGTCGGGTATGTATCGGAGGGCGGTCGCAGGCTAAAGGACACGGTCGCGAGGGTCAGGATGTCGGAGGCGAGGTCGGTCATGCTGTGCCAGGCGTCTGCGATCATGGCCTGGGAGTTGAAGAGGTAGCCGCCGATGAATTTTGCGATGGCCATCCCGAGATTGGAGTAGAGCCCAATGCGGGTGATTCGCACGCCAGCGTCGTTCTTGTTCTGCGAGGTCAGGTAGACATTGTCATGGTGCGAGTGCGAGTGGCCGGCGTGCGTCCGGGTCTGGGTTGCGGTCGCCATGATGCCGGACAGCCAGGTCGGTCGCAAGCGATTGTGGTGATGGTGGTGGACGGGTGACTGGGCGAATTGCGACTGTGTGTATATATGTGGTGATGGTCTTGTTGGAGAAGACTGTGAAGGAGCGAAAGAAGCAGAAGGGGTGGGACAGGACGAGGGAGAGGTCTGGTAGACACGGGCCTGCTGACGATGGGGTTGAGGTGGCCTCAAGGGGCTTGAGGTGGTCTGGACGCGGGAGCAGGTCGAAGCACACCTGGGGATGGAAACAGGTGCGGATCGGGAGCTGTAGATCTTGAGCCTGAGCCTGAGCTGGGGCCCTGCATACTTGTACCCAGACGGGATTCGCATGCACAGAGAAGAGGAGGGGCTGGAGGGAGGCATCAATCGAGGCCACGCCGAAACAACCTTGTAACTGGGGTTCGGGGAGTGGGAAGGAGAGATGGACAGGACGAGGCGACGCGCAAGTGGGTGTGTGGACAATGCGCCTCAACGTGAAAAGTAGAGTAGACTTCTTAGTGTATGTAGGGTAATGTAATGTAATGTAAGGCAATGTGCAGCGGATGGGGGGCCCGGAGGTGCGTGGAAAAAGAGGCTTAGTCGCGCAGAGCACGAACCAAGGTTTTGGAAACACGGTCGGGCTGGAGTTCTGTCGCAAGTTGCGCACATCAGTCTGGCACATGGATACAGTACGGTGGGAAGTATCCAATGCCAGCAGCATCTATCCAAGATGTTGGATTTTGTCGCCCTCCTGCAGCGCAGAGTCAGTCGCCGAGCCAGTCACCTTAACAGAAGATAACGGCAGCTTGCGCCGGTCCCCATCAGGTCATAATAGGTATAGTAATCTACTTAGGTAGGTACATCATCATAGTCATCAGCCCATCCTGCCTGCCTTTTCCTCTGTCTCTTTCTTCCTCGCACCTACACTTGTATATCCAGGCACAGGCGCGAACAGAAATAGCTACAGTACCTAGGTCTATCATATGCAGGCTGCGCATGTACACACATATAGACAAGCATAATAAGCATCACTTGACAGCACCTTCTAAAACCTTGTTCCTGACACTCTGCCGCGGCCTGCCCGCCAACCGTCACACCACTCACTTGAATGCCACCTTAAGCCCGATGCAGTGGCGGTAGGGGTTGGGGGGGGGGGGATGAATGCTGGCCCGTCCAGTGAGCTGCGGGCCATTTTGAATTGAACTGAATTGCATTGTCTAGCAGCCGTTGGTGATAGGTGGGGGTCCTTCGGGAAATGGGGACCCCTCGGCATGAGGCGTCAACCAGGGTTGCGTTGCCTTATTGCGGAGCGGACGTGGGCGGCGCTGGGCCTTACTTTTCCTGGCGTGGCTCTGCCGAACGCCCCTACTACGGCACCTATCCATGGGCCTATGGGGCGTCATGACGACGACGACCTGCCCAAACCAGAAGCATACGGTATCATCTCTGCGAAACTCAACCGGCGTTCTCCCACCTCGTCCCGACATACTGTATCCAATACACTCTCCTCTTCTTCACTCCGCCCCATGTTGCATTGATCTCTGCACGCCTGGACCGGGGCATCTCTCCAGCCAGATCCGTTTCTCTCGCTTCCCGCAGCACAGCCAGCCCCTGAACATCTTTCTCCGTATCCCATCCCGTCCTATCCTGTCCCATCCCACAAAACAAAAAGTCTTGGCCCGCAGGACCGCATACGCGTACGCGGAAGGGGGCTTACGTACCCAGTGTGCGCTCTAGTCCCGGGACTGCAAATAGAAAAGGGAAGGAGAGCAAAAGGAGCAGGAGGGCTACGCGCGTGAGGGTGCAATGAAGAAATCTCTCCTGCGCATCCCGTATACTGCTGAGTTCGCTCCGCCTCCCGTGGTCCCGGCCTCAGCAAACACCCTCCAGGGGGCCGTCAACGCGCTGGGCGAGTTCCTCACTTCTCCTCTCCCGCGGAGACGGGGCCTTTCTGACCACACTGTCGTCCTCTCCGGCGCGGGACTGTCCGTGGCATCCGGGTTGGCAGACTACCGGGGCACAAACGGGACATATCGTCTGAACAAGACATACCGCCCCATCTACTATCATGAGTTCCTGAGCTCACACGAGGCGCGCAAAAGGTACTGGGCCAGGTCATTTTTGGGCTGGACCACTTTAAACAAGGCAAAGCCAAATGCAGGCCACTATGCTGTCAGAGACCTGGGCCGGTACGGCAATGTACGAAACGTCATAACTCAGAACGTGGATTCATTTCACCCCAAGGCCCACCCAGACATCCCAACCCTGGAGCTTCACGGCTATCTAAGGTCACTGGTGTGCACATCTTGCCGCCACGAGTTCCCGCGAGACGTCTTCCAGGACGACCTGGCCCGGCTGAACCCGGCCTGGGCTGCGTTCCTGGCGGAGGCCATTGCCTCGGGCGCGCTCGACACGGAGAACCCGGACGAGAGGAGGGCCCGCGGGATGCGCACGAACCCGGACGGAGATGTGGACCTACCGGACGCGCCTTACACCACCTTCCGCTACCCGGCCTGCCAGCACTGCCTGGCCAACCCGCCGCCTGCGCCGGACGGGACCCGACACAGGGTTGAGATTGACCAGGACGGTGCATTGGCGTCGCCTAGCACGGCGGGCATCCTCAAGCCCGCGGTCATCATGTTTGGTGAGAGCATACCGGGCAGCGTGAAGGAGGCGGCGGAGCAGGCCGTAGACGGGTCCGGCAGGATGCTCGTGCTGGCCACCTCGCTTGCCACGTACTCGGCCTGGAGGCTGGCCAAGCGGGCCAAGGACCGGGGAATGCCCATTGCCATCGTAAACATGGGCGGTGTGAGAGGAGAGGAGACCTTCATTGCCGACCTGCATGCCGGACAGGTCGGGGCCGAGGGAGTGAGGATAGACATGACCACGGAAAGATTACTCCCGGACCTCGTCAGTGCCTTGCGGCGGTCGTCTCCGGAGGAACCTGTCCCCAACGATGCGACGCATCTGGAGAACAGGGGCGCCGGTGTATTCAAAGACATGTTGTCATGATAGATCTGCCCGAATTCATACTGAAGCGCTGCCTTGCATAGCAAGAATAGATCTCAGCAAGAATAGATTTCAGAAGAAGTATGCCGTGCGTCCTTTTGCGGGCTCTTGTGCAGGTGCAGCTTCCGCCTTGGGTCCTGCCACTGGGACAGCCTTTGCGATAGGTGATGATGTCGCAGGTGCCCTCGCTTTGTCCTGTTTCTTCTGGCTCCGCGACGCGCTGTCCCTCTCGATCTCGTTCAGAACTGTGCTCATGTTAGTGTGTGTCCACTCGTCCTCCTTCTCTGGCCTGCGCGGGCGTCACGTACCTTCTTCCCACTCAGCCTCCCTCTCCGGGTCCCCCGCCCCGAGAACCTTCTCGACGTCGACGGCCTCGCCGTTCTGGACCCTCTCGACAACCTCGCGCAGGAGGCCGATGCGCACGTCGGAGCGACGCATGAAGGCGTCGAAGTTCTTGCGCAGCGAGATCAGCTGGATCGACATGGACCCGATCAGCAGGAAAATGACGATGAAGAACGTCGCCGGGTTCCACTCCTTCGACTTGGCCTTCTTTTTTGCCGGCGCGCCCCCCTCGCCGGCCGCCGCCCTGTTCTCGGACCGCAGCGGCTTTGGGATCAGCGACTTCCAGAAGGACGTCTCAGCGACGCGAGGCTGCATGCTGATGAGGCGCGCGTTGGGTCGAGATGTCTGGAGTATCATGCGCCGTGCTGCCGTCGGCCGTGCGAGAGCGGGCGACCGTGCCATCCTTCGTATCGCGAGTCGGTCCATGGCAGTTGTGTGATGGTTCTTCGGGGCTGGTGTCCAGAAGAAGCTGGCAAGATTGCTATAAGCTCTTGGTGGTCGGAATCTGAGCTGGTGCAGAAGGTCGGAGGATATCGAGGGGAGCATACGAGAGCTGTTCGTGCATCCCACAAGTAATTGACGTGCTCGAGTCTGGGAAATAATTCTTTCGAGGAAGAAATTATTGTTCAATGGCCAAGTTGAAATCGGGGATTTGCCCACATGGTAGAACTAGCTAGACCAATAAGTTGGACCCCTGCATCCGGCAGATCGGGGCACTGGTTGCTGTGCCAACAGCCCCCAGCCGTGTGGGTGAGGATGAGCTTTGATTGACTCCAGCTTGCCTTGTTCACACATGAACTTCATGAGCCTTTTCTACACTGTATATCTGCAATTTGCATTTGCGATTGCTTGTTGCTCTTTGCTTTCATTACCTAAGACGTCTTCTTGAATTATCCCGTGCAGTCCTGGTCATGATATGATTAGAAGTCACCCTCAGCTTTCAAAGAGTTTTACATGGCGTCACTACAAGACCAGGCTGAGCAGGTCAAAACAGCAGCCGCATCAATAGCAACATGCACTCCTGCGACAACCGTTCTCCTGAAAGAGCTACTCCTCCCCAGAGACAACAATGACGCCCCCACGGCCGCGGCTAAGACGACCAAGACAGCTCGAGCCACCGCCGCGAAGCGCAATGGCGCAACATCGAGAACAGCCGGCCCCAAGAAGGCAACAGTGGAGGACAAGTGGGAGCTGTCAGCAAAGGAGAAGGCACTACTTGCAACACACATCATCAACGTAACATTGAAGTCTCTTGGGAATGCTGTCAAGGCTCCTGCGCCAGCCACGCCTAGGGAGCCAGCTGCTGGTGTGGAGGATCTGGTGAAGACTGCTCCTAAGAGGCGCCTCCGACGTTCGAACTCGGCTCCCATGACGCCAATGCAACCGCGTTCCATCAACCGAGTCTCGACATCCCCCGAGATCGAGAGAAAGCCCCCGCGGTCCCCGTCCAAGCTGAACGCCTCGACAGGCTGCTTGTCCACGGTCGAGTGTGCCCGAGTCGCACTGTCAGCACTCCGGCAACTCCGCGTCGCCGGCAAGATCAACTTGCCAGAGCTCCAGCTGGAGGCCGGAATGTCGTCCCTGGTTGCAAAGCTCATTGGCTTGGGGCTCATGGAGCATGCTGTGAAGGAACTGCGCCTCCTCAAGAAGATACTGGACGACCTCCTTTCAGCCGACAAAAAGCCATCTAAGGTTGCTTCTACCACCTCATCCCTCGCCCTTTTCGATTTGCTGGAATTCCGTGGAGTCAAGCCCTCGGGCCAGGTATTGAACTTGGTGATCAGCACACAAATGCAGGTTCTCAGGATCATGGCCAAGATGAAGAGATCAGTCGATATCGAGAAGGCCCGAGGATATCTCAGACTCGATAATGAATTTTCGCCTACCAGCCTCCTACTTTCGTCAGCCGGGTCGACCAAGCCGGAAAAGGATAAAGCTGCTCGTCTGCTCGAATCGCTCTCATCTCTTCTCCTGGCGCTGGCACCAAGCATCTCAAGCGCCGAGGACGATGTGGCCGTGGAGTCGAAGCTCAGCATCAGCCCGCTGGCCGCACTTGAGCTTCAGGGCATCGCTCTTCGGTCACAATTGAGCTGGTGGAAGCTAGCCGGTCACAAGGGTCATGTGAATAAGGATATTCTTGCGCCCTTGTCAAGATGCATGCTTGCGTACGTTCGACGAACCGGGAAGACCTCAACTTCTAATTACAAGAGCTGCCTCGCCGTCTTCAATGAAATTCACGCCCAGATACTGGCTCAGGGTCTTGAGCCAGCACAATCGTCCAAATCACCATTGACCAGTATCTACCAGGTATTGGCCAAGTTGGCCCGAGAAGGGGGCCACTACAGCGATGCAGTTACATGGACCGAGAAGATTAACCAAGCAATTGATCCAAGTCAGGATTCAGCGGCAAAGTGTTGCGCAAACTCAGCATTATTGCTTGCCTACCGCCTTAAGATACCGTGGAAATATCCGTCGCAGGACCAATTGCTCCAGGGAGTACTTGAAGGACTTCAGGGGCAGCTTCGAGGCGACAGTGGCGAACTAGACGATCTTCTGGACAGCCTCACTGTAGCTCTGAAGTCAGCCATGCATGTTTTGTATGGAGATGTGAGTGACGAAGAGGGCAGGAAATATCGACCTTCGACAGAACTCTCCGCGCTCTTAGAGCAACTTATCCATCAGCTGCCACGGTTCTGCTTTCGATGGCTGGGGAAACGACCATCATCCCAAGATGATACCAAGGGCTTCCTTCGATATGAACAGAGACGGACTATCATGGTCAAATCGGCACCTCAGGTTCTGGACTCGGCGCTGATGCTCGCAAAGACTAGCGTCGACGAGAAACGAATAGCATGGGACAAATTCGACTCGCTCCTCCACGACTGTCTCGGACTTCTCGACAGCCTAGGAGACCTCGCCTCTGTTGATCCCTCAGTGTACTACTACGCCAAAATCTCGCACTTATACTACATCCAGCACACCATTTTCATGGAAGCGAGCAAAGGGTCGAAAACCAACGCCAAGGAGAATCTCGGCTATGCCTTGAGAGCAATGCGTCGCTCGATCGAATGCGTTAAACACCGTTCAACCAAGGAGCGGGCAAGAGCTCAGATCCTCTTCAAGCTCGAACGCATCAGCGACTTGTACAGGGATACTGGCAGGTCGGACGATGCGTTGGCGTCTTTACAGAGCCTCAGAAATATCTTGATTGAAGATGGTGTGCTTCAAGCAGTTGCCGAGGCCTCCAAAGAACTCCCTTCGCGACAAGCCTGGTCCATCAGCAAGGATGCAGAATTACTTTCGTCGTCGTTACGGTCTATAGGGCGTTTGGAACAGGGCTGGGTTGATTGGACTCTCCATTTGGACGAACCCGAACGACTCGCTGCTCTTGAGCATCGCCTCGAATTCATTGTCTTGAGAAACGGTTCTAGCGCCAACAGTGCTGGGGCTCAAGATGCATGTATTGAAGCACTTCTGCAGCTTTGCTCGGTCGACAAATATCCAGTGCGAAGGCTGAGGATCTTGACACGGCTGCTGGTCGCCAATATAGGAGACTCGAAATCTCGTGAGTCGATCCAGGCTCAGTTCGAAGAGGCAGCAACGATCAGTGGCGATGCGGTCTTGGGTGAAGACAATGCGTTGAAGGGCTGTCTTGCACACATGAAGGCCCTTTCGCAATCCATGGCTGCTCTGGCCTGTCAACCACCAAAACATGACCAGATTGATCAATCCATATCTATTTGGCGATCCATCCTCGCTAGCTCAGCCAGTATTGATCAACAAATCGACGACCTACCAGGGTTGTTGGAGCACTTGCAATCCATTGCAGATTACGCCCGACTATCTAACCGCAACAGCCTCCTGTTGGATGCCTTGCAACTTGCGTCTGATCTGAGCCACAGAGCCGCCGGCTTGGACACAGCCTTGAACTTGCAAATCTCTGCAGCCCTCGCGCTGCAGCTGACAAACGTCGGCCAATCGTCAAAAGCGTACACAATTCTCGAGCAGGCCCAGCAATCAATAAGTCCAGGAGAAACGAAGTGCCGTGAGGATACCGTCAGTTTCCTTCTCTCACAAGCAGAGTACTTTGTCGAGATTGGGAGCATTGAAAAGGCAGGCGATGTCTTATCTCGGGCAAAGGAGACCGTCTCAGCGACGAAAATGTCTGCCCGGTCGAGGAACCGCAAGGTGATACTGGCCCAGTCCTCTCTGGTCTATTCGGCTGTTGCTCTTGGCCGGGGCGATGCCCCGAGCGCCCTCAACTATGCCAGGAATGCTGCTCGTGTGTTGTTTCAGGAATGGGCGAGATTGGAGCAAAAGGCGAAAGCTGCGCAGAGTGCGGCTCAAGACAAGTCTGCCGACGAGTCTTCGTCCCAGTTGGATGCGTCCTTGAGTGCATTGGTGGAGAAGAGTAGAGACTCGTCTTCAATCATCTCAGGGCCGGAATCCTGGAGGCTGGCACATCCCGTTCTCAAGGGCCTTCTTTTCCTATCAAACATCTACGCGCACCTAGGTATGTACCAGGAGACGGTGTACTATGCCGAACAAGCTCAAAAGGTGGCACAGGCTGCTGGCTCCGAAGCATACTTGGTCGAGTGCGACGCTTGGATGTCTTTCATCTCAGCGAGGGCAGGAAAGTTTGATGACGCTTTGAAGGCGGTGGGCCAAGTTCGATCCAGGCTCGATATCGGTGACTACTCCAGCAGACTCGTCAATCTTTGCTGCCGACTCGGCAACATTTACCGCGAGACTAGAGATTTCGATTCGGAAAGAGATATGATCAAAGCGGCTGAGGATATGGTGAGTCGCATGGCAGGCGGTTTTGAGAGCGAAGCAGGGGCTGGGAAAGGCGAAGTGGTTGCGACAATCGAGACGAAGACAAAGATCCCCATCAGGAACAAGCGAACAGCTACAACCACTACGTCGACACGTACAACAAAGGCGCCCGCGGCGAAGGCCGCCCCCAGGAAGGCTGCAGTGAAGAAGCCGGAGCCGACTAGCTTGGCAACCATCCAGCACGAGGACGCGTATCTGGTGTCTCTTAAAGCATCCGTCATGGTCGAAAAAGCATCGTCGATGATTCACCAGAAAGACTGGTCTGGAGCTTGGCAACTTCTACAGGAGGTCCGCCAGTCGCCCAAGGTTGCTTCACACTTGTTGTCCGAGCTCCTTACAACGGCGAGGTCACTTCTCGGGCAGAGCATGGAGCAGATGTCTAAGGATGCTGTTTATTCTGTCATCCAAGAATCAACGCTGTCGTTCCCTTCTGTCAGCAGCATCCCGCAGTCGGATCGATTTTCGCTGATTAAGGCCTCTCCGCCGAAGGCAGGAACTGTCGCTGCCTCCCATGAGGCGGCAACACACGACCCTCAAGGGTATTTGGAGAATCTACGGGAGGCGCGCGAGATGCTCTTGGAAGCTCATACCTTGGCTTCCGTCAACGGAGATGGCAAAGAGGTACGGAGGGCCCTGGGAATGCTACAGACTGTTGTGATTCTCCTCTCAGCGGCATCATCTTCAGCCAGAAAGTCTGGTATCCTTGGACATCCAGGATACGCCACCTGTGCGGTGGAAATGGCGCGCAACCTGACGTGGCGCAGAGAGTACAACGCGCTCCTGACGGAGAAGAACTCGGGAAGGAACGGTCTGGATTGGCCTGAGGATATACGATCTCCGGAAACAAGACGAGCGAGCCTGAGCCCGGTGGTCGATATATGCAAGTTTCAACGCGAGTACATCGACATCATCCCTCAAGAGTGGAGTGTGATTTCCATCTCACTTAGCGACAACAAGCACGATCTCTGTATCTCGAAATTACAGGCCGGCCAAAGTCCATTCGTCATCCGGCTCCCCTTGGAGCGGGCGAGCTCCCGGGACGCTGACAGTGATGTCTTCGACTTCCAGCAAGGTCGAACGGAACTGCTTGACATTATCAAGCGGGCAAATGAGACTTGTCACACCAAGCGAGACTTTTCAGTCAAGGGCGCAAAGACAGCCTGGTGGGTTGAGCGACAAGCTCTAGACGTACGTCTGGGAGAGCTGCTCGAGAGGATAGAGCAGGTGTGGCTTGGTGGCTTCAAGGGCATCTTCTCGCAGCATAAGCGCCACCCAAAGCTACTTGCAAAGTTCCAGAAGAGCTTCACGAACATCCTTGACAAGCATCTGCCGTCCCGTCGCCAAGTCCGCGGAAAGAAGTCCAAGGCACCGGCTGCAAAAGTCACTCTCGATACGAGAATACTCGAGCTGTTCGTCGGATTTGGAGACGCCACAGATGCGGAAGGCGACTTTGACGAAATGCTCAATGATCTACTATACTTCGTCGTCGATATTCTTCAATTTCACGGCGAACGTAATGCCTACGACGAGATCGACTTTGACTCCATGGTGGTCGAAACTTTGGACGCACTCCATTCGTACCACGCTGAAGCTAAAAGCCTGGAAGACGCAGAGACCAGGAGCCACACGATCCTGGTTTTGGACAAGGCTCTGCACACTTTCCCCTGGGAGTCACTGCCGTGCCTGCAGGGGCTGGCAGTCTCCCGGGTGCCGTCACTGGCATGTCTCCGCAGGTTAATTCTGGAGCAGAAGCCACGCACAGCAGCCTCAGAGACGGACGGCCCAGGGCATCCGGCAGGGCACCACGTCTCGATCAGCTCCGGAACGTACATGCTCAATACCAGCGGCGACCTCAAGACCACGCAGGCCACCTTTGAGGAGCCGCTGTCGACGCTCGGGGACTCGTGGAAGCGCATCGTCAAGAAGGCGCCCACGGAGCCCGAGTTCGAGGCGGCCCTCTCGTCGTCCGATATCCTGCTCTACATGGGTCACGGCGGCGGCGCGCAGTACATCCGCAACCGCACGATCCGCAGGCTCGACAAGTGTCGCGCGACGGCGCTGCTCATGGGCTGCAGCTCGGCCAGCCTGGCTGACGTGGGCGACTTCGAGTGCTACGGCCTGGTGTGGAGCTACATGCTGGCCGGGTGCCCGGCCGTCGTGGGCACGCTGTGGGACGTGACGGATAGGGACATCGACCTGTACACGGGGAGGGTCTTTGAGGAATGGGGGCTAGTCGCGAGTGGCACGTTCCCCGGGAGGGAGGACGCCAGCAGGGAGAAGGGCAAGGCGGCCAGTGGCATTGTCGCTGCTGCTGATGATGACGCCGCGGGACGTGAGACCAAGAGGCCTGGGCGGTCTGGCTCGCGCAGGAGGGCCGCAGCGGAGGCGGTGGACGGCGACGGTGGTGGTGGTGGTGTCGGTGTCGGTGTCGCCGCGGGCGCTGGCGGTGGCACAGCTTGCGAATACGGCGACGCGTCCCTGCCGGAGGCTGTTTCCCGCGCGAGGAACTCTGGCGTCTGCAAGTTCAAGTACCTCAACGCCGCAGCGGTCTGTGTCTACGGCATACCTGTGTACGTCGACCGTCCTCGTCAGGCGTGAGTGAGCCAGAACGCTTCTTGGGGCGCGGGAGGCGATGACGGATGCATGATGGGCTGGCTTGTGGGCTGTGTAATTGGATCGTGTTGGATAGAGCGGTTGCCTTCCGGCTGAGGGCCTTTTGAGCACGAGTGCGGTCTTACAGGAAATGTATTGGACGGCAGCAAAGGCGTTGGGTGTTTTCGTGTCACTACTTCCGTCATGGCTCTCACGGGCATGGCATCATGGATGGATAGCATAGCGTGTCTGTCGTCCCGGGCGAGGTAGGAGAAGGGAAGGCATATGTGTTGGCGTTGGCAGCGTGCATAGACTGGATGAATGGACAGGAATTTTTCCAAGACAGTTGTCGTGCTAAACCAACCAATCTGCCGTCTCTCTGTGACAAGAGGATCCGAATTACCACCGAACAACCCCCAAGGGCAGCAAGACGTGCAACAGCTCACTGCGATCGGTCGGTCCGTCGGATGGGCGAGCCGAGCCATGAACACAACTGAGATATGTCAAACACGACAGCCGTGGTGCTGTGATCAGCAAAGTTTCTTAACGGCGACCGTGATATTGGCGTTCAAAGGCATCCTGAGACAAATCTACGTGGGCCCTGCCGTTCGTTTGTGCGTTCACTCGTTCGTTGGCGCCGTGTCGGCGCTCCCTGCTCCCCCTTGGCGATCTACCCTACCCGTCGTAGAGGAAACGTCGCTTGTTTCGTTTGGCCATCGTGTCGTTCGCGATCGGCCGGTTCTGCTCAGATCCTATCAGCTATCTGTCTCTCCATCTGTCCGCGCCTCCTATTCACCAGCCATATCTCCTCCACCTCCCCCTGCCTCGCCCAGGGGGGAAGAGGCGGAGTTTCCAATCCAGGTAAGCTTTGTTTTCCTGTCGGGGAGGGATCATTGATGCTCGCACGCTCGCACGCCCGCTCCCTCATCCTCGCCCCTGCCCGGGTCCGCGCCCGTGGCAGGGGCAGGGACGAGAACGCACAACCACGACCAGGGACGATGAAGAGAGCACGGTGAGCCGGATCAATTCGCCTGTTGCAAGCGAGCTCGGGCAGGGCCATGTCGATCCCCTGGAGCTGGGCCCGCGACGAACCTTGGAAGCGCGCACCATCCCCCGCGGGCCGCGCCACCACCCCAATGAGACAGACCAGGCCCTTGGGTGCGTTGTTATTGTTCTCGTTCTCCCACCCTAGTTCCCAGCGGGCGTGGGTAACAGCCTCCCGGGAGGCTGTCCAGGGTCTGCCTTGTCCGTCCGTAGAAACAAACGCTTGGTTTGTTTGGGGCGTTGCAGCTGTTGTTCCCTCGGTGAGAGATTAAAGCATGGCTCTTCTGAGTAGGAGATGACGGCCTAGGGGAGGGACTGACCCACTTGGGCATCAAAGGTGCTTGCCTGCTTCTCTCTTCTGAACTTGCTGTTACCTCGAGTTGCTATGTATGTGCCTGTGATATGTCCAGTCCTGGTCGGGGCAGGAGAGGGATTTGTGGCCAAATTACCACTTTGGGAGGATAGCGCCAGTCCCATCCGGTAATCACTAGGTACTTGGCGGTCAAATTCCCCTACGGGATAATACATCCCCGTCTATATGATCCCATATTATTCGATTTCTCAACCCGGTTCAAGATGTGAAGAAATGACAAATGATAGGTGTGGGTCGAATCGGTGAACTATTATGCTGGACGTTACGGAGCAGACTACCTTGTCACGCCGGTGTTGCTCCCGGAGTTGGTGGGCTTGGACATTCAGTTCTCGTTTCCTTCACAGCCTTAGGAAAGTGCTACCGTCTATTCGGTGGGACCCCCCACCCCGAGTGAAGCCAGATGCTCATTGAACACTACTGGTAATACTTTTCGAGGTGTGGCACATGATTTGGGGGCGTAGTAAAGAATCCCACGCCGGGTCACATCGAGCGGGTCAATGGTCGACGGCGCGAAACGTAACCCGGTAGCGAGACTGCCAGACAGCCAGACAACGGACGGATGGAGGGCAAGACAAGGACTCATGGCAGCATCGACGAATTGAGGGGCCACAAATGTGGGGGAGCATGGCCACCAGAAGTACGACAATTCGCCATTGAAGTATTTCGTACCACTCTGGAAGGTTACAACCTCCCGTTGGCTGGCGTCGAGCAGCTGATGAACCAGTCGTATCTTTGGGAATTGCGAGGGCGATCCACACTGGAGGCGATCAAGGGATGTTCGTCTTGGGGTCTGATCGCCCGTACCGCTCACCAAGGTGAATCTCGTGGTCCTCGAGGCTGGGGGCTTGTCAATGCAAAACCTGCAGGTCATGGTTGGGGATCGAGAAAGATTGGACGACAGAGCAGTTTGAGGCCCTGCAAGTATGTGTTGTGTTCGGGAGCTTCGCGGCATGCCAAGACACAACGGTTTCGTTGCGCCCAGATTTCATTAGATGGCATGCGTTCCCCTACGTCTCATGGATGTGGTGGAGCCCCCCGTCCGTGCTGGATGTGTAGTGCTTAAATGTGAGCATGGCGAGGTTCGAGTTGGGACGATGGTCCAGGCCGGACAAGCAACATCAGGGGTGCCAAAGCCTATTTGGAGCAGTTCCTGCCTGTCTTTAGAAGCATGGGGCGCCAACCTAATGCTGTACTGATTTGCTGACGATGCCGCGCATCATCATCACAAGTCTTGCCACGCCGTTCGCGTGGTTTTACCGTTCTGAATTCAGGTGAGGAGGTTTCCATGTGTCTTGTCCCTGTATTGTACGTGAGCGATGAGGCTGGGACCCCCTGAGAGCTGCGATATTGACTAGTCCTGCATATTCGGAAACACTCGTTCCCGTGCAACCGGTCACACTTGAAGATCGTCCGCATTCCCGGCGTTGGTGGATAGCCTGCTTCTCAACGGACGGCTTGCGCTACAACGTGTCACCCCTGCTTCGCAGAGAACCAGCTCACATCAAGCGTTTTATGAGGTACACGTGGAGTGACTACGGCCCCGGTCGCGGCCTAGTGATGCACTTCTTTTTGCGATGGGATTTCGCTCGCAATATCATCTGGAGGTCTCGCGTGACTGGCTCGGTTGGTTCCTCCTTGTGTAGCATGAGCGGTGGCTTGCAGGTGATCGACCGTCAGGTGTTGTGTGGCGGACTGTCGTGCGCCAGAAGGATCCTACAATGTTCGAAAGCCTTCCTGCCAGTCATTCGACCTGGTCTCAGTCTTGGTCTCGGGTACTGCGTGTCTCTGCGGCTCCAGTTGTTGAATCTGATGCTGACTAGGATCATGCTGTGTGATGCTCAGCGCAAATGATGCAACGCAGCTCGCCTTCTGGTCTCGCTTGGAAAGGCTGAACATCTGCAGTTTGCACTTTGAGAGCTGCAGCTGCGGTGTGACAGAAAAACCACCTGAACTTCTGGACGAGAGACGGGCGCGCGCTCTCTCTGGCTCCCACTTGCTACGTGGCTTATCGACCGGCTCGATTGACGGCTCAACCAGGCTGGCGCTTCGTGGCAGAAGTCAGCATTGTGATGCGAACTGCCCCATCCGAACCTTGTACTGGGGCGGCTGACAGCAGCAAGCGTAGCATCCTGAGGCTCAGGTAAGAAGTATCAGATGAAGTCTCATCGCACCGTACCGCCGCCGGTTGGTGTGCTCTGAGCTTGGCACCACCAACAGGGGTACAGCATGTGGTTCTGACAAACTGACATAGCTTTTCGGACTGCCCAACACCTGGTCGGAGTACTGGGTGTGAAGTCGGCCCTGCTGTCGGGGTCCTGTCCCAGCTCTGGCCAGACACTCACTCACTGACCTAGGACGGCCTAGTGAGAGGGTGAGGCAGGGGTCAGCACACCCGGTAACCAGGTTCAGAAGGAAATTTCAGAAAAGTCCGTCTCGCCGTTGGCCCGAGTGCAGGAGCCTCCTGTTCATCAGATCGGGGGGTTCGGGAGCGGTTCCCAAGCTTGCTGTGCCATGCTCTGCTATGCTGGCCGGACCGCATGAGATGCACGTACCCAGGAGCCCAGGCTGTGTCAAACTCAAGGGACACAGCATGAGAGTCAAGCGCAGATCGTATTGTGTCGTGCAGTGTCGTGTCGTGTCGTGTCTCGGCGTAGGTGATAATAATAAAATGTCTTTCCACTGCAGCAAGCAAGGAGCCTTGGTGACACAGACCTGAGATTGCGGGTGAGGGAGTCTTAGTGTGCTGACCCTGGCCCGGCCTGGCCTTCCCCGGCGAGAACAAGGGCCTGAACCCTGAGCCCACGAGGCTGGACCGGGAGTGGGAGCTAGTGCTGGCGACAAACGTAGGGCGGTTGGAATTGGAGGGTGACCGAATGGAGGCAAGCCTTGCGAAGGCCGTAGCAGGGCCCCAGGACAAGGCCAGCATCCCAGCCAGACATTTCAGAACGCCCAGCATCAAGCCCATGCCACACTGGCCATGAGTGAGCGGCACAAAACGTCCCGGCTAGCGGCGGCAGCTGGCTCACTCGACGCAACAACGCAAAGCGACGCAACGCAACGTACTTGCAGCAGTACTACTGTAGATGAGCAGAGGGCAAGCAGGGCAAGCAGGCGAGCGGGGCGATCTGTGAGTGGGAGTGTGAGTGTGAGTGTGTGGTTGCTGAGAGCAAAAAGGGCTGAAACAAGGCTTCAGGGCTCCCAATTGGGAGCCAAGGGTGTGCGTGGAGGAGTGGTGCGAATTGTTGGAACTGCGACGCTGGGAGAGCAGTAGTGTTGACGGCAGGGTGCAGGGTGGAGGAGGCAGCAGTGCAGAAGGACAGTAGGGTGGGACGTCATCTCTGCCAAGGCCAGTTCGGGCGTGCAGTCACGTTCGGTGAACATTCCCATTGTGCCAATATCCAGATTGCCTTGGTCCACGGGATGGTGATGCACTGGTGGTGGATGACGGGCGGGAGAGTGATGGGAAGACGATGGACGATGAATGCTGACGAAGCAATTTGTCAGGGACAGCTGGGATGGCACGCATGACAGGATTGGGGGGTTGCTTGGAGGAGTTGGCCCGGCCGAAAGCTTAAAAAGCGGGAACAGCCAGCAGCGTTGCAGCTCCAAGCTCCCAGCTCCCAGCTGCAGCAGCCTCCTGCTTCTTTTCTGTGGCTGCAGTTGCAGGCAGGTGCAGGCGCATGCAGGCAGGTGCAGGTGCAGGCGCGGGCGCAGGTGCCAGGGGTGGTCAGAGGGGAGGAAGGAGCTACCTGGCTGGGGTCGAGCTGGAATGGCCGAACGGCCGGATGGCTGTTGGAGAGCAAATCGGCGCACGTCGCAAACGCCGTGCCACTGCTGATCAACATGACTCTCAACTTTGTCTGTGGCGGGCTCTGTGCCTGTTGCGTCGGTTTGTCCCTCGCAGGATCGACACGAGCCATGGCTTCTAGAACGCCGAAACGGTTCGACGCCCAAAAACCAAATGCGTGCTGATGCTGGCGCCGACATGACGAAGCTCGACCTCGGCCGCGGCCACAGCCGCGACCCTAACTTCCCATGACATGCCCGCAAACGCTCCTGCAAGATCAGGTGAAGCACCGCCGCTGCGCAGCACCAGCACGACAAGATGCAAAATAATGCAAATCACGCAAACCCTATCTGTGCTGCACACCGGCTCGAGAGGCGTCTTGGCGGTTGACGCCCGTCAGTTCCCCGATGAATGTGACGGTGAGTCGGGACGGGTCGCCCTGAAGCTGGAGCTGTCGTCGGCGGTTGTGGATGAACAGATGGTCAGATCCATTCACGAACCCTCGCTTGACCCTCTTGCGGGCACGTGCAGAGCAATCGAGTCGGCAAGCTTTCAACGCCCCATCTACTATTACTCCGAGGTGTGAGGCACATGTAGCTCGCGCTAGTTCCCCTGCGGCAGTCGTCCTCCGCCTTGCTACCGTACTCGACCTTTCGTCTGTATTGCCTGCTTGATTCATCCCTCGGTGGTTTGTAACCCTCCAAGTCCTACCCTCGCATACTGACAGCCGACCCTGACGTGCTCAACAAGATTGACAGGTCGATATGGATCGCACGTCAGCGTGTGACACGTGAGTCGTGAGACGGGAGCCTGAAAAGAGCCTGGCGGAGAGCAAGCACAGCTGAGCTTACAGCTGTAGTACCTGGTACACGTTTAGGTGCTGAGCACTCAGCACTCTATCTGTATACGTTATTACGGTGTCGACTCCATTATCCCACCTACGTACCTACACCTACTGGCTGCTATGTACCTAGTATCCAGTAGGTAAGTGCTCTGCCAATCGCCCCCTCAGGGACCCTGTGACATCACACTCTGCACCAGACACACTACCCGCTCACCCGCTCGCCACTCGCCGCCCGCCCGCTGCAGCTGCAGCTGTTCACCTTGATAGCCTCGCACGCCTCGCTCGCCGTGGCCCACGTGGAACACGAGACACTCTGGGACACGGGCGATCACCATGATCGACAATGCCTCAAGCAAGTCATTATTCGGCCCCCTCGTTGCTCTGGTCTCAGCAAACCCATTCGAATCATGCGCCTCATCTCATCTCTGCACCCGGTAAGGGCGATGGCATGTCGTGCCAGATCCGGTCTTGACAAGCCCATCAAACAAACCTTAAAAGGCAAGCACGCACACAGACGTTGACTTGCCTCGTTCAGGCAACGGGCTGCCGTGGGAGCCAAACCTACCACCGTTGCTGCCCACCTGGAAGTGCAGGGAAGCCGTCGCTACGGCCCATGCCTTGCCATGCATGCGAGCCACCAGCCAGCCAGCCCATCACAATTAACATTTCGGCTTCCTGTCGAGATCTTGGTGTGATCTGGCAGATAGGCTGCTCGCTAGACCCTGCCCCCGGTCCTGGCCCTGGCCCCTCGCCCCCGGCCCCCGGCCTCATGCTTCACCCGCCGCCTTTTGACAGGACAGCTAAGCCTGGAAGCTTGTTACCATGGGCCACAAACGGACCACTTTGACTTCGTGCTATCTCCGCAGGCAACCCCGGGGTCTTGGCCTCCTCTCTTGCTCGGGCCCCAGACCTTGGTCACATTTGCGATGGTGGACCTCTCTCGCAACACCTTAGCAACAAGTAACAAGCCTCGCTCGCTGCGAAGAACCTCGTGCAGGACGTGATCGCCAGAGACATAGTCTGGACCCGCGCCCATCTGGCTCTGTTGCAGGATCGGCGGGGGCTGGGCTCACATGCCCACGTCTACGTTGTCGAAACTTGTCCCCACCAGCCCTACGGTCTGCGCAGCATCGCCCGGCCGTCTCCCAGCAGCCGTCGGGTCATTTATTCTTTAGGTCTGAACTGTTGACCTGGTCCCGGCATCTGGCCTGTGCCAAATACGCCCGCGCGTAACACAGTCAACAAACAGGTCATTGCGAGGGTGGTCGGTGACCAGATTGCCCCGCCAGCCCGGATCCTGGCACTGGCATCGTGGGAAACGTCCCTCTCGCGAGCCCCAGCTGGTTGGGCTTTCCGGCCCGCCGACTTCCAACCCGTGCTAGCCACTGCAGACCCTGGTGGCGAAGGCATCCGGCACTGTCCCCCGGCCCCATGGTTCGCAACGGTCTGGTTTCCGATGCGCAACGGCCCCCCACCCTGGCTCATCACGACCAGAGTTCACGACGCTCATTATTGCCTGGTATGGCGCTCTGCGGCCCGTGCTCATGCAAAGATTTTTAAGGTTCTACACCTCAGCTCGAGGCTTGAGATTCGTCCCGAGATTGAGAACACAAGTCATCAGATATGTAGGCTAAACATTTCACGTCCATTTGATGCGAGCCGAGGCAGCGACAAGAACTCTGTCTGCAGTTTCACAGGCGCATTGCTGCGGGGCGAATCGGCACAAGAGCTGGCCGCTGATCAAGAGGTATGCACACACACAGAGAGAGGTATTGTGATGTGCATGAGAGGCAGGTTGTTTTGAGCATACATGCAAAGTATACCTACGCAGGATATGTTTGACTCGCCTGTGGCGGTGACCCCCTCCCCGTACACACAACCTCTTGATGACGCTGCTGTCTTGATTGGCGGCGGTGCTGAACCTCAGCATGCATCCAAACCCCCTTCGCACTAACATCAGATCCACCGACGCATTATCATGGGCGTTGAGACACCACCACAAGACTCACGCACTGATTGACTGCTCCATCCCTCCGTGCGTGCAGTAAGCACATGCTGGCCGTAAGGAACCATCACACGCAAATCTCCCCTGCCACACACCCCTCGCTTCCGCGGCTAGCAGCTCGCATCCGACAACTTGGCTGGCGAGCAACTCCTGTCCTTGTTCATGTACGGACGGATATGGATAAAGGCGGCCGTTTCCTCAGCGCCCAGCCAAGTGGACGCACGGTCTGATCCTCGACCCTCACTGGTGTACTATGTACAATATCACTCGTACACCCTTGCACCTTGACCGGATATACCTCGCTTCGCTTCACCTGCCATCACCAGCTGGAAAGGTGCTTGGATGTGTCTTTATGGTGTCCCTTGCACGCGTTCCCTACAAGTGCCTCATCAGTCTAACGACCGACACGCCGTTCAGGATATCTGGGACACTTGGACCATAAAGACGAACCCCCCACCGCTGTGATCAACCCAGCCGTTCTACCTGCTTTCTCTCTCGAGTCTCTCCTATCCTGATACTGCCGCCAAATAAGTCTGATTCCCAACGATTTATCAGAGTCTGCCTGCCAAATCACATGTGTTATAGCCACGGTCATACATATCGACAAACAGACGTACGCACACCCACATCCAGGCCCAGCCTGCGACCAACAATCCACTCAGACTATTCCACGGCGCAGCCATTATTACACAAGCATACAACCAGCCATACGGGCAGCCACCCACCCGTCCATCCATCCATCCATCCACCCATCCTCGGACTAAAGTGGAGGTCTTCCCAAGCCACGCCACGGGAGCGCACACGACCGTTGGACCCCATTTACCCCACAATCTCTGACCGCCGAAAACGCCCTCTTCCGTCCTCCACTACGGGAGGAGACAAGGTCTAGCTCGCGTCGACATCCCAACAAAGTCGCAGGCACACGACTCTCTGGCCCTCGGCCCCTGTCCCCTGTCGCGCAGTGCAGCGCCGTGCAGTGCGTCACGCAGTGCTGCTTGTTCCACTTACAGACAGGCCAGCCAGAGTCGTACCCTGCTCTACTGCCTCTCACCCTGCCGCCACCGCTGCTACTGCAGAAGAGCGGGTCCGCCTGCATACTGTGAGCCGGGCTTAGTGGAGAACCCCAGCTTGAGAGAGTTCAATAATAATCAATCATCTTGGTTCTCACCAGGAGGTATGTACACTATTCCCATACCCTGACTACTGTGTGTGAAAGGTGTATCCACACTTCTTCCTCTGCCCCAGGTGGAGGAGCACCCACCCTTTCTGCTGGAGATCCAACCAGATCCAGCCCATTTCACCCGCCCGTCTTGTTGCTGCTTCTCTTCCCCCGGGGCGTTGCTCGCTCTTCTTCAAAACCCACGCCCAATCCGTCCGGCCAAAACCCACGAGCCAGCCCACTGCATCCAGCCCGGGCCAGTCAAACAGGACGAGCTTCCGATAGCCTGAATCCCCTTGTCTATTTCCATTCTGCCCCGGACCCAGATCTCACCCCCGAGCTATTGTCGCCTGCCTCTCTGGGGCCGCTGGAGGGCACATATAGTGAGGAGGCTGACACATAACAATCAAGCTGGGCTCCGATTTACCAAAATCCCCTGTGACCTTTCGGCAACCCTGGCGGACAGGCATATCATGGCCTATGTGCTTTGGTGAACTGTCTGCTCCGCTCCCCCTCACCTGCAATACCGCCGTCGTCATCGTCCTCTCCAACCTCAGCAGCAGCATATCACACTGCCTGACACACAACTCAGAAGACAAGGCTAATTGTCGGACCATCAGTTGGAGAGGAGTGACCCCGTCCCGCCCTGAAACTTAAAAGAAGGCTCGCTTTTGGAGACGCCTTGATCCTGATCTTCATCGCCAACCCGCCCTAAGATCTGAATTCAAAATTGGACTCCGAGGAGGTTCCGACTCGAGCCTGACCCTGCCCGCCCTGCCCCTCAGCACCCTGTGCCTGTTTGCTTCTAGACCAGCACCACGAAAAGGCGCCGTCGATGATCACTTGCTGCTTTTGACCCAAGCTCTCTGCATTAGCAATAGCCATGTCAGCGGCTCAATCCCACTTCAATATCAAGGCCCTCCCTGCTGATTTGCGTCCCGACCTTTTCCACAGAGGTATTGGACCCGAACACGACTCAAACTTGCAAGCGTACTCTCTAAATCGTTCTCATTACGACAACTCGGTTCACGCGACGTCCCACCAACAAGGCTTCACAGACTCTACCCTTTTCACCCACGACTTCGCCTTTTCTACCTACCAGGGGCTAAGAGAACGCTCGTCCATTAGCTCTGCTGTTTCCGAGGAACATGCACCAGGCTTATATGCTAGTCGACAGCGCCAGTCCATCTCGTCAACCATGGCAGACACCCAAGTGACAGCGCCGTCAATCACAGCCCATGCTCCGTACTTCGGCCACGCTGATTCCAGCCGAGGAAGGTCCAGCGTGGACGGTTCAGATGACGGGAGCCCAGATGCCAACACACACGGACACTCGTTAGAGGACCCTGTGTCGGACGAATTTGGCTTGACTTCGCTGGGACCCGGTGACGGAACAGACTTGGGCTCCAAACACAAGGACGACAAGTCTGACACCGCTCCGGCATGGAGTGAGCTGAAAACCAAAGCTGGCAAAGAGCGCAAGAGATTGCCTCTAGCATGCATCGCTTGCAGGAGGAAGAAGATACGTTGCTCGGGTGAGAAGCCCGCCTGCAAACATTGCCTCCGCTCTCGGATACCATGTGTGTACAAGGTCACCGCCCGAAAGGCCGCACCACGGACAGACTACATGGCCATGCTAGACAAAAGGCTCAAGAGGATGGAGGAGCGAATTATCAAGATCGTTCCTAAGAATGAGCAGGACGGCATTTCATCCGCTGTTCCGCGCGCAGTGGTGAAGCCTGCCATCCCCGGCACTCTATCATCAGGCAAGGGGAACTCCAGAAAACGCGGGGCCGAGGAAGCCTTCGGGCAGGACCTGGACCATTGGGCGAAGGTACCGATTAAATCAGGCCTCGAAAGCCCGCCGAGACCAACTTCGTTGATGATGGTGCACGAATCCGAGGAAACCAAGTTGTTGCAGGAAGGTGTACAGTCTTTGCCATCCAGGGAGATCCAAGAGCATCTCGCGGACGTGTTTTTCGAGAGTGTGTACGGGCAAGCTTACCACATACTCCACAAGCCAAGCTACATGAGGAAGCTGAGGTAGGGATGGCTTCTTATCACATTTCACGATGTGAGAACACGCTGACAGTTATGCAGGGCTGGCACCCTACCGCCTGTTCTCATCCTCTCCGTATGCGCCATGTCCGCCCGATTCTCGAATCATCCCAAATTGAACACTTCGCCGGCCTTCTTGCGAGGCGAGGAGTGGGCTGCCGCTGCTCGAGACATAGTCACAAAAAGATACGAGTGGCCGAACCTCACTATCCTCACGTGCCTTCTTATATTGGGGTTGCATGAATTTGCCACATGCCACGGCGGGCGCAGCTGGGCTCTTGCGGGGCAAGCAATAAGGATGGCATTCGCTCTCCAATTGCACAAGGATCTCGAATACGATCCATTGAGACCCGGGACCCGGCTCAGCTTCACGGATCGCGAAATCCGCAGGAGGACCATGTGGGCATGCTTTCTCATGGACAGGTTCAACTCATCCGGAACCGACCGGCCGACTTTTATCAAAGAGGAGACCTTGAGGATTCCGCTGCCGATAAAGGAGAAGAATTTCCAGTTTGAAGACATGCCAGGCATGACAGAAAATCTGCAGGGCGAGGTTCCGAATGGTGCCGGTTTAGACGACATGCAGAAAGCGGACGCCAAGAACAACATGGGCGTAGCCGCCTACATGATCAAGGCGGTAGCAATCTGGGGTCGTGTGATCAACTACCTCAACCAGGGCGGGAAGGACCTGGACGACAAGCAAATGTGGGACACCGACTCCGAGTACATGAAGCTCATCAAGCAAGCGGAGGATATGGCATCTTCATTGCCCGAATCGCTGGTATACAATCCAGACAACCTCCATTTACATGACACAGAAGGCATGGCGAACCAATTTCTCTTCCTCCACATCGCCATCCAGCAAAACATCTTATTCCTGAGCCGATTCGCCGTCTCTTCACCGAATACGAACTCTCTCCAGGACATCCCCAAGTCGTTCGTCACCAAGGCTGGTGCGAAGGCCTTCTGCGCGGCGAACCGCATCTCCGAGCTCCTCAAGGACTCCGAGTCCTGCATCATTACTGCGCCTTTCGTCGGCTACTGCGCATTCCTGTCCAGCACGGTGCACATCTTTGGCATATTTTCTGGGAATCCCACTATCGAGGCCACATCAAAGAGGAATCTGGCAATCAACATCAAATCGCTTTCGAAGATGAAGCGCTTCTGGGGCATGTTCCATTTCATGACAGAGAACTTGCGGGATCAATACCGCAACTGTGCCGACGCAGCACGTCGTGGCACTCTTCCGGGCGACGCGTCCTCGTCCCCCATCTTCCAGTACGGAGACTGGTTCGATCGATACCCCCACGGCGTATCACAGTCCGATTTCGTCGACCCGGCCATGTACAAGAATAAAGAGAAGGGCGAGGACGCGGTTCTGGAACAGAAGCCCGAGTTGCACACCGTGGAGGAGTTCTTCACGACCCTATCCCCGCAGGCCAAGGAAGCAGGAGCACGCTCCAACTCGATGTCCTTGAAAAAGGCCAAGGCGCTCGCAGCGAAGAGGCACAGCATAAGCTCGGCTCGCAGCGACCCCCACGGGACGGGCCACCCCCTGGAACCGCTGATGACGGATATGAACGCGGACCAATTGCAGCGACTGCAGCAGCAGGGCCGTTATCCCGGCGCCGCCCTTGGGGGCCAGACGAGCCGCGCGGCCAGCTTCTCCTCCCTCAGCGCTGCGCCGCACTCGGCCGCGTACCACGGCACCATCTCACCCATCAGCCCGGTCACGGTCGGCCATGGGCAGTTCGGCGGGGGCGGGCACCACGGCATGTACGGCCACGACATGCTTTCGCTGCAGCTCGCGCAGAACGGCATGCTCCCGCACTCGATGCTGGGGCCGCCGTACGTCTCTGCGGGGCTGGACCCCAGCGCGTCGGCCGCCATGATGGACGGGCTCCCCGGGTGGGACGGCGCCGAGAATAACGGCGGGGCCAGGGAGGCGTCCCGTGGGTCGGCCGACGGGCCGCACAACAACCCGCACCACACCGTCTTTGGGCACGGCCACGGGCACGATGGCGGCTCCGCGGCCTGGTTCATGCCCTTCAACTCGGCCGATGTGGGTGACGTCGGTGGGCTGGCGTCCGCGATCGACGGGTTCGGCACAATGTTTGGATCCGGCGCTGGGGGCCACGCGTCAGGGATGGGCGGGGGCCATTGACAATTCATGAGCCGGCGGGACATGGCTGTTTAGATGTCCAGGGCGATGATCGGTCAGGTAAAGACCACAAAGCAGGGAGGTGTAATGATTTCTTAGACGGCCTGGTTGGATGTAGTTGTCGCAGCATCCACGGCGTCGGACACTCGGGTGGCCAATTTAATGTATAAGGGCATTACGGAGTTTGGAAAAAATGAGGCAAGCAAGGGCGCTGGGAATATCATTCGCTCGGTAGTATACCAGACGGTAAATGGGAAAGCAGCGGAGGGATGGGAAAGGTAGATGGGGGGCACTCGCCGTGGCCCATCCCATTCATTCATGTGCAGCATTATTATACTGTACTTGGGGGGAAGACTGTACAGGGTAATAGACAATTGTGCGATGAAACCAGCATTGTGTTTCTCATGGCAGTGACGGTAGGTCCATTGGCTCAAGGTGGCCGACCATGCAATCACAATATCCATGTGAAGGTACCGGTATGGTGGTTTCTTTTTTAGTCCAATGACGCTTGCCTACAAACATCCCCTAAAGCTTTAGCGTTCGATAGCAATAAATCTGCGGATATAATTCACAATGCGCAATGGCGCTGGAGAGCCTGCATTCGCGTAGAAGGAGGGTCGAGTGCAAGCGTGGTAGAGTCCAGGGCGCACAGATATAATGTCTGAATTGGGAGCAGGCACCGTAGGCCGACACTTAGAAATCCTCGCGCATTGGGATGGCTATAACTTTGCCCAGATGGGCTTCCATAAGCACGAAACGCTCCAATGCTTTGCTGCCACAGAAGAGAAGCAGTCGACGATCGAAGCATTGCCCAGAGGTGTCGAAATCAGTACCCAACGAATTACAACAGTCCGGCGGCCTACGCACCGACAGAACCCTTCTTCTTGCCCTTAGACCTCTTCCTCTTCTTCTTGGACCCGCCGGCGTCGGCAACACCGCCACCCTCGAAGTCCTTAGCCTTCTCGTCCACCGCGGCATCCGCCTCGCCGTCCCTGGTGCCGCCGAACCCGAACGTGGGGCCCGTGTGCTCAAACTCCCTGCCAAACACCTCCCTCCGCCACTCCCTGAGCCTGGCCTTCTTGCCGAGGTTCTTGCGGTCCTTCTTCTTCTTGTCCGGGTGCCGCCACGTCGCCAGCTTCTTGAGGCCGGCGAACTCGTTGAGCGCCGCGTCCGACGGCGCGAGGAGGATGTCGCGCGGGGTCAGGCCGAACGACTGCGGGCTGGTCTCGCGGTAACGGAAGCCCGCGGTCTCGGCGCCGGCGGCCTTCTTGTTCTTCTTGGAGAGGGCCAACACCGTCGGGTCCTCGAGCTCCATCTGGTGCTCGACCAGGGCTTCGATCTTGGAGCGCTCTTTGCGGGAGGCTTGCTTAGTGGCCTGACGTTCTGCCTTGTGCTCCTTGGTGGTTTTGCGTTTCTTGGACGGGCGCTCCTCGTCATCGGACAACTGATCCTCACCATCGTCAGCTGCCTCGGCCCCATCTTCCACGTCGGCGAGGCTGATGTCTGGTTTGGCCTCGCCGTCCTCGAAGTCTGGGATTATGTCCTTGATGTCGATATCGTCGTCCCACTTGGGCTTCTTTGGCTTCTTCCTCGATTTACCGAAGCCCTCTTCTTCTGACTCTGACACCACCTCCTCTGCTTCTGCGTAGTACTGCTCTCCGAAGCGCTTGCTCATCTCTTCCTCCCACTTGTTATTATCCCAAGAGCCGTCAAGCAGCTTCATCAGCTCCTCCTCTCCAAGCTCCTTGCCGTTCATACCAGCGGCCTTCTTAATCTTCTTCAGTTTTCCCTCCGTCTCCTCGATCTTGAGGCGCTTCAGTCGGGCGCGCTCCTCGTGACGTTGGCGTTTCTCCTCCTCCTTGCGCTCCTTCTCGAGTTGTCGCTGCTTCTTTCGTCCCTTGACATCGTCCCGCCGCACGGATCGTGCCTCCACGACCTTTCGTGAATAGGACTGCAGCACCTCGTTGCTTTTCGCAGGGTCCTCAAACCGCAGGTTGTAAGCTGCCTCCCACTCGTCCGCGTCGTCGTTGCCCTCCCCTTCGTCGGACTCGAATGCTTCCCACCTCGAGCTGGTCTCAGGAATCCACGCTCTCGACGCCATGTAATTTGACAAGTACAAGTCCGGGTCCTTGTCGGCGAGAAAAACGTCAAGCTCGGCAGCTTTTACCTTCTCTTTCCTTGAGGGGTGGACCCCGTCCTCTGTAGCGGCAGTCTTGCTAGGTTTTGCCTTGATAAAGTCTTCGTCATCGTCCTCCTCGTCCCCATCCGCTGCGTTGATCTCTGCCAGAATGTCCTTTTTCAGATCCGCCTGCTCCTGCACAAATGTCTTGGGCTGATCGGCCTCTTCTTCGATGTCTGCTCCGGTGTCCCCAGCCATATAGCGCTCTCGGTGGTAGTCGCGAAGGTACATTGGCTTCTCCTTCTTGTCCTTGGTAGCTGCGCCATCCTCATCCAATGCGGTGATGAACTTCGCGTTTGGATCGTATATTCTAGGGTCCTTGTTTTTGATGGCCTGCATGGTAGCGATAAGCTCAGCGTCGAGCTGTTCGGTCGCCAGGAAACCATCCTCGTCTTCTGTCTCGTCGTCTGAGGAGTCTGAATCGGAGTCGTCGTCCTCGCCATTTGCCGCTCGCGCCTTGGCCTTTTCCTCGACTATTTATCGTCAGCAGCTGGCATATATGCTACGCACCAAGCCTAGTTCCTTAAATATATGAAGCGGGAAAAGGCGAGCGTAAATTGGGTGATTTCAGAAATTTGCGCCCACTCTTGGAGTTGGTTGCACTCGACATCGATTGCTGGCGGTGTCTACCAGGAAATTTCGGCCACGTCTCACTTACGTCTTTGTCTCTCCTCTCGCATCTTGTTGTGCTCGAACCGTCGCGCAAAATCCTCGTTGATCTTCAGGCTTTTGCCGTCTGCGCCGCCCGCGATGCTCTCACTCCCTGAGTCGGCCTCATCGAAAAGGTCCTTCTTTGCCATGATGGCTAGTGGTTGCAGCGGTGGGCAACTTGCCGCTGTATATTAGTGGTCTAACAGTTCCTCGTCGACGTACAAGTCGCTGATTGCGATGCGCGGCTGTCGAGTCCCTCGTATGCCCCAAATGTTCGAACGGTGAAAAGAGGAAAAGAAAAGCTGAAGAACGACCGAACTTTTTGGCAAGGGTCCGTGATAAGATAAGCCGCCTGCTAAGTCGGCCTCGGAAGGCAGCTAGGTACCAAGGTGGGGGCTGATGAGACAGCCTAGAATCCCTGCTGCCAGGGCCGCCTTTGCACTGCCCCAAGCACCCGCTAACGTCACTCACCCAGTTGCCCAGTCACTCTCGCCAACCGTTGGACAGGCACCTCTTTGACGCATGTGGGTTGTTTGCTGGGTTGCCTTCCGAACGATCAAACCCACTCACCGACACGACACCGACGCCGCTCAACTTCATCTACATCTGGCTGTTGATCACATACGTTTCACCTCCAAACCGCTTTGGAACCCGACAAGATAGCCTAGCAACATCCGATTGATTCGCGATGGCGGACTCGAACGCGCCCAAACCCTCCAGCAGCGTCAAGCTGGTGCTCCTCGGCGAAGCTGTGAGAAGAAGACACCACCCTGTACAACGCACCCTTATGAGGATTCCTAACTGACACATTCTCGCCAACTCGCAGGCTGTCGGAAAGTCGTCGCTCGTCCTCCGGTTCGTAAACAACGACTTCCAAGAAAACAAGGAGCCCACCATCGGCGCCGCCTTCCTCACCCAAAAATGCAACCTGCCAACGAGAACTATCAAGTTTGAGATCTGGGACACAGCGGGCCAGGAGAGGTTCGCATCCCTGGCCCCCATGTACTACCGCAACGCCCAAGCCGCTCTCGTCGTCTACGATCTCACCAAGCCCACATCCCTCATCAAGGCCAAGCACTGGGTGGCAGAGCTGCAGCGGCAGGCGTCCCCCGGCATCGTGATTGCGCTGGTGGGCAACAAGTTGGATCTCACAAACGACGGCTCGGGCGAGAGCGGTGCTGGCAGCGAGGCGGCAGCAGGTGGCGATGATGCCGACGATTCCGGTGATGCTCGGAAGGTGTCGACCGAGGAGGCCAAGGCGTATGCGGAGGAGGAAGGGCTCTTGTTCTTCGAGACCAGTGCTAAGACTGGCACGAACGTCACCGAGGTGTTCACCGCCATCGCCAACGCCATCCCGGAGACGTCACTGAAGAGCGCCAGAGGCCAGGGGGCATCTCAGGCGGCTGGTAGGGGAGGCGAGGAGCAGCGGGTCAACCTGACCGGTCCACGGGACCAGGCGGGCAAGGAGAGCTGCGCGTGCTGAGGCTGAGGCGGGATGGGGCGGCTGCCCGAGATGGAGGTATTCAAATGAAGCATTGCATTTTCTTCCTTGCAAGGGATGTCTGGAACTTGGGGTGATAGATTAAGTCTCGAAGGCAGGTCACTTGGGCGTAATACGTCTTGCGGTTAGCACATTCCCATCACTGTAGTCAAGTAGCGAATGTAACTACTTATTTCCCCTGATGCATCAGGTGCTGAAGAACTCCAAAAACCGCTGCCCATAAGCCTCGTTACAAACCGGCCGAATCTCATGCTGGTGCTGGGCGGTTGACAAACGGCAACACCCTCGCCCCTTCCCGCTTCCCCCAAGCTGACGGCGATAGCGGGTGGGTCGGGGTGCGGAATGGCCCAGCGCACAGACCAGGTCTCCCAAGTGTCCACTTTGGCGACCTCTTCCAATTTTTCGAGACGCGCGCGCTGTACTTGCATTGCAGCCGCGGTACTCGACAGGCCACGCTTTATCTCTACTTAATATTTCCCAGGCTGCGTACCATCGAGATACGGCGACGAAGCCACAAGCGTCCACAGATGGAGTACTCCTCCGCCACGATTTGACCACCACCGTCGGCGTCTTGTCACCGCGCCGCCAGCTCGTTTTGCGCATGCGAGCAACTCCACCACTTCAGTTCTTTTGATCGCAAACCATGGCGGCAGCCTACGTGACGGTGACTCCTGCTCTGGCCGAGCTCATAAGGTATGCTCACCATCTCAGAGCACCTTGTACGACGCAGAAGCTGACACTCACCCTAGCTCGCTGCCACAGGATGAAGTCCCAATCAAGTTGCGCTGCGCTATCTGCAGCAAGCTGGCCGTGAATGCCTTCAGAACACCCTGTTGCGAGCAGATGATCTGCGAGAACTGTGAGTATTCCGCTTTTTACAGGTGATACCTTTACGGCGCTGACAAGAACAGGCAAACTGGCCCTCCGATCGACATGTCCCGTTTGCGAGCACACCCCAATGTCGGCTGACGACTGCAAGCCTAACAAAGCTCTTCGAATGACGACCAAGGCTTTTCTGAAGACTGCCGAGAAGAAGCGAGACAGCTCTCAGGCCAAGGAATCAACACCAATGACACCCGTTGATGCGAGACCTACCTCGACACCGACCATATCCGATGACAAGCCAGCCGTCGAAGACGTCAATGCAGAAGTTGCAACCGCCGTCGCCACCCAGGAGATACAACAAGAAGGCGAGCAACCTCCTCAGGCGGACGGCCCTCCCCCTGAGCAGAACGCCGCTCTCGACACCACTGAAGCGAACGCGGAGCACAGATCTGCTACTGAAGTTGAGGTTTGTGCAAGGCCTGTTTACTATATACCTCATCTGTACTAACTCCGCAACAGAATGAGCCATCGGGTGAGCAGGTGTCAGGGGAGGCTGAGAACCCGGAAGACAACCAAACGGAAGAGCAAAACGAACTGAACGGGGAGCAAGGAGACGCCGAGGCAGCCCCAGAAGAAGCAGATGGCGCCGAGAATAATAAAGACAACAGCGAACAAAATGCATCCTTCCCCAATGGCCTTGGCTTTGGTGGTGGCATGAACGGATCCTTCCCCAACATGAACTTCGGTGGTGATTTCAACCAGATGCAGATGATGATGGCCATGCAGAATGGTATGGCGCCCAACTTTGGCGCGTTCCCCATGATGGGTAAGCACACATGTGATCGCATTCCCAAGACAACCAGACTGACAGAGCCATCCAGGAATGCCAGGAATGGGCATGGACCCCTCGATGATGAACATGTACCAGATGAGCAATGGCTTCGGACCAGGCATGGACATGAGCATGATGAACGGCGGCATGGGAGGGTTCAATGGTAGCATGGGCGCCGATGGTAACTGGAACGGACCGCAATCGTGGAATAACGGCCAGAATAATTACAATCATCCAAATGCTTCAGGCATGGGTAACGGTGATTATGGAGACTTTAACTCTGCCTACCAAGCAGGATACAATCAAGGTAATTTTGGCCCTCACAACCAATTCAATGCCTATCGCGGGAGGGGCTTCTATCGAGGCGGCCGAGGGTTCCGTGGTCGCGGGAATTTCAATAACTTCGGCCGTGGGGGTTTTGGTTACGGGCAACAGGGGAATTTCCAGGGCCAGAACTACATGAATCAGCAAGATGGCTCAAACATGACGGACAAGGACCCAAATGGCCCTCAACCGCTTCCCAACGTATCATCGGGTGAAGGCGAAGGGGACAAGAGTGTCGATGAGTTTGGTCGTACCATCCGCCCCGAGGCGAGCCAGGACGGCGTGCAAGATGCCGACAAGACGGAGTCGGTGAACGAGAATGGAGACGGCAACACTAAGTCAGAAGCTTCAGGTGCAGGACCAGACAATGCGGCCGGCCCTGGTCAGCCCTACGACGCGGACAAGGCAGCCTCAGGTGGTGGCGGCGTCGGCGGTGGTGACCCGACTTTCGCGCCGAACGGCAATTTTGTACCTGCAGACCCAAGTATGAGACCAGGTTCAGGACCGCCTTTTGGCGTCAGCCATGCTCGCGGTGGAAACTTTGGGGTGATGCCACCTCCAGCAGCCCCTGTGCCTGACGTACCTCTTAATGCACCTAAGGGACCAAAAGCTATGCGTCAAGGTCTGCCAAACACCAGCCTGCTTAACCTACGAGCCAGAGGATACCAGATTCCCGGTGGCGAGAACTTCAAAAGGGTCCAGAGCCCTAGTACCCCAGCGAATGGCCTTGGCACTCCAATTGACGATGAACGTGAGCATCATAGGTCGCGGAGTAGTTCTCCGCGTAAAGGGGATCCAGAGCACCACCGCGAGCGAAGCGCGAGCAGAAGCAAAGGCAGCCGGGACCAAGAACGAGTAAGGAGCCGTCATCGAGACCGACATGGCAAAGATCCCGATTGTTCCGAGTCTGCAGCCCCCTCGCGCAGCCGTAGTGGTGAGCGTAGGGATCGCAAGCGCAAGAGCCGCCGAGACCATTCCGCCTCAGATGGCGAGCGAGACCACGACAGGGAACGGCGCCACCGCCACCGCAGCAGTAAGAAATATCTTGATGAAGAAGAGGAACCTAGGTCACGATCGTCCAGGGACGAGAAATACGGCGACCGGTCCCGGTCTGCCTCACCCGCTGGTTCGCGCAAGGCGAGCCACCGCAGCAGTCGCAAGGAGCGAGACTCGGAGAAACGGCGGGATCGCGACAGGGACCGCGAGAAGGACCGAGACCGCGAGCGGGATTACACCGATGATGACCGGGATTACAAGCGCAAGTCCAGCCACCGCTCATCACACCGGGACAGAGACAGAGACCGCGACCACGACCGGTCTGACCGATCTGACCGGGACAGAGACCGAGAGAAGGACAAAGACAGGGAGCGAAGGCGGGAGCGCGACCGGGAGCGTGACAAGGAGCGCGAGAAACGGCACAGCAAGCGGTCCACCGCCGAGCCACCGACCCCGACGGAGGTGACAGAGGACGTGAAGCCATTCAACCCGCCCACCGGGCCCAGGGGCAGCATATCCAAGAACTTCTCGATATTTAACGCGCCGAAGGGCTTCGAGATCAAGGGCGCCTTCGCCAAGAACTCGACCAGTACATCCTCTTCTTCCGCGAAGCAGCCCCCCTCCGGCCCCGCCGCGGACCGAGACCGGGACCGAGACAAGGGGAGGGACAGCCGGCGGTCCTCGTCGGCGTCGGCGTCCAAGCCATCGGGGCTCGACCCCCACGCGGCGGAGCGCGAGCGGCGCAACCGCGAGCGCCTGCTGAAGGAGACGCAGCGGCTCGCGCAGTTTACGGGGCTGAAGCGCCGCAGCGCCGAGGACGCGGGCGGGGGCTCCGACGCCAAGAGGAGTCGGACCCGCAGGGGCGGGCAGGTCGTCGACGATGACGACGAGGCAAGGCTGAAGAAGAGCGAGGCGGAGCGGGAGGAGAGCCGGTGGGGTTAAGAGAAGAAGTGCTGGCCAGCAAAGAGTCTCGTCGCAAGGGAACTTATTCGTCCTGCGAACGCCGACAGTGCTTGGGCTTTGTGACAGGGATGTGACAGAATAGAGAATGAGAGTCACATATCAAACTCAGCAAGTGTTTCGGCGGGTGGATGCCTGGCAATGTCTCCTTTTGAAGGCCGCAAATAGATGTGAGGGCATTTCTACCAAATGCCTTGGTCAAACACGGTATCCTCGCATGGCGTTCTCCACAAGCATGGGAAGATGATTTGGAGGTTGAGGACATGGCACCTTTGCGCCAATACGGCGAGGGGCAATCGAGGGGCCACTGCTTCACGTTGGCGGCGTTGCAAGGAGACAAGATGGATTATAGAGATGAGGCGGACTCTGTCGAGGAGGGCGCTCGTTATCCGAGACAGTTAGTCCAGCTGGGACTTTGGTTGCACGTTGATGGGGGAGGCAACGACGCCAGAATGCAGGAGCCTCTTACCCAGGTAATGACGCGATACATTCGCGATGATCAGCTTCAGGACGCGGGCTAGCCGCAATCGAATAAACGATTTGCTCTACATCAGTCTGATGCATTCATGTGACCCGGAATAAAGAGCATCTTAATGGTGTATTGTATGCTATGCTTCCAAGGAAGAGTATTGTTTAGTAGAAATGATCACTATTGATATTTCCCTTGCGAAACACCAAGTGAGTGCTTTCAAGGATCGCCTGCCTCCTCCATACGACACGCTCATCACGGGTACAAGATGGCGAAATGCACCAACACAAGAGACTTGACTCTCGTTTCTAAAGGACGCAACTGTACGCCAGAGAACCAGCATTTGGATGGACCAAGTGTCGTGGACCGCTGAGGATCCACATTGCGGCGGTTGAGTAGAAAGAGAAGCACAGGGGAATATCTCGTAAACATTAATTCTCAGTGAAGAATGTTTGACAGAATCATCATAGCCCTTACCAGCAAGGAGTATCTCTATGATACTCAACACTACAAGAGATCACTGCGCGCACGTTGGGCGAGTATGCGGAAAGCGTCGTTTCGGTTCTGTCACGCGATGAGACTCTCTGTACAGTAGCAGAGTCGAACAATCACTTAGTCACCGATGGTCATGGTCACGGATCTAGTAAACGCTACTTAATGTATTATCTGGGACAGTACCCTAACTACAACAAACAAACAAAGCTCCTGACGCCATACCCATTTTTTGTAAGCTCATCTCAGTCCCAGAAGACCGGGCTGGTAAACCCCCATGCGTCGTAGCTCATCATGCTCATAACAATTTCAAAGCTCCCGCTTCTATGTCTGCCTTTGCACAGCAGACACTTTAGTCGTAAATGTCCTCATCCATGTCATCCCCGACAATCTCCTCCACGGCATCTTCTTCTTCATCGACCGACATCTCCTCTGAGTCTGAGCTATCGCTGTGGTTTGAAAGGACAACGATCTTGTTGTCAATCAGCTCAACCCGGGCAGTCTCGCCGTTCTGGATGTTGCCCTTGAGAATGAGCACAGCCAGCTTGTTGAGCACCTCCTTCTCAATGAGACGAGACAGCGGCCGAGCACCATAGGCAGGTGAATAACCAGCGTTGCCGAGGTAGTCCTTGGCTTCCTCAGACACCGAAATGTGCACATTTCGGTCATTGTCGTTGAGACGCTTCTGTATCTCGCTGACGCGGAGGTCGACGATCTTGCGGATCTCCCTCCTGGTGAGGCGGTTGAAGATGACTGTCGAGTTGATACGGTTCAGGAACTCAGGTAGGAAGTAGTTCCGCAGGGCGTTCATGACAAGCTCTCGAGTAGTCGGGTCGATCTTTCCATCTTTGGCATTGGGACGAGCCAGGTACTCAGCACCAAGGTTGGATGTCATGACGACAATGCAGTTGCGGGCATCGACAACACGTCCTTGGCCATCAGTGATGCGACCATCATCCATGAGTTGCAGCAGGACTGTCAGGATCTCCTTCGCCGCCTTCTCAACCTCGTCGAAGAGGAGGATGGAGAAAGGCTTGCGACGAAGGGCCTCAGTCAGTTGGCCGCCTGCGTCGTGCCCAACGTAGCCGGGCGGGGCGCCGATCATACGGCTGAGTGCGTGTCGCTCTTGGTACTCAGACATATCGAACCGAATCATGGCCTTGGAGTCGTCGAACAGGAACTCAGCAAGAGCTTTCGTAAGCAGCGTCTTACCCGTTCCAGATGGACCACAGAACAGGAAACTAGGTGGCTGGTTGGGGTTGTTGAGACCCGAGCGCTGGAGACGGATTGCATTGGAAACAGCCTGGACAGCCTCCTTTTGGCCGACGACGATCTTGCCAAGAGCGCCTTCCATCTTGAGCAGCTTGTCCTTTTCAGTGGTCTTGAGTCGGGTGACTGGGATTCCGGTCCAGCGGGAAACAATTTCGTTGATCTGGTCGGGTCCAACGACATCAGTGATCATGGAGCCGCCGCCATCCATTGGGTTGGCATGCAAGGCAGCATCAGCGGCAGCCTTTTCCTTCTCGAGCTTCTTGATAGTAGCTTCCTGCTCTGGGATGGCGTAGTACTGCAGGTCGGCAGCTCGGCCGTGGTCACCGATTCGGCTCATTTCCTCCATCTTGACCTTTAGCTGGTCAAGCTTCATCTTGGCCTCCTGGATGTCCTTGCCACGCTTCCTCTCGCTCTCGTACTTCTCACGAAGAGGTCGCAACTCATCCTCGACATTTGCAGCATCTTGCTTGGCCTGCTGCAGACGAGCCTTGGACGCGTCATCCTTCTCGCGCGTCAGAGCGTGGATCTCAATCTTCAGTTGTCGCAGTCGTCGCTCGAGACTATCGATGATTTCAGGCTGAGACTCCCTCGCCACTCGCACAGCTGCTGCAGCCTCATCAATGAGATCGACGGCAGAATCTGGCAGGCGACGAGAAGTGAGGTACCGAGCTGCTAGACTTGCGGCAGAGACAATGGCAGCGTCGGCTATGTTGACACCGTGGTGGACTTCGTACTTCTCCTTCAACCCTCGCAGGATCGAAACAGTCTCGGGGATCGAGGGCTCCTTGACGAGAACTTGCTGGAAACGACGCTCGAAGGCAGCGTCCTTCTCGATGTACTTGCGGTACTCAGCCAGTGTTGTGGCACCGATACAGTGCAGCTGACCACGGGCAAGCATGGGCTTCAGCAGGTTGGCAGCGTCCATTCCTCCCTCTCCTGAGGAGCCGGCGCCCATCAGAAGGTGAATCTCATCGACGAAGAGCACAATCATGTCCTTGGACTCCTGAATCTCCTTCAGGACACCCTTCATTCTCTCCTCAAACTCACCCCGGTACTTGCTGCCAGCAACCAAAGCACCGACGTCGAGCGAGAGCAGTTTGCACTGGGCCAAGTTGTCAGGCACATCGGCGTTGACGATCCGCTGTGCCAGACCCTCGACGACAGTTGTCTTGCCGACACCTGGCTCACCGATGAGGACGGGGTTGTTCTTTGTTCGACGGGACAGGATGCGGACGACTCTCCTGATCTCCTCCTCACGGCCGATGACAGGGTCGATCTTGCCTTCCCGTGCCATGGCGGTCATGTCGATGGTGAACTTGGCCAGGTTCTCAGACTCCTCCTCGGTGTCAGCCGTCTTGGAGTCTACCCGTTTTGTGCCACGGATTGCCTGTACGGCATCTTGCACGAGCTTTGCCTTGGGGATATTTGCCTCCTTCAGGCAGTTGGCTATGGCGGAGTCCTCCGCCAGTGCTGTGATGAGGTGGTCGACAGCGATGTAGGTATCCTTTTGGACCTTCTGCAGCTCCGTGGCCTTGCGGAGGATGGTGTTGAATGTTGGGGCCATGGAGACATTCTCCGGGGGTGGGTCTTGACTGGGCAGGCGGACGAGCGTCTTCTTGAGGGCCCGGTCGAAGAGTTGTGGGTCACCGTGTGCTCGCTCGATGACCTGCCGCATGAGGGTGCTGCTGATAGATGTAGGACCATTCTGCTGATCCTTGGACTGATCTGGTGGGGGCTCAAGAAGAGAGACGGCCAGGTGGACTGGCAGGAGTTGACTGTGTGCGTATTGCTCTGCCAGAGCCATGGCGTCCTCCAAAGCCTTCTTGGCTCGATCCGTGAACTCCATTTTGGAATTCATGATGAATTATGTTGAGGTTGATGTGATGCGTGAAAGGAAAAGAAAATGTATGTACGTATTTGCAGAGTGTATGGGTATCAATCAGCAATCGTATGGTCGAACGTTGCGTAAATCAAAGAACAGAAATTAGTGAAAGTGAAGTGATTATGGACAGCGTTTGCTGGTGTTCTTTGTGATGGTCTTCAACACTTTGTGAAGTGAGAAAGAAGTCATATGTAGTTGATGAAGGAGTCAGAGTTGCCTGGAGCTCTCAGGTGCGATAGATTTATCCTAGTTGTGTAGTGGAGTCGTGGACTTGCTCAGAATGACCTCGACGAAATTCCAAGTTTCGATGTGGCCGACTACGGTCTTCCACTTCAAGCTGGCAGTGGCTGGCATGAGCTGGCACAAGGTGGGATGATACCAGAGCCTGCTAGAGCTTGCTCGACGTCATTGGCAGGCAGCATCTGGAAGCATCTGGAAGCGGCGGGAAGCTGCGGGAAGCAACGGCCCAGGCCCCCAGGCCCCCAACGACCGACCTCCAACGGCCAACCCAGCAGTTTGGGGTAACCCTCCCCGCCACCCGGAGAGGTGACCACCACCCTCCCCCAAACCAGCCTGCCAGCTCAACCCTGGAGCCCAGCCAGGGTCGATAAGCGATAAGGCATGTTAGTCCCCTGGAAGATCTGCTTAGCTAAGGAACATGGGCGTCTGGAAATTCTGCTTCGGCGCGTTGACGGCCAGAGGGCGAACATACCTTGAGATCTGGGCCCCTCGCGACCGACCTCCACACATCCAGCCGCCATGAAGTCCTCGCCGGCATCCGTGGTCGGCATACTCGGCCGACTGTCCACCGGCGTCTCCAGGCAAAGCATACGGCATGGCCACACGACACCGAAGCGCAAGCAGCCACGGCACGAGCTGACCGGCTTCAAGAAAGGCGTCGGCGAGCAGATCTGGGTGCACCACCACATCGCCCAGGGCCTGATCATCTACACACACGAGCCCGAACTACCAGTACGATAGCACCCCTGCTGCATAGCTATACACCCCATAACCAATTGGCCCCAGGCCGGCTGGATTGGACCCGCGCAGAACTGACACTTTACTCTTCCCGCACCTGCAGCGCGATTCCCACAAGGGCCTCTCCCAGATCCCCTACACCGTGAAGAAGCAGAAGCCACCAGTGCTCCGGAGGGACTACTGGGCCCCGCTGTGCCTGATCGAGGTGCCCAAGGGCCTCGGCGTCGTCGGCCGCAACGTCATGCAGAAGCTGCGCGAGTTCCGGCACCGCCACGAGCTCGAGTGGGGGTGGCAGGCCGAGGAGCTGCTGTCAAAGTCCCGGAGGGACCGCGGGGTGCTGATCCACAACCAGAGGTCCAACGCCGTCGCCGACATAGCCGCCGTGCTGGCCGGCGCGGGGAGGGGCAACAAGATGTGGACAGCCGAGCCGAGGACGCAGAGCGACGCCGAGTCTGCGGCAGTGGCAGAGGAGGCCGAGGCAGAGTCCCAGCCCGCGGGCGCGGCAGCGCCGGAGAACATCGACGAGACGACGGCTGCGGATGGGTCATCGAGGAAGTCAAAGTCAAAGCCCAAGGCGAAGTCGAAGGCTGTGGAAGCGACGGCTCCTAAGACGCTCGTCAAGGCCAACATCTACTGGTCCAACGACGCAGACCAGCACTGGGCCAGCGAATGGACGGAGAACGTGACGCACTCTGTTGGGCTGCCGGAGCACATCGAAAACTCCAGGTTCAAGACAAGCTACTTGTTGGAAGAGCCCGAGGCCGAAGAGGCTAGCCACGCCCAAGGGACCGTTGTGGAGCCAAACGCGGCGGCAGAGCAAGAGGAGAAGCCGCAGACCAAGAAGGGCTGGCTGGGCTGGCTGGGAGGAAAGAGTGGGAGCTCGCAAGAGACTAGGGTGTAGTATACAGGAGACAGGCAGGGACAGCTAAAAGTGTCACGTGCGCGAGCAAAACCATCAAGAACATATTGGGGTGTGTCCATACGGACAACAGATATCCATTGTATCGTAACAAGTTCTCATGTTAAGCGAGATGTGGAAAACGCTACTTTAGAAGGCCGAGGACAAGGGAATTTGTTCCCTGTAGTCGACTTGGCGCTTTGTAAGAACAATTGTTTATGTATATCCAAAACCCGTGCCACCGTAAAGATTTGCAGCACGATATCAACCTTTTGTCCCAATGCGCTCATTATTCATCAAACCAGCAAGAAGCAAAAAGCAAAAAGCAAAGACATAAAGCTCCTCAAAGTGTGCCTTTAGACCTTGATGGCAAAGGACTTGAGGTACTCATAATCGGCGACGTTTTCGTCGACCGTCTGCCTAATCACCCGGGCAGCGTCCTCGCCGTACTTCTTGCGCCATTCCTCGTTCTCAGCCTCGACGGTGGGGACCTTCTGCAGCGGGGCGAACAAAATCACCAGTCAGCCTCTGTTCTCCTCCGCGAAATGGACGCCATAGCGGGTACGTTCATCCACTGGCGGGTTTAGGGGCCAGGGGGGGAAAAACGGGAATAACTCACATGATGACCCGCCCTCGGCCGGAGGCACGTGCTGTCGATGGCGTCGTGGTGGAAGCCGTACCACTTCTTGAAGGCCTCAGCGGCGTACTGCTGGTTGTCCTCGTCGCCCCACTGCAGCATGGCGGGGCTGTAGTCGATGCCGACCTCCTTGCAGTAGGTCTTGAGGATGGCCTCGGGGTTGTTGAGCAGGTCGTCGGCGTCGATGACAGTGATGGAGCAGCGCTCTGAACCCACACTCCGCTCGCTGCTCGTGTCGTTGAGCGCCTCATCCAGGGGCGCCTCGTCGCCGGCCTTGGCGGGGCCGATGATGCCCTGGTCGAGCAGGTAGTCGAACAGCCTGCGCAGCTCGTCGTACCCGGCCTCGGAGGGCATGAACTCGTCGAAGCCCGTCAGCTGGCTCAGAGGCGGGATCGTGCACCGGTAGTAGGACGGGATGGACCGCCGCGGGTGCCGGATCAGGAAGGTCCAGTGGAAGCCGCGCAGCATCTCGGTCGGCATGACCGTCGGGTTGTCCTCCTCGGCGTTGTCGTTTGTCGGCCCGTTGACGAAACCGTTTGTGTGGGCGGGAGCAGCAGCATCGTCGCCGTTTGTGGGGCCGTTGACAAAGCCGTCTGTGTGTTCTGTGCCGTTGGCGGACTGGCCGTCGTTGCTGTCGACGTCGGAGCCGTTGGTCAGGTTGTGACCGCCGACGAGGGTGGGAGCAACGTTGGCGGGCTTGCCGTTGGGCGGGAGCAAATAATGAGCGATGTCCTTGATGAAGACTCGCTTACCCTGCTGATGGTAAGTATCTGAGCATATCACATAGCTTGATATATCCAACAGTGGTCGGCTGAGGCAATTGCCTGCTTCGCATCGCTTCGTTTCGCCTCGATTCGCGATCGCATCACGTCGCATCGAACGGAGAGACGTATCCTGATGGGCGGCGCCCGTTTGGGGTCGCACAAACGGAGCGGGAGGAGCAGTACGACCTGATCTAGGGTCGAACAACTACGCTCAAAGATCGGTGGCCATGAAAGCAGGATTCACCAACCAAGACCGGCATCAGTTTCGCCCGCATCATGGCCTCTCTCAATCGAGCACGAGCGCACTTGCGCTTAGGGTGGACGGAGAGCGAGAGCCAGAGGGTATCGAAACGCAGCCCAGCTTGGCCAGGAACACGGAGAAAGGAAAACAGTGCAGATCCAGGTGGTCTCAAAGCCGAGGGGGGAAAGAAGGTGGAGGCTCAGACAGCAAGAAGCTGGGGAGGGTTGGATCGAACCTCTTTGCTGTCGTTCTCGAGCCGGTCCATGATGGTCTTGTAGGTCGACTTGGAGAAGCCGCTCTTGACCCTGGCCTCCTCATCGTCGGCGAAGCGCTCGCTGAGGCGCTCAGGGCCGTAGTAAAAGGCATCCCCGAACGGCTCATGGGCAGTTTGCAGGATGTCACGGCGTGTCATAAAGACCTGTGAGAGGGGCGGGAAAGGTCAGCTTGGGGGTTTGCCCACTAAACTGGCGAGCACGCCATTTCAGGGCCAGTATTGCCATCGCGGAATGAGCCCCCAGAACCCTGAACGACGGGATCTGGCAGGGCTGTGGATATGCACGTACCCTTTCAAAGGCGGTTGAGCACGCACGTGGGTGCGTTGCCATAAATATAGGACGATTGGACATGGTGATCGTCTTTGTTTATATATTTCTTTACAATGGGGTGTTGTCGTGATTATTTGGATCTGGATGAGCGGGCAGGCTTGGGCACTCTGGGAGAAGCGATGAGAGGGACTGGACAAGATGGAGAATAAATCAACAAAGATTCTGGCACGCAACGGCTACGAGAGGGCAGTATGGCTACGATTATTTATACCAGGCACTGACTTGCCAAACTAGTGGACACGGCCGTCGCTGCTGTTCTGTTCCGTTATGTTATGGCTTCCTCGCTCCTACCCGACCCAGGTTCAGAGATACATGGCAACGGGGCGAGTAGATGGGCCCGAGGAAGGTACATGGCATCGCCCACGACGCACCACGCAGAGGCCCGTGGAAATCTAGATGGTACATCTGGAAGGTACATCTGGGAAGTACATGTGGATGGGATGGGAAGCAGATGGGGGGAAGGAGCCGTCGTATCCCAGCCGGCCGCTGCCCATATCTGAGTTGCCGCCGAGACACCGGGCTGTCGCACTCCCCTCCCAACCGTGTCCAGCAAGCATCCAGATGGATGTCGGAAAGAGGGTACCTGGGCGGTCCAGGAGGGCAAGGTGCGCAGGCAAGGTCTGCTGCTAGTTTCTGCAAGTGGCATGGGGGTTCTGTCGTCCGTCTGGCGGGCCGTGGGCGAGGCTAAGGACGTCATTGTCCAGCTGCTGCCCCCCTCGGGCCAAAAGTATCTTTTGTCGACAGATGTGGTTGGGAGGCTGCCCTGCTGAGGGTGCGGTATACATCATGGAATGGTCATCTTGACCATGATTTCCCGGCCCCGTCGACATGAAGACCCTGCAGCCCCCTCATCGCCCATCCCTCGGCCGTGGGGCATCTTTGAAGGGACTGACGGGGCTGTGGAACTGATGGAGGGGTCGCCCGCCCAGGTGGGCCGCCCAGACGTCGGACGGTGGGCCAAGGGGCCCCTGTCCAAGGCTCGGGAATAGCCTCTTTGCATGCCAGGGCAAGAATGCCACTGTTTGGTGCATCTGGGTGGCACAACGGCACCGACATCCGTCAAGGCGATTCAAGGATTCCAGGTACCGCATCTGCAGTACTTACACAGTAGACTACCCATTATTAGTAGTACTAACAGTGTGTAGTCTATCCAGGTATGGACTAGAGATACTGCGCCCTACCACCACTAACCCCCTACGATCTATCACAACGACCCTCTAAAACTCTCGCTCCATCTTTTGTCTAACAGTAGCCCAGGATTCCACCCCGTGGCACGCCTATAAGATGACACCAAGGCAAAACTAGGATAAAAGCCTGCAAGGATCAATCTGGTCATGATGGATGCACCCGAAAGTTGACCGAGGGCCGCCCGGTAGATTCCATGGACGGTACTTGCCCATGTAAAATCCCATGTAGAACTTGTGGGCCGGCTGGACGGCAAACCGAGTTTTTCTAACGGTATTTTGTCCGCCACGACCAACAGGAGAGGCTTAGAGTCGAACTGAATGATGCTGCCTGGGTGGACCATTGTTGGAATGATTTGTTCCTTGTCTTGTCGGGTTGTCGATACTGCCCGTTAGTACAGGGCAGGTACAGAGCGTATATACGTATAGGTAGTTTGTGTATATCTGTAGTCGAGTATCATATGCAGCAGGTCGAAAGGAGAAGACCTCAAACCTTGCTATGCTTGCAGGGCGTCGCATCCAGGTGTGGGGGTTCCCATTCCAAGGCCAAGTTCCAGATCGAATGGTGCCCCTCACAAGAGATGGAGGCGCTCGCGAGACGGGGCATGTGCTCCCCTCTCGAAATGGTCTGTCTGCTCGTGACTTGACCGTCATCCTAACTCCCCGTTCCACATGATAGATTTGGCTATCAAGGTGGCGCATGAGAGTTGCAATCTTGACACCATGGTTTACACATGCTAGCCACTAGGCTTGGTGTCGTCTGTGTCGAGTTCTCTCGCCCTACCTGCCGCACCAGCTTATGTGCTAAGAGTCGCCTAGAATTTCCATGGCGCATACGCGGATGCAACCACGACTATGCTCTCATTACTCGTATGCAACAAGGCTGGCGAAGTGTTGCGGCAGCTCGTCGTCGCTGAGTTTTCGATCCTTCGTCCTGGCAGCCCTGGTAGACGGCGATTCGAGGAGGTTCGGCAGGGTGGTCTCCTTTGTCTTAATCCCGCGGTGGTGGATCGTTGTGCGGTGGAACTTGAACTGCGCTAAAGCCGTACGCCGCCCGCGGCGCATTGGGCCCCGGACAGGCCTGGCAGGGAGCTGGATGGGGTCTTCACGCAATCACGACAGGCTTCACCAACGCGCATGTCGGGTGTTGGAATCACCATGCAGTATGTGGGGAAGCCAATCCTTCATTGGGACTTCACTCCATCACCAACGACCAGCGCCTTGGCTCGCTTCCTCAATCGTGCAGTTGTCATTCGATGAGGCTTGTCGGTCGCTCCCTTCGCTAGCCGGCACCGGACCTGTACCACATATCGCATTAACATAATGACCACCGTCAAGTAACTCGTCGTATAATGACCACGAATAGGGAGACTCCCTCCTCAAGCTTTAACATGGTCGGGCATGAGCTTCGAAGCGGTAGGCTTGTGATAAATGACCTATTCCCGGCCGCCGAATACTTCCGTATATGCATCAGGTGGAATGCGCATCCGAATCATAAATATACTCGCGCACTTGTCGCTTTCATCAGGTTTCTCCGGAGTGGACAGACAGGCTTGATCGGCAGAACCCCATTGGCAAGCCTACCGAGCTCTGTTGTCCTTCCGAGGTCAGCTGGGTTCGGGGAGAGGCATCGTGCCACCGTATATTGTTCGGGTTCGTGTAAATGGGAGGTGAGAGGGCAGCAACCAGTCCCGACTGCAGTTAAGGCTCGATTGATGAACAACAACGCCGGCGATGTGTCACCCAATCCGAGACATTGCTTTCCTGGCGGTGTAAGCTGCATAATCTAGGCCTTCGCCAATCCGAAGCCAACGCGGGCCTGGCGCCCTTCAAATCGTATGGAATACTCCGTAGACAACATTTGTGGCCCCTCAAACGAATCTAGTCGATTCTGCCCCAGGACCAGATGTTCAAGCCCACCTTTATGCCCTGGGTTACAGGAAGACCCGCATGCCATGTCTCCTCCCAGCCTCTGCCGGTGCCATCCGGCCTAAAGTTCTCCCAAAAGACTGCGTTGCCAGAGATAGGCTTGAAGACAACTCCGTGGCTGGCGGTGGCATCTTGAGCGTGACTGCCGTCACCAGCGGCAACTTGGTCGCACTCAACGAAGCGGCACCACCTCTCATCCAGGCTCGGGCGTCTCAGGAGGGGGAATTCTGTGCCACCACCAACAAGCTCACCATCGTTGTCGGCGGATGCATCAACCCAGGCCATGAAGCTACTCACCCGGCCCCATCCCCCCCAAGATGAGCTCCAGTCGAAGTGGTGGCTGTAGTGGCCGCCCGGTCGGTACCGTTGGGTGCGCAGGCGCTCGATCCAGACCTCATCCCGCCAGCCCTGGAAGGCCCTCGCACGAGCCTCTATGCACCTTACCCCGTCCGAGCGAGGAATGAAGGCAACCTCTGAGTCGCGGACGGTCTGGTCGCGATGGGTCTCCGCGCCGCCGTCGTGGGTGATGGTTGACGGCTCGAAGACAGGCTCACTGCGCTCCAGTCAGCAGGTTTTGCCTAAATTAACTCACGCAGCTCACCTGATGTCGAGCAGGTGAGATCTCTCGCCGGCCGACAGGAAATTCTCAATGTAGACCACCAGCGGCTCCTTGGAGAAGATGTGCACCGAGTACGAGTCGCCCGGGCACTGCAGCGTCTGGTTCGTCACGTCCTCGAGCGCCAGCAAGGTCTCGTTGACCTGGGGCCGTGGGGTCCGGCGGATCAGCGGCGGCGCAGGGGAGAGCAGTTGCGTGACTGGGTTGTAGAGCAGGACGAACGCCAGGACGGCCACAACGTAGGAGAGCATTGTTGTTTGTTGGCCCGCTCTACGGACGGGCTCTGTTCTGCTCTCTCACTATTTTCGTGTGATCGATGGCTTCCTCTTCGCCAGCCTTCCTTTCCTCATTAAAGGCTTCCGTGTATCGTATGAAGAGAGATGGTAGACTTCGTATATCGTGCACATTCCACCTCAGCCAGGCCGCGCCAGCCCAGCACTGGCCAGCCGGCGCCAGCTGTGGAGCACTCGAGCCGAGTTCCGCCTTGGGCATTGTCCAATCTCTCCGTTTCGCCCCCTCGACTTTCACCCTGCAGGCCTTTTCACTAGGACATCGAGCTGACCGAAACTAATCATGCCACTGCAGCTGGGAGGCACGAGCTTAAAGCCTTTTTGGGTCATTCCCAAGCTTCTCCCTTGTATCCCCCACGGCCGACAGCCTAGACAGTCATGTACAGCAAGCCGCCGAACCGCAACTGCCTGTGGAACCGGCCCGTCCCAAATACCTGGGCCAGATCGGCACTCGGTGCCGGGGCAGAGGTACCAGGACCAGGGCGGTACTGGCCAGCTCCAAGACGTCCGTAACCCATCCAGCGCTCGCTGGTGGGTCTCTACTTCTGCCGTCCCCTCTGTGTGTCATTCTCCATAGACTGTTTAGTCTTGTACCCAGAGCTTCCCGCCACGCGGAGAGATCTGGTCCACTTTTCCGGCATTCGGGAGTCGGCTGCGGGTCGAGGACGGGAAGGTGACAGCATGCACTCACAAGCATGTCACTGGGCTCGTGTTCCACGGCGCAAATCACGGGTCCTATCACATGTTTCACGGGCTCTTGCAACGAAGCGTAGAGACAATTTGGTCCCTTCTCTCTTATGTACTATCGCAGTATGCCGTTCAGTGTGCGTCAACAGTGACAATGTTAGAACAAAAGCATGTTCTTCCTCAATCACCAAGGCTTGATGTCTCACCAAGCTCCCGAGTACTGTACAGGCCAATAGGAGCAACTGTGAGCTAGATATTGTACAAGGTATAGTTATGATCATAGATCTATATCGGGATTATGCAAGGGCAATCACTTTTAGCTGGAGCCCGAACTTGTATGGTTGTGTCATAGAAGTCCTACAAAAGACGGGGCCTGCCCACGTGCCTATACTTACCTAGGTGACAGAACATGTAACCCTGTTGGGGGACATTTACGTATACGAACATGCATAAAACCTCGAGCGGGGCCTTACTAAAGCCACCATCTAGTCGAAGATCGGCTGATGTACGACATCGAGCATATCAGTGGTTCCGTAAGACTAGCATGTCGTTGCGTTTGGGCGAGAAGACGGGATCTGTGAGTGGAGATAGGGTAGCTTAGTGTGGACTCGATGCTAAGCTTTCATACATAGTACAAGTTGCTTGCTTATCGAATGTTGTGGGGGCATAGTGTTGCAACGCTAGCATACATTGCGGTGAGAAGGGAGGGGTGTGGCTGTCTATGTGTTCAGACGCGCCCGACCCTTTGTCATGAGAAATGTCCTACCGGGAGTGTAGTTTTGAGAATATTTTATACACGTTTCTCTTGGCAGAAAAGAGTCTTGGGAGAAGAGTGTTATGCAACTTGAGCACCTTGGTTGGTGCGTGGCTAAGTATAATACCTACTCTGGCCAAACTGGCTGTATGTTTCACACCGGAGAACTCATATTTACTGTTTGTTCCACCTGAACCAAGCACGGAGACTAGGATTATGAATTGTCTGGCTTACAAAACTTCAGCCAACCGTAAGCACATCGTGATCATGCCCGACGACCGAGACAGGCTCACGGCATATGTGATGTGGCGTCTGCCAGTCGAGACCCTTCTCAATGGACTGAGCCACCAGTTCACTATGGCCCCATGAATTCACATATGTCTATGTCTACCTGCCAAGAAAGTATCATACGTCCAGTCCCGTTATCTGCCAGGACCCCCACGCATCCATGCCCACCCGGGCGCTTAACCATGCACTTACTTTCACGTGACCATTGATGTGCTGGCAAGGAACGAGCCGCCCGTGATGCAACAGTATATTCTCACCCGGGAGGATGGTCCTCAATAGTCACGTGGACGTTCTTGGCTCACATGTCGTCGACGTGGCGACCACAGCAGGACTGGGAGACCGGGCAATCAAGCACGGACTACCCCCAGATCCATTTCGATGATGCAAACTTTTGTCAATGTCAACATATCATCCTTATCTGCAGCGTATTCTTGGATCTTTTTGACAATGAAAGGGGAATCGAGGTTATAAGGGAACTTAGGGAGTGGAGTGGCAGTGTGTAGTGTTAGTAGCCAACCAGCATCCCGAGCGGCCAATATTCCCGTGTTTACACTACAGGCACACTGTATGAAGGGACTGGATGCATACTGCTTAAGAAGCATATGTGTACATATTAAAAGCGAGACCACTTACACTACTGGCAGCTTTCTGTGAACACATTACCTCGAAGGGACACAGAATACGGCTTGAGTCGAAGATGATATAACTCATCCGATAGCGATGCCAAACATCACGGGAATCAAAAGTCTTTTTTGGAGTAAAGCTGCAATATGCCCACAGCGATGACAAACCGGTGCCGTGATTCTGAAGTCAACGATAAGTACTAAAAACAACTGTGACTTGAGTGCCGTGAGAGAACACGGCGATATCATTGTGGCCTGTGTTTCCCAATTCCGTTCCTGTTGCTGCAGTGCAAAATCCTCTGACGAGTTTGTTAGTGAGATGGCGATGAAGCAAACAGGGATCGCAAGCTACCAGGCTTCAGGACCTCCTTTTTCCTTTGGCACATTTGTATTGTGCGCACAGCTCCTGTTCTGTTGATTGCAAACTGTCAGCTCTAGTGCTGTAGCAGCCCAACATGGCAGCTCTCAATAAATTCGGGTCAAATTCCCGCCTTTGTTTATTTCCGAGTTTTGGCTGGAGCAGGTTTCAGCCCCCAACACCAACGGAGGATTGCGTTGAGGCCTGTTGGCTAAGCCACCGCGGCACGTATGATTGTTCTGGGTCTATGTTCCTTTCAGCACGTTGGTCCGCAAGCTGAATGCCCCTGACGTGCATGTTGGCATGTTGGTGGCTGCAGAGCCAATCGAAATGCAAGCAATTTTTCACGCCAGGGCTCTGCAGACTTGGCGATAAGAGCTATAATCCAATGCACTGCTCATCCATGGTATTCGAGGATATCCTGTACCGTCCAACTTAGTATCCCATCTTTTTCGTGCTCCATCTTGCGCAGTGACGCCTGATTTAAGAGCCATTCACAGATACACAGCCCGTATGGCTTCAGAAATCCCCGGGCCTCAGCCTTGGCCCCTGGTGGGTAATCTACCCAACATCGACCTGGCAAACAGCATCAAGAGTATTATCGAAATTGGCAAGGAATACGGTGATTTGATTTCTGGTTCTAGGGCTGTCCGATGTGGTCACTGATTATTATTGCCAGGTCCCATCTACAAGCTCCGCCTCGGCGGCGAGGACAAACTCTTTGTCACGGGATATGAATTGGCAAATGAGCTGTGTTCGCGCAGAGACTTCGTCAAACTCCCAGCTGGCGCAGTGGGAAAACTGAAAGATGTCGCGCCCGAGGGCATGTTCACTGCAAACCATGATGACTGGTTTTGGGGCCCTGCGCACCGGATTCTCGTCCCAGCACTCGGTCCTATGGCCATCGAGAAGATGTTTCCTGGTGAGGCACTCGCTTACTCGTCAGCTCTTTCTGTGACACACGACTAATTAGTATCTGACTTCTCACAGAGATGCATGACATCGCATCACAGATGGTGCTGAGGTGGGCTCGCTTTGGAGAAGACGAAGTCATCGATGCGATGTCTGACTTCACGAGACTGACTATAGACACCTTGTCTCTGTAAGCTGCTTCCAGAGGCACCACTTCCTAGTGATCCACATGCTGATGTAGTTTCATATTCAGTTGCACCATGGATACGCGCCTAAACTCTTTCTACAAAGATAACCTCCATCCTTTCATCGGTGCCATGACGAACGTGCTCACCGAGACAGCCAACAGATCTGGAAGACCGGGCTGGTTGACAGCACTGTATCGGAACACGAACAGGAGGTTTGATGAGGACAATGATACGCTTCACCAGGTGGCTAGGGAGGTTGTGGACAGACGACGCAGAATTGGCCAACCCGAGAAGAAGGACCTCCTAGACGCCATGCTGAACGGCAAAGATCCAGCAACTGGCAAAGGCTTGACAGATCAGACTATCACGGATAACTTGATCACTTTTCTGATTGCTGGTCAGCATCCTCGCCCCTCCAAGAGCCACTAAGCGCTGACTAGGACACCACAGGGCACGAAACAACGGCCTGCCTGTTGGGCTTCTTCTTTGCGCTTGTCGTGCAACACCCAGAGGCTTATGAGAATGTACAGAAAGAGGTTGATTCTGTCGTTGGACAGAGGCCTATCTCAGCTGATGATATCAGTCGACTCCCATATATCAAAGCATGTCTGAGGGAGGCCCTACGATTGTATCCCCCTTCAGCTGGGTTTTCTCTGACCCCGACGGGAGATGAATTGACCGACGGCCCGGCCATTGTGGGAGGCAAATGGCCTATAAAACGCAGACAAGCAATCTTCATTCTCGTTCCGGGTATCCACCATGACCCCAGTGTCTGGGGTTCCGACGTGGATGAGTTCAGGCCGGAGAGAATGCTGGATGAAAACTTTAAGAAACTGCTACCTGGCTCCTACAAACCCTTCGGAAACGGACAGAGGGCATGCATTGGTAAAGAAAATCCTGAGGTCCACCCTTACTATAAGCATCGTGCTGACTTGGAAGTTCCAAAGGGAGTGTATTTGCAATGCAAGAGTCCATCTTGGCTGTGGCTATGCTGTTCCAGAAGTTTGATTTCAACTTTGTCGACCCAGAATACAAGATTACTGTCAAGCAAACACTGACACTTAAGCCACGGGACCTATTCATACGCGCCAAGCTTCGTCCGGGTATCGATGTCTTGACTCTGCAGCGAGATATGCTGCACGGTCCGAGTGGCAGCAAACCAGTTGCCGTGTCTCATGGAAATAGCCGAGATGCTCTCGGGGAAGCCCCTATTGGCCTGAAGCCTTTGTCGGTTTTCTACGGGTCGAACACAGGAACCTGTCAGGGTCTTGCTGACTGGGTGGCAATGACGGCGCCGCAACGTGGGTTCCAGGCCACAGTGCTGCCACTCGACGAGGCCGAAGGTAACCTTCCAAAGGACAGGCCGGTGGTGCTGATTACTTCTACAATGTATGAGGGACAAGCTCCGGACAATGGGGCCAAGTTCGTGAAGTGGCTGGAAGATGAGATGGACACTTCCCTCGACGGTGTCCACTTCGCAGTTTTCGGTTGCGGTAGCAGTAAGAAGGTCATACCAGCACATGCGAATCTCAAAGGCTAATTCAAATCTCAAGGTGACTGGAAAGATACCTTCCAGCGTATTGCCATCATTGTGGACAAGCTCATGCAGATAAAGGGCGCCGAAACCCTGGCACCAAGGGGTGCAGCAGACGTCACCGAAGGCAACATTCTCTCCGACTTTGATACGTGGCAAGCAGATCATCTATGGCCTGGAATATCTAGAACTTACGCCAATTCTACCGTCGGAACCACCACAAAAGACCTGATCGACATCACTCAATTCCCGGCTCACATTGCAAAGGACAATGCTCACGCGTTCGACGCGAAGATTGTTGAAGTCGCAGCTCTGACAGCCTCTGAAGACCGACCAAAATATCACATGGAAATACAGGTCCCTGAGAACATCCAATACAAGGTCGGCGATTATCTGGAGGTCTATGCAAAGAATAGCCCTGAGGATCTGGAGATTTTGAGGGACGTCCTCCGAGCACAGGGCCATGACTTGGCTGACCCTTTGATCTCTGGGGTCCATACCCGCCTCGAGCTACATCAACAAGCAAGTTCCAAGGTAAATCCTGTCCCCTCTGATCTCCATCTTGCTGGAAAATGTGAACGGATCGACTAAAAGCGTCGCAGCAAATCGAGCTCTTGATCGATCTGTGTGCCGACCAAGAAGAGAGAACATCACTTGAAGCTATGGCACAAACAGTCTCATCAACAGAGCGGCGACCATCTGTCCTCCAGCTGCTTAAGAGATACCCCAGCATTGCTCTCCCACTACAGCAACTTGCAAGAATGCTTCCACCGATCCGCCCTCGGCAATACTCCATCTCGTCGTCTCCCCGAGCGCTCCCCACGTCTCTCACCATCACCTGGTCTCTGATCACGCACGCCGCCCCGACGGCCTTGCCGGGGCAAGATCCAACTCCCGGTCTAGCGTCACACTTCCTGGCCAACCTCAAAGCAGGAGACACTCTGAGCTGTTCCGTGCGGCCCGGCCAGCCTCGATTCAGCCCGCCGGCAGACCCTATCTCGACACCTACGATCATGATCTGCGCCGGCGCCGGCCTTGCCCCATTCCGGGGCTTCGTACAAGACCGCGCAGAAAGACTGCGCCAAAACCCGGATCTCGCCAGCAAGGCGGCCCCCGCGCTGCTATACATCGGCTGCCGCGGCCCGGAGCACGCGTTGTACGCCGCCGAGCTGCAGGGCTGGCAGGACTCGGGCGCCGTGAAAATCCGCTATGCGTACTCACGGCAAGAGGCTCGGCCGGATGACCACCTGGGCTATGTGCAGGACCGGGTCTGGGCGGACCGGGACGAGCTTGTGCAGATCTGGGAAAACGGCGCGAAGGTCTATGTTTGCGGTAGCCGAGCCGTCAGCCACGGCGTTCGAGATGTGGTGCAGAGGATTTACAGGGAGCAGGCGGAGAAGAGGTGTGGGAGCAAGACGGATGCCGAAGTAGAAGGGTGGTGGGTTGAGATCCTGCGGGATAGATATGCAGCAGATGTTTTCTGATTGAACAGAGCAGGCGGCTCTGTTGTAATTACATTTCTGATTCCATATTCTGCAGCACGTGGCTTTACTCTCGTTCACACAGCCCTTTGGTGTACAATGGTTCCTTACGTTCCCAGTATAACCTACTGTTATCGACATTGTGTTTTTTTTTCAACGCTGGGTGTTTAAGCGTTTATCACTGTATGAAGGGACTGGATGCGTTTCGCTTAAGAAGCATATGTGTACAGATTAAAAACGAGACCACTTACGTTCCCAGTATACTCGCCCATCGTGTATGCAGCACTAACCAAGAGGGGCGTGTTTTTGGGAGGGAATTATAGCATTGAAAGAGCACCGAAACCATTTTCATGTCCTCAGAAATATGTGTCTGGCCAAGTATGTACTGAGCTGAATGTTTTACAGGGGTTGCAGCGCCTCCCGAAACCACTTGCTGCCCCTGAGGCAGATGGCCTGCCGAGATTGGCATCCTGCAGGATGACTACAGACAGGTGCGGCTGAGGCATCCGATACCAAGGGTGTTTTTCACTTGATCTCTCTTTCTCCTTTCCCGGAAGTATCCACCTCGAATCCAGTGCGTTGGATAGCCTCAGCACAACCATGGCGTCAAACAGTGACATTGTTGGGGTGGACAGACCTGGAGAAGCTCCAGGCGCCCTTGGGCGGTCCACCAGTCTCACGGTAAGCGACCGCATTTTTTGCACTGAAAGACTGTTACTAATATCTCAGCACAGAGCAAGACCTCGACATCGCTGCTGCGTGTTTTTAAGAAACCGCTCGGCCGGTCTTTGTCTGCCAGGATGCGCCAAGTATCGCTCGCCTCTATCAAGGCCATGCCAGAACTGTGCGACAATTGTTACGAGTTGGTCTATACACCCGGTTCCTGGTCAAGAGGCCGGCGCTTCGCGAACCGCAGCACTTACCCCCTATTGGGATTGACCATCGCTGAGATCACCACGCTGCAGTCGGAGGCCTGTGACCTTTGTCGAGCTCTGTCAACCCTCTCGGGCAGCATTCACGACGGGGCTTCGGGCTGGGAGCTTCGTGAATTCCCTCTGATCATGAAGTCGGACTTGCATGTCGATACAGATGTGCCATCGTTCATGGCTGTGGTGCCTTGGGACTTTGGAACGTCTGTGAGAGTGGGTGAGAGAGAAGACCAGAGGCGGAACTTGTACCGTATCGCCTCCAAGACGGGAAAGTTAATATGCTGCCCTAAGATTGAAGAGGGCAAACCTCAGCTGTTCTCACCCCGGATGGTCGGCAAGAGGTTTGATCCAGAACTGATAACAACTTGGCTATCAGCCTGTGACACACATCACCCGTTATGCACGGCATCGGAGGGCAGGGAAACGGCGCCGGACGTCCACTTCATCAACTGCCAGACGCGAGGCGTGGTATCTGGTAGTGACCTGCCTTCTGCCGCGAACTATGTGGCTTTGAGTTACGTTTGGGGCATTCAGAATCCCGCAAAAGCAGGGCCGGAAACAAGCATTCGGCCTGGCAACGCTCTGCCTGAGAATACCCCGGCTGTCATAGGAGACGCCATCAAAGTCACGCTGGCTCTGGGATTCCAATACCTCTGGGTGGACAAATACTGCATTGATCAGAAGAATCAAGCTACGAAACATAAGCAGATTTTCCATATGGACGCTGTTTATAAGTACGCTTCTCTGACCATCATCGCCGCCGCTGGTGCCGACGAGAGCACTGGTCTACCGGGGGTCACGCAAGACCGGCCGGCGAAACAGACCTCCATCCAGACAGACGAAGTGAGCATCTTGTCAACGCTGCCGTCACCGGTGCATCAGATCGTCGAGTCGAAATGGGCCAGTCGCGCGTGGACATTCCAGGAGGCCATACTGTCTCGCAGGCGGCTGGTCTTTACGGAGGACCAGCTTTATTTCGAGTGCGATTCCATGCACTGTTATGAGAGCCTATGCGTCTCGCTTGATATGCTATATGCCACGAACAGTCGGCACTCAGATGCACACAACGACTTCATCAAGCCGAAGCTCTTCGGGTTCGGGCATCAGACGGCCGGCATTCTGACTTACATCCATTGCGCCGAGGAATACTCGACAAGGTCACTCACCTTTGACGAAGATTCCCTCAACGCGTTCACCGGTGTGACTAGAAGCCTGGAGAAGTCGAGAATGCCCCCCGTGCGGAACATCTGCGGCATACCGTTTCTGCACCCCAGGGATGTTGCCACACCAAGTTGCAACTACCTACAGATGTTGTTGGCAGGGCTGTCATGGAGGCACAAGCCCACGCACGGCTCGTTCCCACGCAGGCGGCAGAAATTCCCGTCCTGGTCGTGGGCAGGGTGGGCTGGGCCGGTGGTCTGGCCGTCGAGGACTTACTACGCCTCCATACTGAAGGAAGGCACGGCAGCCGGGCTCGACGCTGTGGGGCTACAGTTCGGGGACGGCAGCGTTGCGCAGATTTCAGACCTGGACTTCCGGACTGATGATCAGGCACTTCGGCAGCCGCGAGCGTTGTTCCTGGACACGGTGGCTCTGCCGCGGGACGCACTTGTCTTCGACCAGGGCTCCGATATGCTGAGGTTCCAGAGCGGCGGCGACATCAGGCTCTATCCCAGCAAGGAAGAGCTCACGCCGTCAAAAGCCTTCAAGCGGCTCCATTCTGGCCGTTACGAGGCCATCCGCCTCGTCACACTCGGTGATGACGTATATCTGCTGCTCGTGAAGCGGTACCGCTCGTCCTACTACCGGATCGGGCTGATGACAACCAAAAGCTTCTTCATGCTTCTCCCGCACGGCGATGAGAAGGTGAGAACATTCAAGCTTAAATAAGGAGATAATTATTCCGGAGTAAGCGAGAGGAAACGAGTCTGGTTGTTTCTCGGGAATCCTTGATTCTATCTGGATTGCAGTGGCTTTTGTTCTTCCAGTGGCGGCGCCTTTGATGCTCCTCGGGTGGTAATATTACGATGACGACACAGACATGTACAGCGTGTGATACAGTGGCCGACAAGAAGCATAGCATGGCACTAGGCATTTGGAACACTTGGTTTTTGAGTACTCTTCATTTATTGTAAGCTACCTAGGTAAGTTTGTGTGCTAAAAGGTCTGAGCACACGATCTCTCTCTGCTTAGTCTCCCATGATTCTCTCTAATTTGAAAATCTCCAACCCATGAAAAAACCCCATTTCTGGGGAAAAAACACCAAAGACCACACTGAGTTTTGTGTGTTGTACCACCGAAAAAAAACCCACTTTTGGGGGGAAAAGAAGAAAAAAAAAACGCTGATGCCTCTGTTGCCTTGGTGGTGGTTGTCCCAGCGAAGGCAAGCTAGTGATGTTTGTAATGTTGATGTAGAGGCTGTGTGACTGAGACTTGAGATGTTGTGCTCAATCAGAAGCTGCTGGAAGGTCGTGATCTGAGGCTGCCTTCCGAGCTGCAGCTTCGGCGAGCTGGTTGCCCCTGACGGCAGTGTGCCGAGGGATGCAATACAGCTCGATGGCGGCGCCGAAGTTGTCGCGAAGCTTTCGTGATTTTTTGACGATGTCGAGCAGGACAGGCGTTGCGTCCGAGTGCTCCTTTGTGGAGTCGATGTAGCGGACCCTGTCGATTTTGTTGATTTCGTCTTGGTCGTGCGTGAAGATTGTGATGATGGGCTCAGTGTCCTGTTGTGGGGCGTGGTGGAGGTGCTCGGCAGCAAGGGTCAGACACTTTGAGATAGCGAAAAAGCCAGCCTCAGCGCCGCTGGTTGTTTCACAGTGTCCGAGCCCCCATTGCCTGCCACGCCAGCTGCTAGTGTTGTTGGCAGCGGGTTGCTTGAAGATGACGGCGGCGCCTGCCAGCCTCTTCATCTCATGCTTGGATGATGTTTCCTCCGTTGGTTGTGTGTTTTTGTTGGGGACACTGGAGCCGTGTGTGAAGAAAAAAAGATTCGAGGAGTCATATGCTGCCTCGGAAGCCTCGGTGGCGATCTCAATAGCCTTTTCTTCTGTGGCCGGGACATTGATGGCCCCCGCGAACTGGAGGTTCATGTCCTCGACCCATGTGTCACGCACGCTCTTGTTTTGGATGTAGGCTTGGTGGCGCGCCTCTTTCTTGTTGATCTTTTGGTTTGAGTTGCTGCGAGCGGCCTTTCGGCTGCGCTCAGACAGTTGCTTGGCGGATCTGTGCTTCTGACACATTTTGAGAGTAGTCTGAAATGTATGTTAGTATGAAGGTTCGTTGTAAGAGGAGAGGGAGGATACTTGCGTCTTGTATGACAGAGTTGTGTGTGACAGAGATGTGTGTGAGAAAGTATGCTTGCGAGAGATGGGAGTTATCTCTTGTAGAGTAGTGTGTGAGTAGTAGAGAGAGTAGGGTTTGTAGAGTTGTTATAGAGTTGTTGTAGAGTTGTTGTAGAGTTGTTGTAGAGTTGTTGTAGAGTTGTTGTAGAGTTGTTGTAGAGTTGTTGTAGAGTTGTTGTAGAGTTGTTGTAGAGTTGTTGTAGAGTTGTTGTAGAGTTGTGGTGTTTGAAGAGTTGTTGTAGAGTTATGGTGTTTGAAGTGTGTTTATAGTGTGTTTGTAGTGTTTGGTTTGTTTTGGAGATGGAGGGTGGAGGTCTGGGAGATGTGAAGGTGGGATGGGACGGGCCTTATATACTCTCCAGAATGCTGATGGGCACCCTGATGAGCATTCACAATGAGTCAACTTGAGAGAAGTAAACACACTTGCAGATTAGCAACATCAATGAGCAACATGAGTGGGCACCTGAATGAGCACTATCATGAGCATCATGAATGGGCACTAAGATTTATGTGTTTCATGCCATAGCACTGAGAAATGGAATTGTATGAGGTTTGAAAGTCCATGCTGAAGAACACAGGGTCAAAGTGATTTGCAAAGTGTCGGCTCATATGCAAGCAAGAAATTTCCTATTAGATAATGGACTCTGGTACAGGGGCTTTGCATTCTGTCAGTTCCAATAGGACAAGAGACATAGTATTCCACAGACAAGTGCACTTACTTTGCCACATAAGGCTTGTGATAGTATCTATTTGGTCTTCACTAGTGTTGAGTCAGAAGCCACTTTTTCTTAGAAGACGGAGATTCGCATCCACAAAAACGGAGGGTACATCCATACATATACCCCCCCAATATACAAACGCCTCTGCCAAAGCAACCATCACTTTCCATACCTTCTTCAAAGCATCTCGCTCACTTTAAGGAACATAAAGAGTACCGGGTTGGGCCTCAAGTGGTGCTCGGCGGTGCCTACCGGCACCGTCCGTCCTCGCCCCATCCGGCCCTTTCTTAACTCAATTGCCAGCCAGGGGAAAAGAAATAATAATTAAGTAAATAAAGGGCTGAATAGGGCGAAGGATTGGCTAGAAGGAGATAATTTGGGTGTTAAGTGTATATCACGTGATTATGTATGGATGTACCCTCCGTTTTTGTGGATGCGAATCTCCCCCTTCTTTTCTTATTTATAGTCTTACCGTTGAGTAGTGGCTGAGTCAACTTCTGCTGGCGCTGTTTACAAGCTGAAGCTAGACACCAAGCCGGTCTGTCAAGCCATCAAGGTTGACCTAGGAATTTAAATGCCACTACTTGGAGCCATAACATAGCAGCCAGTCAGGTACAGCGTCAACTTATAGCAACTAGTTGCTGGCTAACTAGATAGCTCACACTTTATAGCCTTCCTGGCAACCAGCAGCCCCTCTTAAGACTACCTACTGAGATGGCGCTTTGCAACCATTATGCTATAGCCTCAAATTGCCCAACTGTTGGAATGCTCTAGAACACTCTGGAGAATACAGTGTAGTCTATATAGCTATGCTGTCCACACATACTACTGACTATTGCTCTTACAAGATTGAGTCATACATGGCCAATCCAAGTAGTACAGGTTTGCAAGAGCACACGCCTTTAATGGGAGTTGCTTATCGGCGCACCATGGCGAGCGAATTTGAATATTAGCACTTGAGCCGTCTGTCAGATGGCTCCCTATGCCTCGCCACTGAAACCTAGAGCCCCAAAGGGTTGGAATTTCTAGAATGCACCGGAATGTGGTACCGTCTTGTATAGTTGCGCCGTCACAGTCTGTATGCCCTCAGCTTTCTCTCTTTAGGAAACTAAGTTGTACATTTGCTGCTCATGCTGTGGTCTGATGTTTCTCATCTTCTCGTTGGTGACTCTGGTATGCTGGGCTTTGCTGTAACCTTGGAAAACATGGTTGGCAGAACATTGACAACAATTACGCCTTTCGCCTTCACATACACCAGTCCAATCAGTCGAACAAGGTAGGTAATAACAAGGACCACTTCATTTCACTTCCCCACAGAAAATAAATGGGAGTCAAACTCTTGATACTCAAGAAGTTGTCACCAAATCATTAGAATGTCCACGATTCCTCATCTACCCTTAACAGCTGTTATATCTGGTGGCAACCATTGGTCCAGTGGGCGTCATATAATACGATCAGGTCCCAGAGCCAATCCAGAATGGGCGACACTCTTTGGATTTTGTCTTGACGGTAAATGCTCATCGCAGAGTAATCTCCTGTCGCTGCCACTTCTTCAGGACTGCTAATGGTGCGTATGCCTCAATTGTACCAACTCGTTTGAAGACTTCGTGGCGCAGCCCATGCACGTTTTCTAAGAGAAGGCACCACATTTGCATCCAGCCCCTTCTTCTACTTGGAAGGGCGCGAATGACGAGGACAACATACTTCCCAGAGATTATGAAGTATCCTCCTGGATTGATCCATGAAGTGTCGCCTATTCCGGCGATGATGTCATCTTTTTCTAGTGAATCTTCTTTACCAGGCAAGAATATGCCAAAGTCGTTTGACCAAATACGGTTCTCATGGCAGTTTCCCTCCTGCGGGATTTCGTCAATAATGGCGTCGTGTACGTAGGTACCATCAACAGGATCTTCGCGGTATGTCCAAGGATGAACCAGTCGCTTCGTCCGCCCTCGTAGGGTAAGAGAGGCAGACCGGACTTGGCTGAACGGGTTGCTGGGGTTAGCAAGGCGGATAGCATGATCCAACAACTGAACGTCTAGGTGTCCTTTTCTTTTCGGACATGCCGTAACTACGGGGCCGTCAACCGAAGCCCAAGACCATGACGGTGCTCGGTATTCTGAGGCAGGACCTCCTCCAACCTTTTTGATCCACCACAGACCACGAACGATGTCACTGCGCCAGAGGCCTGCGAGGTAGTCGCCAAGTACCGGTTGGAGACTCTGTGTGATGCCTGAGAGCGCAGGAAATTTGTCCGAGGGGTAGGTCAGCTCCCTCGCGCAGTAGCGGTCGACGATAGTATAGTAATCCAATAGGACTTTTTCCACGGCTCTCTTGGATCTTGGAAATCGCCTCTGTCGCTTCAGGATTCCACTGAAGAGGACAGATGATACCCCCGGGTACTTCTTGTCAAGCTTGTGCATTCCTCGCATTCCGTTTGCACTTTGACGCGTTGATGGACAGGTCCAATGAATCATGCGGGCGCCGTAATATAAGTGTCGTGGTGACAAGACGTTTTCCTGCAGGGTCCATCCTCGACGAGCCAAGGGAGCTTCTTCCTCCAGGTCAAAGAGCGACTCCTCCTGCTTTGGGTCGAACCTCCCTACCGTTGCCTGCACATCCATCCCAGGAAGATCCAGCAGGAAATTGACGTGAACAGACTCCCAATTCTCTGCCCCACCGTCTTCTGGCTCATATGCCAGGAAGCCGTCTTTGCTCTTCTTCGACGACATGGCTGACACAGTGAGCGTGCAGTCCCGATAAATGGTTGTCATTTTCTTCGATTCTCTTTCCCAGTCTGCCCTACAGCCCTGGATAATGCACAGAGAGTCGATCCACAGATAGCGGATCTCGAGCTTCCGCGTCACCTCGATGGCATCTTTGAAGTTCGCAGGAAGGTCGTGAAATGGAAGGCTATCTTTGAAATCCTTCAGATTCTTCTCCTCGAGCTTAGGGGTAATCTCGCCGCCCCAACAGTGGCTGAGAGCGACATACTCTGCCTTCGTGCCGTGCTCCGGTACTTCCACACGGACGTCTTTATATTCAGGATCATCACCAACATCGATGACTCTGGTTGGGAGACAGGGCACACGTCGAGCCAAGCATTTGCCGTGGCGTTGCCTGCAAGTGCTCAACCACTCTTTGGCCAGCTTGAAGTTCCTATCTGATCCAGTGTAAGGATCAAAAGGGAGACTACCGATGCGGTGACCCCAGAACCGCATGACTTGACCTGCAAGCGATAAGTCAGTTCTACAACCTGCTTATTGAACATTATGAGTGAATCACATACCTTCCGGGGGAAAGACTGTCCTCAACTTCAGCTTGAGCGTGGGTACTTGCCTCTCGTACTTCCAGTGAGGGCCCACGTGAACCATCACAACATCAAGCACCGGGGGCTCACCCATAGTGTTGGCGCCGTACAAACGACTAGTATTGATATACATCTGTACTCTCGTGTGAGTCGAGTCCGGAAGGCCTTTGACCAGATGATATACGGAGACGTATTCGTCGCTTTGCTCATCGAGCAAGCCCCTCGGCCATTCCCAGGAGTGTTCGTCTCGGCCGTCGACCGATTTGAAAATCTTCACAATCAACCCACAGAGATCACATCCATCTGCTGCCGCCTGTTCGAGATCCTCGAAAGAGGATTGGTGTCGATACCGCGTCGAGTCATCGGGATACTCTTCATTGGCGCTGGGATACTCAGGGACCCAACGCGCAACGTCAAATCCAGAACAGAGGTGACAGAGTGTCATTGTATCATGCGGCAACCGGCCAGTTGGGATTTGGCAGCGCGTCAGAGAGCCTGGTAAAGTTGTACGTGTCAAGAGGTCAGAGTGGTTGCGGGGAGTTCAACTCGCTTATATACCTGCAGCTGCTCCTCAATGCCAGGAGCTGCCTCACCGCAGATATTGCATGCATTCAGGTACCTTCCAGTGTGGATGGGTGGAGCTCTGCTGACAGCCAGTAGGACCAATTGGAAAGGCTCGGTATATTTCAAACGAAAAGAAACTCCAGGCGACTAATTACTTCGCATTTCCAGTGCAATTGTCTTCGGGGTCACAAATCCATTGTGCCGCTTGTTAAAAACACCACATTCACGGCCGCAAATCTGTGATAAAACTTTGTCAGCAGTCTGCATACTACGGAATTCATTTCTCGGGTCCATCGTGAACGCTCAGTAACCTTCGTGGGATAAATTGGTATGACATACGCCGCTGTAGCCGCAAAAATCTCGATTCGCCGCGCAGTCGTCATCAGAGCAAGCGCAAGTGAGAAAAGCGCTGAGAACAAAGTGATTATGATTAATCTCAGCGCATTAGACGTCACGAAAAATAGCACTATAATTGACAACATTGGAAGCAATGACGCGACCACTGTAGTGAAAATATCAGCGGCGCCGAAGAGGAGCGATTTTTTGTAATGATAAATCGAGTCGCCGAGCTCAGGGCTTTCAGGATCCTGATTATTACTCGTGTATTAGTATTTCATGATCACTCTGGACTTCCTTAATTATTCTGATCTCTAACCTTTAGCCTCTCCCCAAGAAATCTGTGGAACAAGGAGATCAGTGCTTCGGACAAGCGTATGACCCGGTCTTGAAGCAAGCGAGGCTTGATGGCAATCAAGTCGTCTTCGTCATCCCAGGATTGCTTGTCTAAGCCCAAAATGGGGAAGGAACCCATATCTCGTCTCTCAAACCAATCTTTGAGGAACCTCACGTCAGGGGAAGCCGGTGCGTCGAGCTTTGCAAGTGTGGCGAGCTTCAGGAGTTGGTCATCTATTACTCTCTTGTCAGCACTTCAACAATATCTAGGAGTTTCGTACATCGTACTGTAATCATCAAGCTTTTTCCTGATCTGCTGTACCTTTCTCCATTGTTCACCCCCATCCTGCTCTGTTGCGGTGTGAGCTAAAGCCCACCAGTCTTTCGTGTAATACTGCCGAGCTGGATCGGTGGCATCCCTCTCCGCCAACTTCTCGAGGTCCTCCTGCAGATATGTTATTTCGGCTTGACGGTAGAGTAGATCCTGGTAGTTGAGAGCCTTGAATCGTTTCAGGATAGCGAATTCCTCGTACTTGGACATCAAGTGTGCAACTTTGACATACCCGTCCATGGCCACGGATAGTTGTGACAGCTGTCCTCTGGACACCCTCTCCAACGTACGATGGGAAGGTGTCATGTCAGTATTTAAGGGCTGAGATGAGGCCTATTGCCCACTTCCAACGTGGGCATGTATTGTGGCAAAAGTAGCCAGAGCCTCAAGAATGTCTCAGGTAACGCTTCTGCACAGGTCTTACGCGCTTGAACGGTACTTATTTGTCTGCCTCGTACCGCCTTGTTGAGGCTGAGCTCGGGCATAGCCCCCGAAGGCTTATCATGGTCACCGCATGTTCTAGGCCGCATCTCAGATTAGGGCATACACACTTAATGAGGGAAGATCTAGGGGCAGAGCCTGCATTCAGCGTGCTTACTTCGGGCTTAAAAATCAGACACACCGTTCCGATGGCGCCCACTGCGCAACCACAGCCTCCTCCGCCATTGGCCTTGGCTCTACAGCTGTCCTTGGCTGCAGACGGCCTGAAGCCCTGTGTGCTGGACTCCCACACCCCTTTAGGAGCCTCATCAAGGACTTGGAGCCTGCTGCTTTCGCTGATACATATGAGGGGCCCGCCTTACCCCCAGATCGAGAGCCTGATCCATTTCTTTCTCCCCAATCAAACATTGAGACACGCTTTTGTCTGGGCTGCTGTTATTGCAAAGTTCCTTTTCCATCGACTTCCTAGTTCAGCACCATGGCTGGGCCTCTCAGTGAAGACGCGGAGGCGGATATCATCAAGGATGGAGGGATGTCGGTGGACAGGTATAGAGAGAGATTCGATGAAATGAAGCAGGAAGAACTGGACAGGGAAAACTTTCGAGACTTGGTCAGTCTTTGGAAGAATCGTCCAACACGAGCGGAAGATGTCAAGGTGGTGAGAATAACAGAGGTATGTTCGTCGACGGGAGAGTTGTTATCCACTGTTGTGCAACTGCTAACACCAACTATGTCCCCTTAGAGAATCGAATCCGAACAAAAGAAGGCCGAGGAACGCAAATCAGGGACAAAGAAGTATATTCGCTGGATGATCATATACGACAAACGGCATGGGTCCCGGCGCTCTATAGAAGTTGAGGTTGATCAGGGTTCTGTCCCCAATTTCATCACCCGAGGAATGGCGCTCGACTATGGATGTGAGGTTAAGACTTTCGAATCCGAGCCTTCCCGGTTCGAGACCATCAATACGGATTTCGAATGTCAGGAATATGTCGATTTGACCCTTGTTGATGTTGGTGAAAAGCACCAACCTGTCAAGGCGAGATTTTATGTCCTCCCGCCCAATAAGCCACCCAATGACCCTCGGATCACCAAGCCCCTGGTCGGGCGTCATCTCGAGGAGGAAGCCGAAAACCTGCTGCTAACCGAAAACCCGAATGACCCAACCCGGCCAATCAAGATGGGACAACAGAGTGTAAGTCTCCTTTTTGGAAAGTCTGAGGGCAATGGTCCACGCTCACACACTTGCAGACGTATATGCAAGAACAGAGCAAGCAGGAGGCCGCAAAAGCGCAGGAATATGAAGCCAATGCCTCTCGGATCAGGGATGCGGCTAGAAAAAAACGAGATGGTGAAGACCAGAACCAACACAATAGAGGTAGCTCATCGGGTACACAAAATGAGCAAGGCAAGTAGGTCCATGTCTGTACTTGGGGATCTGGCATTGTGTGAGGGGGAACCAGCATGATGCAGTGCCACGGTAGACAGTTGCTTCTAAATGCTCTGTGCATTCTTACACAATAACACTGCGACACACGCCTTCTCTTGTTTTTGGCTGGTTATGGAGTAACGTTGGTTCTCAGCGGGAGGAAAACAATTCATGTCGCTCAGATGCTAGATAGTAATCCATCAAAGATTCCAAAAATAAAACGGCTCAGCGTCTCAGTGAAATCAAATGAACAATGTCAAGAGCAATGGCAATGTCAACAAAGCCAATGTTCAGCGAAATGGCATCACAGGTCGATGTGGAGCACTGACTTGGCTGTGGGTATGATCTGATTAGATAAGCTAACCTCGAGACTCGGGACCCCCTCCATAGAGGGCAAACGTCTAGTGGACGGTGGCGTACGGTGGCATAGGGCCAGTTCGCAGACAGCTCCAAAAGCCAGACATTTCGACCACAGCACCTCATTTGTGCTCTTTCCACACCTCAACATGCGGTAGAGCGAGAGAAAGCATATTCCGGCAATACAAACAGGACTGATTAGGGCTTCTATTTAATTGGCTCATAAAGTTGGTGTACTTTTTTTGGTGGAAAGTACGCAACTTTGGTGATCACTAAAATGTCTAAACGTTATGGGCTCGTCCGTTTGATCTTCTGACTGGATGGGGAGCCAACAAGATGCTCACCAGCGGGGCCGGCACGCCAGTCGGCGCTTAATTCCCGGCCACTGAAGAGTGCTCTGCTCGACTTCAACCCTTTCTGGGCCCTCCACGGCCATCATCTATCTGGTTGCATCCAGACAGTCGTTCGTTCGCTGTACCGCCTGCACGTCTGCATGTCTGGCCGCCTGTACATGTAAATCTAGGTCCGAGGCTATAGATACTTGTTAACTCTCAGCATTAATTTTGTCTTGCATGGTATTCCGTTTCTCTTCCTTTACTATGGTCTTTATTCACGTCTCCCGGCTGCCCTTCCTTCCGAGAGCAGGTCTTAGCCACGAGGCCTTTTTCGTAATTTCAGAACTTGAAAGACGACAGGCAGACAACTGAAAGGGTATAAAAAACCAGTACTTTAAACAAGTCCCTCTTGAAGTAAATGCGAGCGGGCGACGTAGATAGAGTAGCTGGACTGGTCTCGTAAAGAAACGGCGTTTAGAGCATCGTTTGGTCGCACGCAAGGAGGGATCCCACGAGCCAGGCGGTGGCCCGGGTCGTGCGAATTTCCCGGGTCTTTCAAAGGACTGACATTGCACATAACGCTTCCCTCTCGCCCACCCTCTGGCGTCGCACAACCTTCGCTCTCGCCCACCCTCTCACAACCAGCCAGACAGCTCTAAGATAGAGCCATCCCACCTGGGGGGACGATGACCACTGATGCTCCCGCGCTCGACAACTTCCTCTCATCTTGCACGATGACACGACAAGCTCTACGCGTACTCTCAGACTGCTAATTACATTTTCTAGTGGTTGTTTACACATTCCCTTGCCGATCTTCCATACCGAGTCGGCCTGTGACTACTATCCTGCAAGCGATGTCTCGCGGTCTTTTGCAAATGCGTGGCTGTTGAGCTTAACACCAGCTGCATCTGCTCGCCATCCCCTCCACTGCAATTCCTCAACCCGACAGCAAGTTCGGACCACTCCTCTGGCCCCCTCCCTCTGCGCCTCTCGCGCCTCACCTACCATGTCGATGTATTGTCTAGCAACCTGCCTCCATACGCTGGGCTTCTTTGCAGTCATCGGCCTCGTGATGGGGAACCTACCAAGTATCTGCGCAGAGTGGGCACTGTCGTGGGGCCCGGGTCTAGGTCTACGCCCACACCCTGAGGCTGTGGTGGCGTCCCCCATGGATGCAACCAGATTCAAGATCAGGAAGGCGCTCTACTCGGAGAAATCTGCCATCAGTTTTCGTGCATTCTCCAATCGTCTGGTAGAAGATGGCACTCTTAGTGATGAGCAGTTAGACCATCACCACGACGAAATATTCAAACTCTTTCACGAGTGGCAGAAGGGTTTGCAAGCCCAATCCAGCGAATACAACCAGCAACTGCCGATGAGCCCGCAGACCCCTAAATCACTGCCTCTACAGACAGCACCATACAAAACCTTCACCAGCTCTTCGCCAGAAGATGCTCGGTCGGCCACAGCCGTGGAGATGGTGGAGAAGGCTGTTGCAGCTATCATACCGGACGTTAGTCACAACAACCCTCCCCTCCCATGGACCATCTCCAGCTAACACAAAGCAGCCGGAACTTCTAGATGCTCCCACAGTCTGGCTTTATCTGCCCAACGATATTAACCATGGCACAGGAAAACTTGAGCCTGTCGCAGTCGCCGCAGTACCCGTGACCATGGTGAAGAGCTCGTGTGCCCAGAGCTACATCCGAGCCAGGACACTGGAACAGAATGAGATCGAGTGGAAGGGCAACGAAGTCATTCTCCGGTGGAAGCGCATGGCCATAAATGGGAACGAGGATCAAAGTGTGCAGCAAACCTGCTTCACTGTGGTCGACGAGGGATTGGCCAGCCATACGTGCTTTTGTACCGACATGTTGGTCGGCGTTGATCACAGCCGTCCTCCACAAAATCAGACTCGGGCTCTCGGGCCTGAGGAGGCTAGCTCAACCAATTTGTCTGTCGTCGACCGGACCGATGATCTTCCAGCTCATTCATTTCAGGACTCCCGCAGTCCAGAGTTGCACTCTCCTCTCCCTATACCATATAGTGGCCCACGGACTGCTACCGCCACGTTATGTTTTGAAGGGTCGAGCCCGGGGCGTCAACTGGCGATCTTTCTCAATAACGTCCGAGATGGGAGAGAAGTGGTGTTCAGAGCAGTTGGCAGTTGAGAGCTTGGCTGGACGCTTGATTGAATTGCGGAGACATGGGCTGCGGCAAACGAAAGTTGAGCTTCAGCGACAACTCAGGAGGCCGTTCGAGGAAGGATCTTCCATTCGGAGAACAGTGCGGCGGTGGATCGTGATAGCCTCACAAGATCGAAAGAGACGTCGACGCTCCGGTTCCTGTTTCATTTCAGTCGTCAGCCATGACTCTTCTGATATTCAGCACAATGAGCGAAGATATACATAGGCTGAGTCAGGCCACAAGACAACTTGCATTATGGGCGTTCTGGTGTATGAAAAGGTTGGTTGGAAAGGGAAGAACGGGTGAGAGATCCTGTTTGATAGCCAGCGTTTTGGTACGGGTTCTAGGGGCAATGTCAGGCAATGACGCGTTGGTACCTGGAAGCCTTGTGGGATGACAAGTCATCTATCTGCCATCATCCAAGGTGGGATTGTGCTGCTTATGTAGTTGGCCCGGATAATTGGTCTTCATTTATGAATGTAAAACCAACAAACTTCGGTAGTAATGGTGCAGGAGATTCCAAGTGTACTGTTTGGAAAAACCCTTCAAAGATTTATGTCACCCTGGTGGAACGGCTTGTGCTGTCTTTTGCTTAGGTGTGCTGTTCTGAATTGGACCGAGGTATCCTGAGGGGGCCTCTGAAAGTTATAAGATGAGAATCCCAGCATTACCCAAGATTCAAGGACGTGATCAAAAGTGAGGTAAAGAGTCAGAGTTTGAACATGGGTTATGCAGACTGTCCTGGGAGGGGTAAACGTGCTTTCAGCTGTCGGATTATCTCTAGCCTGCTGGAAGAAATGAGCCGGGGTTACACAACGTAGACAGCTGCGATGATCTCTGCGAAGCGGTGGCGTGCATGATTCGGCGACGGTTTAAGCCTCTCCTATGCAGGGGGAATACGGGCATTTCGAACCTGCACTCCAATAAGCCCCCAAGAAGGTACATTCCAATTTGCACATTTACATCAGGTCCAGTTGCCACTGCACTTGCTAACCAACATATTTATGAGATACGGCAGCCACCATTATGAGCAGCGAGGTTCTGAAGATGGTCTTGGACAAGCTAGCCGTCAAGATTGAGCTTGGGGATTCCGCCAAGCAGCAAAACGAGCTGGCGCGTAACTACAACTCGCAAGTTTCCTAAGGGTCATATATCTATGCTTGCGAGTTCTACAGAACGGAGTTGGCTCACATAGACGCAATGGACAATTGTGGTACAGCGAATAGTGGCATTCACTGGGCCTTCGAGTCACTGTCCACACCACGGAGTATTTGAGCCTAAATAGCTAGCAGCCATTTTGGCTTTCTCCTTCTTCCTCATTCGGTAGCAGCAATGAATTCTGGTTGCTCAGCTCCCCACAACTTTGCCAGGCCTCTAACCGAGTTCCCAATTTGGCATCCCTTCTCTGAGAATACTGATTCGAAGAATGTTCGTGCGGTTGGGAGAGTCGTGATCCGCTTTCATGGTAGTGGCTTAAGCAATGTTCTCTTCATCCCAGAGCAGAATTCGTGATTTGGGATGAGTCCGAGACGCTGGCGATGGTTCGGCCGTTGGGTTATGAAGCGGGGGAACTCTTGGCGTGCATTATACCTTTACAAAGCCTCGTACCATGGCTCCTAAAAATCTAAAGCGAATGCAGAGACTACCAATTTTGAGCTATTGCTACACGAGCTGTATTCTCACCCGTGCTTTTCCTTCAAAGAAATCGCCTCTAAATCTCCAGGACACGCCAACACGCCGGTAGCTGTTCAATTGCTCTGCATCATCATCGTTGCCCTCACATTTCTCAAGAAGCAGCATCACTGAATTTCCTATCTCGAGACATTCAACATCGGCAACACCTCGATACAGCCTATCCGCGTCAGCGAGGTAATCGATATGTCCCACTGTCTCTACCCTGTGGGCCTCATAGCCCAGAACGAGTCCGCGGCTCAGATCGATACAGTGCGTGTCGTCGTCAACATAGCTTTTGAAGGAGAATTTCTCTTGTCCGTCTGCGCATGGCACACTGACGTCCGACCAGTCTTGGCTCTGTGAGTGGCCACTCAACAGTGGTCTCATTCGCCCTGCCACCTGGACACCTTTGGTTGCTACATCGGCCATAGTCCCTTCCTCTAAATGTTCAGATCGGGGCTCGACCAATACAGACCTGTCTTGGTCTTCGTCATCGCTCTCACAATGACGCCTCATAATGGCTGGATGCCCGCCAGGTAGCGAGGCCCATGACCAGGACGGGGCGATCTTGGCGTCCCGGAGTGGCTTTTCTACTTCGAATAGATATACTGGCGTCCTCCAAGCTAGATCTCTGGCAAAGGTGTCCCGCCATAACCCGGCCAGATATTCATCATTCGGCCGGCAGCGACGATATCTCATGGCAATCCCCGATATCGCGGGAAACTTATCGTCCGGGTTGGTCAGATTTCTCTTCGTGAAAGATTCAACCAAATCATACCATCTCTCATGCAAGTCTTGGCCAGATCGGGACGCAACCAGGAAGGAGGACTGTGAGAGGAGAGGAACGGCAGGAGGAGTAGGGGCGACCGATGGTTCTCCCTCGGTTATGAAGCATTTGGAGCACGACCAGTACATTCTCTGCGGCGTCCAGTACATGATCCTGGGCGATAAGTACTCCTCCTGCAGGGTCCAAGCCCGGCTCGACCAGATTGAGCCATCTATCAGCTCCTTGAACGACGAGCTGCGGAGTGATATTCGCTGTGTTGCTAGCTTACACGGCTCGGTACTGTACTTCCACGCCTGTCGTGTGTGGAACAGCCCCGCCGAGGCACTGTCGACCGAAGCGGCGCAGATAGTAAAGTACGCGTTGGCGTACACCTCGTGCATGCGATTCGCCTCTGTGAACCAGTCGTCCATGTTTCCCTGGATGATACAGACCGAATCGACCCAGATATACTCCAGGCCGCAGCCGCGCGTCATGGTGATTGCATCTCGGATCGTGGCTGGCAGGTCTGCGATGCGGAAGGGCTGGTTGTGTCGGGAGGCAAAGTTGCCATATGTAGTCCTCCCCCGCTGAATCTCTTCATCGTCGGGGCTCCCCCAGCAATAACTCAGCGCGGTGTACCTGACGAGCCCCATATCCTGTCGGGCATCGACCAGCTGGACTTCCGAGGGAGACGTAATGTGCAGAAGACGCGTCGGGTTGCTGATGGACCAGTTGAGGTTTCCACACTCCGGGTGGCCTCGGTGGCAGGCCTCTGCCCAGGTTCTCACTTGGTCATAGACTGCTTTTGTGTCTGCTTTTGTTGCGAGTGATGCCTCCGGCTGAGGTGCTTCCCCTTTGGCACAGAAGGTTATGCTTGATGTAAAAGTACTCCCATGGGAGCTGGGATTGGTGTATAGACTGATATCAAGCGTCATAGAATCCGCATCAATTCCTACCATCGTCGCCCATACCTTGTGTGGATATATTCCGAGGCTGGTGACTCCATTTATCATCGGCTGGTTCAGCAGCAGTCCTCGGCGGATAACGCGACAGGTACTGCACCGTTGTGAACAGAAATCCAATTCCTTGTAGCTGTTATGGATCAGCTCCGGTCTTGACTGAGCTGTTGGTCTTCGGCCATCCCTTCTTGAGTCTTGACTGGTGGTCCAGTATTGTATCAGAGCCTCGATTCTTTTGCACCCGCCGCACTTGGGCTGATGATCGAGGCCCTGTTGTATCCGACAGAAACCCACCCTTGGCGGAACGCCAGGCTGCCCGTCGAGCGTGTTCTGGAATTGGCTCATGAGGAGCAAGGCACATATGATCTGCGTGAAGCCACGAAAGTGAGGATTCTCCCATTCTGGGAAATGGCAAGTGACCGGTTGGGCCTGGGCACTTGGCGACCTGTTGTGTAAAAAGTGTCAGGCTGACTGCAATACTCTCGGGTCAGGCCACAAACCTGATTCTGATGACGCGAAACGGGGAAAGTTCGCCTTGGAACAACAGTGATGGTTGTACGTCGTAAGCGCTAACGAATGCACAGCCAGCTTGAGCCGCCTTGAGCTACAGTAGCATTCCGAGCTCCTCAGGGTATATATCTAGTCTGATCCTCCCACAAGCGCATTACTCCCTGTTCATTCTGGACTTCTTCACGCAATCGAGCTAATTCCTCACCCCTTAGCAAGAATATCATCACCACTGGGTAGTGAAAATGCTGGACGACACCAAGTGGGCGGGTGCACACCTTCTTGCCGCGCTCAGCCATGTCGGCCTAGCTCTTACTGGAGTTTTTTTCTTCATTTTCGGCTACAAGGGGTTTGATGCGCCGTTCGAAAAAGCGGCGGTATTGCCCTGGGCCACAATTCCTTTTGTGAGCCGACGTCCGCCATTCAATCGCTGTGCTATTCGAGAAGACACTAATTCAGAATTTCAGGGCATAGCCGGGACACTCTTCAACTTTGGTCTTTATGGAATGCTTGCGACGCTGAACCAGGTCACTGCGCTCCAGTCCCCTCGTCAGCTATACCATAGACGACAGATGGCCATGCTTGGGGGCTTTTGTGTTCTCTCCTTCTTCTGCGTTGGTGATCTGGCTCTGGCTGTCAACTACTCCGACGCGGCTAAGCGTTATGACGTTCTCTCCTCATACGAGTTCGCAGCCGTCATGGCCACTATTGCTGCGTAATGGATTCCCCTCTTCCATTGACCATTGTCTTTCTGAAGTATATTGACGCCGGATGACTAATTGTACTCTGTGAGCAGTGCGCTGTGCGTTCTGACTTTTATCGCGGACCTGAGTAAATGGTATGGACAGTGGAGGCCAGACTTTTTGGACAGCCTGCAGCTTGAAGAAAATCAGGAGGGTTCGGCGGAGGATCCGCTATTGAGCAATGGTGCACAGTCTCAGGCTTCGCCGACGGTTGATTTAATACGGCTGGGGAGCGATGAACCCTGATGACAGCCAATATGGCGCCAGCTGCTGCTACTGAAGGACTTCCTCATGGCTCCCAAATTATAAGAGGAGTTGTACATATCCGAGGGCTTGGAAACCTCCTGTCGGATCGCATTCCCAATCCTCGCATTCCGAATCCCCCGTCTTGGTACAAGAACCCAAATTATTAGCATTTACATATGTAATAAACTAGAGATAAGCATAAGATACGAGTTCGGTTTTGAGCAGACGCTCACGGACTGGGGGACATTTCAACATATCCCATATGACAATCAATTTCTACGGGCTTGTTTTGTTAGGACATCTTTGCCTACGGTGCGTTCGTTTGACTCGGAAGAGAACCCAGAGGTCTTTGGTATCTCAGCACCAACATAGCTGTGAAAGGAATTGTGCACTGCGTCCTAAGTGGGGCGTATATTACGCTCGGCAGACTTATTATGGCCTCAATTCCTGTCAATATTCAAGGGGCAACTTTAACCTTTGCTTTGTCGTTCTCTCCAGACTTACCCCATTCTCGTTAGTCGGTTGTAGTTTCAAAGAAGTAGGATCGTCTGGAATGTAAATCACCAGGATCTTCGATCTCAGTACTTACCGAGAACACTCAAAGCCCCCACCCTAAATAGCTCCTCTAGAAAAGAAAATGATTGTCTCGGGCGACTTTGACAGGTGACAGGTCTCAGAAGCACCGGCAAAAGCAAGTGCAAAGACTCGGGGCACCTTCTATGTCATTTCGGAAGCCACATGTCTCGGGAAACGCACAAAATCAATAATCGCAAGTGGCATGTCTCTTCCGCTGACACCGACAAAAAGAAAAGTTGCCAGTCGATTGACAAGTGGATAGCCTATGTAGAAGTAAGACAGCGACAGAAGCGGGACCGCAGGTAAGGGACGTCAAATGGTGATCTATGTGTGATCTGATGTGGCAAATAATCGCACATGAGAATATTGAAACCTCCAGTGTTCATCAAGCACGACTGCAGCTGTTGGGAACCTACCCGGGGTCGGAATGAAACTCTTGAGAACGTGAAAGTGTGATAGGCCAGGAAACGCAACTCAAGTCACTTTTGTCTTTCAAACCAGTACTGGGCCTACAATACCAGTACCAGAGTACTAACCTATCAACTTGGTTCCACGCAATATCATGCTAACCATCTTACGTCAAACAACGGATGTAGTGAACAAGCGAGCAAATTGGACTTTGATAAGAAGGGTTGAAGGCGGAGAGAAGGACAAATTGCAATGGTGTTCGTGACCGACATCTAGTTACCTAGTTGTGTCTCTAGAATCGCAAATTAGGTATCGACTAGGTGCGTTACAGGCGCGAGAGCCCTGTTCTACATCAGGCCCTGACGTATTGGTGGTATTTGGTTGGTGGCCGACCAGTGGACGAAGCGCTGTAGGACACTTAGGAGACTACAGACTGAAGGCGTTGAACTGGGAGTGTTGGCAGATGGGTAATCAGTGTTTACAAACCATTAATACTCAGTTATATAAACCACTTCTCTTCAGCATGCAGTACAATTTCCATCTCATTCAAGGACAAATATCATACAATAAAATCAAGGGAGGGACGGTCAGGCAATTTTGGGTGAATAACATTTATTTCCCTGCGCTAGGGTCCAGCCTTGATGTAGACTGTACCAGCCCAACTTTCATGAGGGCTGGGTAAGATTCTATCTGAGGGCTCGTGTCCCTAAATGCAAAACGATCCTTTTTCTTCATCCTTTCATTGAGCCATCATGAACTGATCCAGCCGTGGTACTCGGATAAAGATCGTTTGCAAAGCTCACAATGCTATGCTGCTCATGCGCGCGCTATTCCCACGCGCTGCGCTTCCGATGCAAGTTTTCATTGCTGCGCATGAGTCCCTTCCATATGAACGCCTGATCCAGATGCGAATGCGGATGCGGAAAGTCTTGATCATCATATGATCGTGTAAAATTACAAGCCAACTCACTGAGGTACGGGACCATAGTAAGGTGGCCACGTAGGCCGGCTACCTATGGTCTCCCATGGAGCCCATGGCTTCCAATAGCTTAGCTGCCTCAAATCGCGAGATCCGGTGTACTCCTAATTAACCAGATTCGGATATCGCTGCTGGCTAGGCACGGACGGCACAGGTGTCATGCCCTGGTTCCGTGGGTTAGTAGCGTAAGCAGCCTGGTTTCGGTACTCGGGCACAATTCCAGTTCGATAATCATCTCTCCTGCCGATTGGCTGATAGTGCATCTGGCTTGGTGCAATTGCTGGTAGATGGTAGCCCTGCAAGCTGGCAGACGGTGGCGGGTTCAGAAGAGTGTGGACGTGGCGGATGGGTCGGTAAGGACTGTCACGCTGCTGCAGGTACACAGACGGAGAGTGGGAAATCGGGGTTGCGAAACCATTGTGAGGGAATTGCTCGTGCAGCGGAGAAGATCCATTGTAGTTCGCGGTGCCCAGGGTGCTGATCGGACTGAGGCGCTTCGTGGGAGTGCCATATGCTGCGTTCGAGGTGGGAGGATAATGCGAGGTCGGCGTGGTAAGAACTGGGGCGGAGGGCATGTTCGGTTGTGACGAGCCACCGTTCGGGGGTGCCCAAGAAGTCGTCGGGGGTGCGTAGACTGTCGACATGGCTCGCATTCCAGGGTCCAGAGGAGGCAAAGAAAGCGTGACGGTCTGTGGCATCGAGTACGCCGCAGATGGGTACTGAGCCTGAGTCACCGGTGGCGCGTGATGCGCTGTGTTCAGTGTCAGGTTTGGAATGGGCAATCGTCGAGGGTCCGGAGGCGGTTTCGTGTTGGGCGTCGAAGATGACATCAAGGGGCCTGTCAACTGCGAAGGTGCCCTGTAAGCACGCTTCGCTGGAGGATCGACAGCCTCCTCGTCCCACGACCTCTTCCTGTTGTTGCCGAGGTCGGGCCTGTTCGCCAGGGGCGAAACATTGTTCCCGTTGCTGCTCGACATGAAAAGAGGCTGGTGGTAACCCGTGTTGTGATTCGACGAGAGGGTAGGGGGCGAATACTTCGGAGACCTCGTTGTGAAAAGGGCTTGCGTGGCCTGGAGAGAACTTGTCGGAGACGGCAAAGGGGAGTAGCCCTTCCCAATTGTGGGTGACGGAATGAAGAGCGTCGGCGATGGTGGTATCATTGCAGGAGACGCCGGCCTGGTCACACGCGCCCAGAACTCGAAATAGGCACCCAGCTTGTCGAGCCATTCCTCCCACTGTTCCTTCGATGCAAGCAAAGCATATCTCATGTTGCTCAAAAACTCGACCTCCATAACGTGGATTTCCTGCACAGAGATGCCCGACACCTCGGCCCAGGTCTTGTTGGTGTAGGTGTTATCGTCCAAGACTATTCGCCAAGTCAGCAGCTGCCAGAACCCATCGATTCAATATTGCCAGCCTTCACTGTTTCACTTACATTTGTTGCCCAACATTAATGCCACAGTCAGCAGCCTATACTCACTCCCAGGTCGCCCTCTCACAGATGGGTTTGTCATCTTCAGCCGGTAAACAAACATCAAAGCTAGCAGTATCACATTTTGTGTGACTTGCGTAGTGGACAGGACTGTTTGAACCCATTTCTTGAAAGCCTCAGCTGGGAAAGCAGTTTTAGCCAGATGTGGCAACGGTGTTTCCTTGGGGGTAGATCGGATTGTCTCAGCAGTTTCCAGTATCTTGGGCGACTCAAACCAGAAGAGACACGTCAACTAGAACGGCAAGTTAGCTATCAGGGCTGGTCTCGTTGCTAGGTCTTGGGCCAGATTTACCTGCGCAGCAAAATCTGCCAAGTTTCCTCCTTTTGGGCTTATGCAAGCGGGTACCTGCAGGCTGTGAAGGACCATAGACTGGACATCACCGTTCGCAGAATTTGTACCTGAGGCTGGGTGACTGGAATGGGTCGAATTCGGTGTCGAAGGTCGGGTTGGGAGTCTTGATCCAGGGTGTGATGCAGAATTGACCAGATGTCGTGCTTGTGGAGGAACTTGTGGTTGATACTGCTGGAAATGACTCTGAGCAGGGTGTCTCTCGTAGTTCTCCATGCCGTTGTGAGCTTCTTGTGCGTAAGGCCGAGATCTCTCAATCTGGGCCAGCGTGTGATGCTCATGGGCTGGCAGGCGGCTTTCGTATGCTACCGCCTGAGGTCCATGGTAAACGGCACTCATTTTGTAACCAGGGTGCGTTCCGAGGCTGCTCGTCGCGCGATGAGCAACCCTGCCTGAAAATCGTTGTGAGGAAAGTGGTGTTCGTTTCTGGCAACTCGAAGATCGGGGAGGGGAGGAACGGAAGCCGTTGTTTAAAATGGTCGCAGTCAAAGTCGAAGACATGGGTTTATGTGCAAAAAGAGGTCGACAAAATTGGGTGGAATCGTTCGTTTGGTTGTCAAGGGGCCTTGATGGCTTGAGGGTCCGGTGGTTTAAGTGGTATAGAAGTTTCCGAGTCGATCGACCATTGTCAAAAATTCGTGTGTTTCCCGTTCGTATTGTCTTATCGATCGCGGTTGGTCATTCGAGGGTAGCGTCGACACGGTGTGGCGGCCTATTCACCAGTGGACCGAAGTCCAAAGTTTCTCTGCACCGCTTCCTATTGTTCACTTCGAGTCAATGCCCAGTCAGAGGTAGCCACCGACATCCCCAAAGGGCTGTTCACGGTTTGCACTTTCTGGAGACAGTGACAGAGTAGCTGATTATCGGGTGGGAGCCAGCAGCACCAGGTGACCAGGTGACCTTTTTTCACCAACTTCCGTGCCCCACCACGAGAAGCCGTCCCTTTGATGAGAGCCTTGGTGTCTGTCTGTGTGTGGTATTTGCTGGCACAGACGGTCGGTTCGATCGAGCTTCACGCTCAAGAAACCTCCTTGGACCGAGGAGGGCTTCGTTCGAGTGGAGTGAGGTTCGGAAGGTCGGTCTGCCCCGGCGGACGAGAGCTTGGTCTTCAAGTAAGGGCGAGTCCTGCAGCAGCTCGACTAGAGCCACAGTAGGTTCGGGAGGACAGTAAAGAAAAGGCCTGGACGGGCCAGACACGAAGTGCGGTGGAGGCAGGCGAGAAGCTTGACTTCAACACGAAGTCAAGAGTGGATGGTGATGGTGGATGGTGAACAGGTAGGTAGAGCTGGGATGGGGAGGGAAAAGGACTAGCTCGACAACAGCTCTGGAGTCTTGTCACCAGAGGAGGGAAAGACGAAAGGAAGCGTCACAATTGAAGCAGCTCGAAAGATTAAAAGAGAGATTAGCCATTACCGTACACATTAGTCCGTATATTTGCTTCATTCTTCACTCTGTCAAGTGTGGTGCCAGTTCCAGAACCAGTTCCAGTTCGACAGGGAATGTGGATGTGGAAAGGAAGGAACGAGGCACGGCCTGGATTGGATTGGGTTGGGCTGGACGGATGTGTATGTACGTACTCTGACCTACGTTTGCGCCAAGTACCTTTTTCTGGGGCCCTGCCCAGGCCGGACCCCCTCCGGTCGCCCTCTGTGCCTCCTCCACAATGTCCCTGCTGCCCTGTCTGGCCTGTCCGCTTTGACTCTGGCGCTCCGACTGGGTGGTGATCGGGATCGGTGGGCAGTGGCAGTGGCCCTTTCTGCTGCTGTGGTTTCCCTTTGCGCTCCCTCTGGCCTGCGACCCCTCCCCTGCATGTGCCGGGGGGTGGGGGTGGGAGTGGAGTGGAGTGGAGGGAGAGAAAGAACGAGCTACGAAACGAACGGGCAAGCACAACAGACCAGACAGACAAGCAAGAGACATCGCTTCCCCTTCCCGGCCATGCCTGCATGCATTCGTCCAGCTGCTGCTGCTGGCGGTGCCGTTGCCGGTCCCGGGTGCTTGTGCTGGGTTGATGCCGTTGCTGCGATTGTCACTTTGAATGACTTCGTCCACTTGGACGGGGCGCCTCATTCATTTGCCTTGCTGCTTTCGTGTGCCGCCAGGTCTCAACCAACCCGGATGCCGTAGGGGACAGGGCAGGACAGGGCAGGACAGCTGTCCAGCCTTCTCGGGCCGGTTGCAAGCCTCGATACATATGCGCAGTACATGGTCTATATGGAACGGATTGGTCTTTTCTGGACAAGGGATAACCGATCCCGTGTGCTTGTGCCCTGGGGTGGGTTGCTCTTGTTCTCCTTGGCAGTCACCAACCGTCGTCCTGTCGCCTGCACATGTACATTGAACGGGGCAGACGACTATAGACCTCGGGACAGCACAGGACAGGCTACGGTGCAATACCCATGCGTCAAGTACGTACACACTACACATATACGTACATACATACTTTGGCCGAGGGAGCTGGAGGTGTCAGAAGGGGGGCAGGGGAGGGGAGGGGAGGAGACGGTGGACCGAGCTGACTTCGACGGTGCAAGCCGAGGAGAGGTCCGGATCGAGTGGTTGACACTGTGCCCACCGGGCGATCCCATGGATCCCAAGCCAATGGACGCTGTCTGATCCAGAAACCTACGGCCATAGGCTGATTGATTGACGAAGATCATGGCAATGGGCAGAAAGGTCAGCATTGACGAACGCTACCCAAGATTCTTTGTGGCACATGGGCATCTGATTCGGCACAGTACCCACTGACTGGGCTCAGTGATGAGTGTGGTCTGAGGGACTGACTGCAGGGCAACTGTCGTTGTCCAGTCAGTCAGACATTGACCTGTCATTGTCCCTAATATGCCTGGCGGAATGGCGTCAAGTTTGCCAGGGATACTTGGGTACACCTGTTCGCCTGGCTCTTACACAGTACACGGTTCTCAAAAAAAAAAGTAATGAAAGGAAGTCTGTACCCATCCACACCAACCCTATTTCAATCAGAATCAAACTCCAGACTCCAGCTCATTAGAGACCACGGACGGGCCCAGCCAGGTTGACTCTGCCGAATGCGTTTCGTTGGATATACATAGTATTAAACAAGGATGCACAGCATCAAAAATGTGTGAACAAGGGAGGGCGCAAAGACAGTGCGATGCCGACTCTGGACAAGGCCAAAGCCTGCCTGGGTGGGGGAGGGGCACAATAAAGAGAGAAAGAGAAAAAAAAAGGGTACTCTGTTGGGCTTGTCGTATTTTACCCCGGCCATCATACCGATTGTTGGCGGGTCATTTTGCTCTAGGACGGGCCTCAACCTTTAGCTTAGCGGCCTCTGCTCTCTCCTGCTTCATCAGGCTGTCTTTCCCGTGGAAACAGGTGAAACTTTGTCGGCAGACCCGCGCCCGTTGTCGCCTCTATTAGCGCGGGCTGTGCCCGTTCCTGGAGGCCGTCCTGAATAGAAAGTGGTCAGCAAGCCTGCGGGTGTGGGTCGGGTTGCGCAGGCGTGAGAAACGACCCCGTTGTTGGTTGCTGGCCGATCCCAAGCTGGAATTCCAACTTTGGACATGTAGGCCGACGGAGCCACGGTCGTCCAGGAATCTAAGCCCGTCGCCCTGACGTCTCCCATCTCCTTCTGACGTTCGTCATCTCGTTCCTAGAGGCGCATCCTCTTTTCCCACCTCATCGGAGTCGGCACGTGGCTGGGTCTCGTATGAGGGGGGGATCTAATACGGATCTGTAGGTTTCGGCATGGCTCAGGGGTTGAAGGGAGACCGTGACCAAGGCAAGGAGACATGACCAGCAGGGCAAGGATCAAGAGGGATGGCGACGTCTGCCGGGCCAAAGCCTGGATCCTGCTGCGTTCCACATCCAGTAAACCCTCACCACCACCGCGCGGGACCGGGTCCATATCTTCAATCCCCAGCCGCGAGGAGGTGGAATGGGGAATGGATCCAAGGGGTGTTGATCAGATGAAAGGGCTATCGAATGCCGGCGCCGCTGCTAGATTGCGTATCCGAGAGTGCGCGTTTTGGCCCTGTTCCATCAGCCATCATCCACGCATCACTCATATCATAAATGCACCATTCAATGGCCGCTATTGTGGGAACGGATGCAGTCAAGTCACGATGTTGCAGGGTTCACATTCTGGGATGGGGAGCGTCTCTAACGGCAATCCCGCCGAGGCATCTGACCCCCCCAAAGAAACATGGTAGTGGGCGCAAAATTTCGGAGCGCCCAACACGGCGCATCGAGGCCACTGTGACGAGGCTGAATGCACCCCATATTGGTCCGTCGGGGTTTCAAGGAAGGGGCACAGGCGACAGGATCACCTCTGACAGTCTGAAGAAAAGAGATGACATGGTCTCTCGTGTCACATCTCCGTATGTTCCCCCCCTCCCCGGGGGAGCCCAAAGGTTTGTTTGAGACTTGGTAGCCAGCCTTGCCCATTTTCGGCGTAAGATACCGAAAAGAACCGGCGCAGCGCTGGGTGCTGCGTGCTCTTGCGGTGCCGATGCGACCCAAAGGGGCTCCGTCAATCGAGACAGGCTGTGACGCTGTGTCGCCACGCAACGCGACGCAACGCAACCGCAACGCCGAACAGCTCGCTCCATGGGCACTGGCGATCGGAGTTGATTGCATTGCGGCTGGGAGCCCGGCTTCGTGGGCTCACTCGACTTGCTTTGACTTTCCTGCTTCGCCTTCGCCACGCGCAAGCACATGTACTATGCCTAGATAACCGGTTGGTCTGCCAGGGCGCCCACCATTGGCTCGCGCCACCTGCGTGCTGCTGAGCTGCTGAGCTGCTGAGTTATTAATGGCAGTGGAAAGCATCGTGGCTCCAACTCCAGCTGGTCTGCTTGTCAGGCCCCGGTTACAGGCCTGGGCCTCTAGCCTTTTGGTTGGCTCGGTTGGCGACTGCTGGGTGACAGGATCGTTGTTCGACTTGGGCGCAGAGCTAGCCAGCTGGGCCTAGTCGCAATCATCTGGGCGCTCTCAGACTGCTCACATCAGACCAGGAAAGACGCAAGAGGAATTTGGCTTGACGCCGCGTTATGCTGCACCAGGCATCATTCCCTGCTGAGTGGACGCTCCGTGAGAGCTTGCGCAAGGCTTGCGGAAAAACGCACTACCAAACCGTACAACTTGTCTCTGATTGGTGCCTCCTGCATCCCGACGGCCATCCCCCTCAGACAGGCCCCGAAGCAACCGTTTTCGCAAAGAGTGCAAACGTGTGACACACCACCAAGCGAGGCAGGGGTGCGGGCATATCATCAAGTCGGGACGGATTTCTGGCTGGCTGTTTGCGAGATTCGAAGCGGCCTGGGCGGCAGGCTGGGTGGGGCAGCATAGAGACAATCAATGGCCGGGGTTCAGCCTTTGTGGGATGTGTGTGGAATCGGGCATCGCGGTCCCCTTGTGTCTGATAGTGGTGGTGGTGCGACGAGAATTCTGCATGATCGATACCTATCTGACGAGACCCCCTTTTCTTTTTTGGACGCAGCGGTGCGCGACCGCGGTGGTCTGGCAATAATTTGAAATGCGTCCCCGGGCGCGCGAGCCTGGTGCAGGGTTGAGGGCATCAATACTCGCCCACATATGTAGCTCGTTGGCAAGGGGCTCGGGCTTTTTTTCCCCCTCCCTATTTTCAAAGGCGGTATGGGAGAAACCCGGTCAGCGAGCCTGATACTTGTGTCCTTATTAGCCAGCGGACGGCGGTCTCGTTAGGCCCACGTATCCGTGCTGCCGGCGAGTTCATATCATAGTCAGGGGCGTTGGCCGAAGCAGGCAGCCCAGGTTGGCAGCCCTGTCGGCCTTGGACCGAAGACGAAAGGGTGTGATGTGATTGCTCGCAGCGCTTGCAGCAGGAGGTGCTCGGGAGGTGAGTGGCTGTAGTGCATCGTCCTTTATTCCTCCTTCCCGCGTCAGGTTGCAGCCGTCTCGTCGCCCGACTTTGACCGCGCAACACCAGAAAGGCTGTGTGCTTAGGATCGGCGTCGGTGCAGTGCTGCACATTTAGTCATGCTCAACTAAGGCAAGGCGAGCATGGACTGCCCCTTGGGTGGCGGCAGATGCGAGCCGTCTCGAACCGTGTTGAAGCAGCCGAGCTGAGCTGATACGCAGGCAAGACCAGTCACAACCGTGCCTCGATGCCAAAGGGCGGGCAGCCGGGCATAAAGGGCCGGAAGTGTCGGTCGGGATAACAGGAGCTCCATCAAACGACGTCGACGTGCCCGACCCCTGTCACCGACAGCAGCGAGCTGTATCTCGTGATGACATAGACTATGTATCCATCCTTGACGGCCCCCCGGGGACAAAAAAGAAAGAGGCGCCTCCATCGGTCGGAGCGCACATGGGCCCCTCGACGTCGGTCTCGTTATGAGATAGTCGGCTCTGAGTCCGAGACCACTACAACCTGATCTGACCCGAAGCGACCAGGCAACAGCACTGACCAGGTGGGAGTTGTTGAGCCCCCGGGTACCGTTCATTGTTGAACAATGTGGGCAGAGACAGGTCTCGTCTTGTTGGATTGGATGAGACGCGGGCCAGGCAGGATTGTGGAATTGGAGCTAGCTCCCATGCTCTTGCAAGGTTCAGACTAATTAAGAGCTTGCAGCAGGGTGACGCGACAGAATCGCTCACGCGTAAATTGGATTTTTCTTGTCGTGCCCACCTTGGCCTGTGCATGTTTTGTTCGCCTTGCTCGCCATGCTCGCCATGCTTGCCATGCCTGGGCCGGTGGCTCCAGTTTCGATGGCGGCTGTCATGATCGAGAGGCTCCGCCAAGCCCGTCCGGGAAGGGAGAGGACGATTCATGCCTGGGCGGGACCAGGAGCTAGTTGACTTGAGCGACGATCGAGCGGGCGTTCATCAGAGTTCGTGACGGTGTCGGTAGCGGTGCTCAAGGGGCAAGCAGGTAAGCCTGCGTGCGTGTACACGAGGCACTTCCAAGGCTGCCGGTCAGGTTAGGTTCGGGCCTAGAAGTACAGCAGGCAAACGAGTGGAGACAAACCTCTTACACAGCCTTTTTTGGTCGAAGCATGGCGCATGTCGCATGTCGCATGTCGGGCAATGAATCGACTTGATCACGTCGTCCATGCAAAGCGCCTCTGCCCAGTGCCGTGGCTGCTAACCCAAAACCAAGATCATCAAGAGCACTCCGCTCGGGTGTCTCGCACTGTACCATATGGGCCCGGCCCGCCAGGATGCCCACTGTCTACCTCCTACTTGTAGGCGGGCAGGGTAGGGAGATACATTACACACACACGCTTTCCCACACACATGGCACTGCACACTGGCAGTCAAGCGTCAAGGGCAGCAACATCTTCCTTACGTACCTGCCCCTTGAGAAATTAACTGCTGGTTTCTTACGCCCTCCTGATTAATTGTGAGATGATCCGTCGCCGCCTTTTTTTGCTCCCTTCATCACCACCCCTTGCATCCCTCTCATCCCATCCCATCGCACCTCCGGGTCGACCATAGTTGACCAAAAGCCTGATCTCATCATCCTCCAAGCCAACCCCATGCCCCCTTCCCCATCCCCATCCACGGCAACCCCCAACCTCCCGGTCATATTACTTTACGGTGTGCCGTGACACAACCACCCACCCACACGTTACAACCACCCACACCCACACCCGCCCGCTTCTTCGAGAGCAAGGTTCTGGGGATGAGATCCAAAGTAGGTAGTCTACGCACAGTACTGCACAGTGCACCGTGTCTGCCGTCGTGCCCGGGACACCAGCTTGTTCAAGATCGGTGCAGCTTTCGCTCTATCGGCAGCATAGGACGAGTTGAGTAGACACTTTCCCAAGGCTACGTCGAAACCGCTGTCAATCTAAAGGGCCGGCTAATGCAGATCCGAAGGCCCAGACATAGGTAGTCCAAGCCATCATCCGTGGTGGCCTCTACTTACTTGTCAGCTTGACAGGGCAGGCCAGGGCAGGCCCAGACAATTACGATCCACTGGGCACTCATCATCAGAGCCATCAGGATCACCAAAATTGCCGTCCTCTCGCGCAACCACTCAACCCGGCCAGTGGGACAGACGACCGCCGTAAAGTGAGACCGCCTCACTGGCGATCTCACTGCTTCCCACAACCAGACATTGCATTTATGTTCAGACCCGGGCCAGACCAACTGGACCAGGACCCAGACCAGGACCCAGACCCAGACCTGAAATGGCCCCAGCGTCACGTCGCGTAGCACCTTGGAGGCAGCAATCACCGCCATGATTCGTGCAGCCTGTACACCAGCCGGCCAGCGGGCCCAACACGCCCAAGGTATCACTTGCTTCGCTCAGACCCGCAGGCTGGCCTGTAATGGACTGGCGCGCTTGCAATTTTTAGGATCGTCGGAAGTTGGCTCATCAGGGCTCATGAGTCGTCTGGCGGTGCGCCTGTGAGGCTCACACCAACGCAGGCCCTCCCTGCGTGGTGGCAAGTTCGCATACGACGAGACGACACCACGACGACTCTCCAAGGTCAGCTTATCAAACACATAGATTAACAGACTTTGGTCACGGCGGTCTATGAGCAACTCGGGAGTACTGCCTGACTCCTGACCTTGGTCAAGCTTCGTCGAAACTGTCATCCACCCAGCCACGGTACCCTGCCGGATTGCAGTGACATGCCCCCAGCTCTGCCCGTCACTGCGAGTCGCAACTCAGGCTGAAAGAAGGTTTCTGCGGGACTCCACGAGACGTTGAAATCCTCCTGTCGGTCTAATCTTGACACTGGAACCCTGTCGTCTTGGACATCATGATTTGCGCGTGAGTGCCATGCTGACCCCGCTCTGACCGAGTCCCACAGTCCGGCTACGGGCTTTCTATCGAGGACTCTACCGTCTGTCGCTCGGCAGAGCGCGAGCTGATGCCATCGGCCGGATGACCAGCCCTCGCGCGCCCCTCGAGAGACGGCTTGACAAGGCCACTTTGGACTTACTCGTGCCGCGGCCTTGGTTTGTGCAGCAGGTCCGCCTATGAAAGTCAATCACCGTTACCCGCCCCCAGAATCTTGGACCAGAGACCAGAGACACGAAGTGACCGTGCCGACCGAATGTCTTGGCCGTGTGGCTTTCTCGTTTGCCTCAGTCCGCAGAGGTCTGCACCATGGTTACAGCAATCTGACACGGGTTGCCATCTGTGCACAAGTCCGCGTCCTTTCGCCGCCTATGGGCCAAAGGACAGTTAATCTACTTGATAGGCGAGGAGGTTCCGACTCCCAGATCTGGGTTCAAGCGACTGCTGATGACGCTAAGAGGATGAGGTGCGAGATATGGGGTTCTTGGAAGTCCTCACTCAACCCAGATGTTGCACCCTACTGTGGCACTCTTGACCACGGTCACATTGGCTACGGCCACCGAGGCTAGTTGGGCAACTGGGCGGATGGGAATACAACCGGCCTCTTATTCGGGCGATACCCCCTCAGCCAAAGTACGACGGGCCACGCCACGCCTCGTAAGCCAAGTTCAAAGTGCATGACTGCCTGACCCCAAACCCACGTTGATGGATGTGGTTAATGCAGGCCGAGGAAGCCAACCATATATTCGCGATTATTTTCTCGTTTTAGTGCATTTTTGCCCACGACGACAGACTAGGTTGTGGTCTACCCGGCCTCGCACCGCCTACTGCACTCCCCTTGGGGTGGACTAGAGCCACCCATCCACCGGGGTGCCCAGGTGGACCTAGGAGCGGCGGCTTTGTTGTCCAAGCCTCTCGAAAAGCCTCACATCGGAAACCCCCCTCCCATCGAACTACGCCCGGCCGTCAGCGGGCCACAAGTGACAATCAGCAGCTTCAGTGCGCCCCCCCCCCCAAGCCAGTCTGTCTCCTGCCGCGGTCCCTTCCCGACTGAAGCCAGATAGATTAGGAATGACCACCTCTCACAACCACCCCTGGTCCTGCGGGAACCTGCAATGAAAGGGCGCACTCTAGCTTGCGGCAACGCCACGATGCCACTTTAGTACAAATTCAACAATCATGGTTCCATCCTGTACAGTGCAACAGCCTTAATAAGGGGCTCATGGGACGGGGGCCGCCGTGACCCCGCGAGAACTCTACGTTGTCATCGATACTCTACGTACAATACAGCGAGACTAGAATCACGACGTATGTATGTTGGGCCCATAATTCCGGCTCTGCTGCTTTTCCAATCAAGGGTGGGCAATGGCCTGTGATGCCGTGGATGCCGCCCTTGCCTACTGTATCATGCGGCACCATCATCGGGATTCTGTTCACGACGTGACAGTAATGACACGGCATCTGCATTTCTGACTGCTCGCGCAAAAGTAACGCCTTCTGCCCTCATTGTCGCACAGAGCGAGGGTCAAAAGAAAAACAGGCTAGCGGCCCTCTGGGCGGGGACTCTACGGACGAGCCACACACACACACGCACACACACACACTGTGGTCAGAAGTCAGATGATTGCTAACCATTCCTATCCCATGGACAGCTCGGACGGTTGCCAGATCTCGAAAGCCAAGGTGGACTGGTAATCGAGTGGTCACTCCGGACGGCTCATAACTTCTCGGCATGCCGTACACCACCGATATGGCTGGCCCCCAGAGGCACCAAAGTCCCGGGGCACCGCTGCGCGTCCATGGCACGGCTCAACTCTTGGGAAGAAGCCAGACGCCTGGTCTCTGGGTGCGGGAGCCAATTGGAGTCACACTTTGACACCTGATCTATCTTATCATGGCTTCCGCAACAAGCATCGGGTTCGGAGTTTTCGGGGGGTTGGAACGCCCTGCTGCTGTTAGTAGTACCGGCCTGCTGCGGCCGTTCATGGCACAGCTGCTGTTGGTGCGCGCGCGCGCCTCACTCATACTTTTGCTTGACCATTATATGCTATTTTTGGGCTACGTGAGATACAAAGCTGTGTCTGGCCCCGCCCGGCGTTATAGCCAACCGAGTTCTATTTGGGGGCTTGTGCAGCTACATTGTCTCTCGCAGCGATCATTGTGCCTTGGGGTTTGAGATTGATCTGTTGTCATTCTTAGATTGTGGAGATCAACGCCCTGGCTCGGTGGTATTAAGACCAGGGCCGTGATGGGCCCCGGCCAAGAATAACTGCTGCCAGTCTCGGTGAAATTGGATTCCGTTGGTATTGAAAAGTACATATGTTTCTGGTCGTCGCCACTTCTGTTGTGACCCTCGAGGCGCGTGTGTGCGGTGCAGTCGTCCGCCGCGCTGTCAGGACTCCGTTTCCTTGGTCCTGCGCGGCCGCCTACGACGTCGGTCATCTTGGCCTGGCATGACATCAGCATGGCCACCCGATCCTGCCTCGCGGTGACGGGCTCGGTCCAGTGCCGGCTCGACGACCTCTTCTGCGAGGCGCTCAGCGGCGTGCTCAAGGGCGAGCTGCACGCTGTCGCGTGGCTCCTCGGGAATCGTGCTTGGGCGTCGGCCGTGGCTGCGATAGCGGCCGTTGGAGGACCTACGAGCGTGACGGTCAGCTGCCTGGCGGGTGGACACGTGCGTGTCGGGTTGCTCACCTCGGCTGCCGTGATGCTCCCTGGCGAGGACCCCGCGAGTGCGGGCGGCGAGCGTCGCGTCGCTGGCGGGGGTCAGGGAAGCGATGGGGAGGTTGCGGGCGAGGATAGGCTTGATGGTTGTCGTGTGACTCGTGGCCAACGGACCGTCTACGCCCGTTGCCTTCCTCTCTCCTATCCCGAATTCTTACCTCGTCCGCGATGTTGTCCGCTACCTCTCGCACCACCGGGTTGTTGGTCGCGAGTCTCGCGATTGTGGGCAGGAAGGACGCGAGCTTTGAGCCCCAGCTGGATTTAAGGCTCTGCTTCTCGCGTTTGTCGTCATTAGATCTGGATGATAAGTTTCTTTGGTCAGCATCGTAAATCGCTTGGAGAAACTCTTCGTCACTCACTCATCCGTTGGCGGTGACCTCAAGTGCGGACGCATGCCTTCTTGGCCCCGCTGGTTCTCATCGCGATTGAACACACTTGAAGTCAGGCCCATTCTCCGTCGTGGGTCGTTGCTATCACTCGAAGCCTGACTCCTCGTTGCGCAGGTGGCCCCAGCGCTCGAAGGCGGACCCTCGGACTGAGCTACGTTGAGGAGGAAGCTGTCGTCCGCCGCTGGATGCCCATTGTGGGTTCCATCGTGTGTATTGTAGTAATTCGGGCCTCTACTTGAGGAGAATGTCTCGGGAGGGTGTGTTCCGCGGCGCTTTCTGCCCTGGTGGTGGCCGACCCGTGATTCACCGACGCCGGAAAATCCGTGGCTGTCTCTGCGCCAGGCTGGATGCTCTCGAGGTGACAATGAAGGCTGAGGCCTGCCAATGCGAGACTCGGCACCGCCTGAGGCTTGGACCACTGGTCTCTGGACTACTCTCTCGTCCGGGCTGAGAGTGCGCCGACGACGTCCCACTCGAGATTCGCCGTGATGGAGGTCTTCGCGGGTCGGGATCCTGGTCGGGCTCTGTGACGGTCTGGAAGGGCGCCCAACTCGGGACTCCAGGACCTCAAGAGATGGCTCATGGAACGCGACTCGTCGTTTCGGAGGGCCGGAGAGGCCCTCATTGTCAGTGTGATATGCTTCGTCTCTCTGGTGACTGCCTTGAGGGTCTTGTTGCTGAGTGCTCGCGGCTGCGACAGGTTCGGCCGTCTCAGCTTGCTGGGTAGCGGGCCGCATGGGCTGCCCTGGAAGTCGAGGCAATTTGTCTCCTCCACTTGCTTTCTCACTGCCATTGCGGTGTGCTAGTTCTTCCTCTTCCTCCTTGTCATACCGGTCAACCAGTTCCTGTAGACGCTCGGCCTCGCGGGCACGCTGACGGCCGCCCGCTTCCTCGAGGAGGCTGGCCAGGTCAGTGCGTAGCTCGGAGTCGAGACTGGTAGATGACCTATAGCTCGTGTCGCTTGACTTGGGACTGCCAGAGCTTGGTCCGTCCTGCTGAGGAAGTGTACTGTCGTCCTGGTTTCCCTGTCGGCCGCGACCACGCTGTCGTCCTCGTGCCGGGGAGCGACCGGGGCGAGGACGTGGACGACGACGGGCCTGCTGTCGTCGCCGCTCGCTGGGCGATGGGGTGCGGCTACGTGTGAATTGCGAACCACCTGGTGGCGGGCTACGGCCCCGTAATGGGCTCTGTCCTCGACGGTTTGCCGGAGGCAAAGAGCCACCACGGTCGGAGTCGGAGTCTTCGATAGTGGATGCGTGACCTGGAGAAGGAGGGCGGGTTCGTGGCTGGCTATTAGTCCCTGGTGGCTGTTGGTAGAACACGCCGCCCACTGGCTGGCGCAGCGGCGGCGGCGGAGGAGGAGGAGGAGGAATCAGTCGTTGGGCCGGCATACCCGTTGCCGGGGGAGGTTGTGGTGGAGCAGGCGGAGGAGGAGGTATGACAAAGTATGTCTGCGGCTGTGCTCGAGGATACATCATCGCTGGCGGAGGTGGAGGCGGGCCTGGTACCACCAGCTGGGGAGGGTATGTCGCAAATGGCATCGGCTGTGGGTAGGGCCCAGGAATTGGGTGTCCTTGGACGAAACCAGGAGCACTCATCGAGGGTGGTGGGGCTTGCTGGGGAGTTTGAGGCCGTTGCGGAGGAGCCAGTGGTGGCCATATCTGTACCTGAGATTCTCGTGGAGAGCGCTGCGAAGACTCAGTAGTCGATGCAAACCCTGACGGTCCAACAAAGCCGCCGCTTGGCGTGGGAGGTCTGTATGCTGGCGGGGGAGGAGTAGGCGGCCGATGGTCTCGAAACACCACAGTCCTCTGATGTGGCCCAGACGAGACTATGACGGTGCGGCCATCGCCAAGATCCAGCTCGATGTCCTCGCCAGACTCCTTGAGCCTCTCCTGCCTTGGTCGAATAACGGTGTACCAGTAGATCCATACGATGGCTATGACGACGATGATGACGCTGAAGATGATGCCGAACTGGGCCGGCGTGTTCAGGCAGTCCCAGGCGTTGTTGGAGCACGAAGCTCCGTAGTCGCCTGGCGCCTCGCGCCTGGCGAGTACGTCGACTTGCTTAATGTGGGATTGTAGGGGCGACATGGCTTTCGATCTGTTTTCGATTTGCATAACGGCGCGACACGTTTGGCTGGCTGGCTGACTAGCTGGTGTGAGGTGTACATAGGTCACTGCGTCGAGACCAAGACTGTGACAGAGGCAAGGCTAAAAGGGATAGAAGAGTGTAGAGATGGCCAGAGATCAGAAGGGTCTGCGAATGTCGAGAGGAAACGCGTCGTGCTGAAAACGGTGATCGTGACGGGTGACCTTGCTGTAGAAGAGTTGAAGGTCTGCCTGCCTTTTCAGGTCACAGAGTCACTAATACAGCCACTGCGTGCAGTTAAGCTGGCTAAACGACGACAAGGTAGAAACAGCTCCAAAAGATCGCCGTCTCGTGCTCTTGTATCGCCACCAGTGCTGCCTGTCTAGATGTGGAATAGAACTTAATGGAGCAATGCTCATGGCCTCTAATAAATTTCGTCGATTCACCATTACCAAGATCTCATAGAAGGACAAGCATTCACTGGAGATGTTCAAGTTCCAGAGCTACAGAAGGTGCCTTGCGTCTTAGAAAGGCACAACATTATGTAGCGGATAGGAGATAATTGAGTGAATGCATTATCTTCCAGCATCTTACCTTGGTATACCTCTATTAGAGTTCGCAGCCGCTTTTTTGGCTGTGCCAAACAACCACATTGGCAAGTTCTGGGTCCATGTGATTGTCGAAGAGACCATGGAACTGACTTTGAGCCTCCGCAATGCTGCTTACATCTCGTAAGTATCTCCTTCTAATTCTCTAGCTCATAATTGTTGCTACAGTATATGGAATGAAGGAACTGCTTTGTTGCTGTATTCAGTGCTAGAAGGGTGGATACAAATCTTGGTGAGGATTTGAGGTCCACGACTGCATGATTGATGCTCATATCTACTCAATTTTGAACAAGCTGCCGTCTTGAACTATCACAATTTGTACCTCAGGATATTCACAAATATCTAAAGTTTAATGAAAATTGTGTCTTACTGTTGAGCCACCTTCCTCAATGATTGAATTTATGACTACAGGAGAAAGCATCTAGCTGGGACACATGACTGCATAGATACTCACATCTTAACATTCTGCTGTACTTGACGGAATCAGGACTGTGAGAGCTTCTTGAGAGTATGGAAATACGGCAAACCTTCGCGATTACAATCATTTTCAGAAAGACTACACTGCCGTTTCTATCACCTTCCAAGATAATCTTCTATAACCGAAGACTTTGATAGCTACGCTACATTAATAGAGGTATTTTTCACATAGCTATTGCGATTTCAACCAGCGCGCTATCTTTGGAAAGCTGGACTACTTTTACCAAATGATTGTTGTAGGTTTGTTAAGTAGGGGACAAAACATGGAGCCCACTGTTTTTCTGATATCTCGAGGCTGTAAGGACCGCATCCTCACTCGACCAAATGACCGGAAGCTCATGTTCGCCGCATGATACAGCGGTCGCTCAGAGGTGAAGCGTTCTTTTTTCTCTTTTCTTTTTTCTAATTCGGTAAAAGGAGAGTGAAATCACCCATTGTAGAGGAGGTGCATAATAGTACCTGCTCCTAAAACTGCTTTCAATTGAAGTCAATTAGGAAGACTGGGTGGGGAGGGGCAGCTCCATTTCTGAACAATGGAAGAAAGGTACTTTGGTACTTGGCTCTGGTGGAACGCAAGCACGGGCGTGGACCCATGCCCCCTGCTAGCAGGGGCCCGCGAGCTGCCATTCAGCCTCATACTTTGGCCAGATGAATTTCGACAACCGAGCTCCCCCATACCAAACGTCTCTTTCCTTACCTCTCCCCTCCCAAGCGAATGCCATCACAGCTCGCAGCTGCTGACGTTGCTTTCGTTGACGTCAATCTTCGATCCAGCATGAGCTTCTAATCACAGGTACTGGACTTACCTTCCCGGCAGCTTTTCTCGACAGCAGCGCGCAACAAGCGCGATCCTGCGATTCGAACCTCGCCTCGCCTCTAATTCCGCATCTCGGCGACTCTCGACCCGATAGCACACGAAGTTGCCAACACCAGAATACTCCTTCCCGAATTCCCCTAGCTCGGCGAGCCCTTACAGACGGTCATGGCGTCGGCGCATCAGAATGGCCACCTCAACGGGGTCAACGGCGCCTCAGATGGCGTGTACACGAGCAAGCGATTCGCAGATGTGCCCGCAACGCTCGATATTCCAGTGCAAGACCAAGAAGACGAGGCCGTCGAGATCGATCTGACGAACTTGATGGACGACCCCTCCGATCTGTGCGACCTATTTGAAGCTGAACATGCCGCTCGAACTTATTGGATGGCAGTGGCCTTGGCTTATGCGAAACAGAAGAAGGTCGACTATGCCATTGAGACACTTATTCGTGGAAATGCTCTTCAGACTATCAGCCAGCGTGACAAGCTGAGTCTGGTCAGTTGTCTCTGCTGGATGTACCTGTGGAAGAGTCGAGAGGCTCCTCGAGTCGCGCCCGAAGGACAGCTCGCGTCCGAGGCTAAGACAAAAGAATACTACCTACAACAAGCAACGGCGACCCTCAACGAGGCTTCACGAATCAACCCAGCGTTCCCACCACTCTTCCTTGCGCGTGGCGTCCTTTACCTCCTTCGAGCTTCTCTGCAACCACCGTCAAAATCAGGCGGCACAGGTTCCATCGACCCAGAAAAGGCAGAGCTGTTGCGGTCCGCTCTCAAATCTTTCGAGGATGCTATCCGGGTGTCATTCGGCAAGAACATGCTGGCCGTCATGGGCAAAGCCAGGGCTTTGTTCTCTATGGCGAAGTACCCAGAGGCGCTATCGGCGTACCAGGATGTACTGCAAAAGATGCCAGACATGGTCGACCCTGACCCAAGAATTGGCATCGGATGCTGCTTCTGGCAGCTCGGATTCAAAGATGATGCGAAAGCTGCTTGGGAGCGAGCATTGGAGATTAATCCTGACTCTAAAGTTGGAAATATCCTTCTTGGACTCTTTTACCTCGACAGCAGCGGGCACGTACCCACCAACAGCCCTGATTTCATTCGGCTTTATAAGAAGGCGATGACGGAATACACACAGCGATCCTTCAAGCTCGACAAGGATTTCCCGCTCACTTGCGCCACCTTCGCTGGATACTTCTTGTCCAGGAAGAACTACGCAAATGTGGATAGCCTGGCACACAAGGCCATCCAGTACACCGACGTGAACGCCATTGCTAGTGATGGCTGGTACTTACTGGCGCGCAAGGAACACTACGCGGGTGACGCGGATCGAGCGAGCGATCACTACAAACGCGCCGATGATGCGAGGGGTGGTGACCAGCGTGGGTACTTGCCGGCCAAGTTCGGTCAGGCCCAACTTTTGGTCATGAAGAATGATCTCCCTGGAGCAAGATACCACCTCGAGAAGATGAACAAACAGGTCCGGAACCACGAAACCATGACGCTGCTTGGGACGATCTACGCCGAGGAAGTTTTTGCAAACGAGGCCGCCACTGTTAAAGACAACAAGACGAACGAAGCCAAGCAAGCCGTGATCTTGCTAGAAGGCGTCAGATCTGCGTGGAAGGATCCTCAGAAAAATGTTGCTCCCGATGCCTCAGTACTTCTAAACCTCGCTCGCCTGTACGAGACTGACCACCCGGACAAAGCCCTGCAATGCTTGCAACAGGTGGAGCAAATGGAGCTCGACCAGATCTCTGACTCTGCTATACCCGATGATATCACTGACGAAGGTGCAAAGAAAGCAGCCAAGCGAAGGCTGCTTTCTCCACAACTTCTCAACAACATTGGCTGTTTCTACTCCCAAGCTGAGAAACACGAGTTTGGAAGCGAATTGTTTGAGGTCGCCCTGGACTCTTGCATGAGAATCGAGGAGACTGGTGACAACGAGGACATGGATACAGATGCTCTTGTTACTACAATTAGTTTCAATCTCGGCCGGAGCTACGAATCCAGAGGAATTATCGAGAAGGCCGTCGATGTCTATGAACGTCTTCTTAAACGCCATGATGACTACACTGATGCCCGGACTCGTTTGGCATATATCAAGCTGCGAAGGAATCCAAACAAAGAGGGACCTGAAGCGGTTTCGAAGCTTTACAATGAGCAGCCGTCTGACACCGAAGTCAGGGCGCTTTACGGTTGGTACCTCAGCAAGGTCACCTCCAAGAAGAGACCGCAGAACTTGAACGAAGACCATGAGTATCGCACATTCAAGCGGACCCTACAGCAACTTGACAAGCATGACCGGTATGCCTTGGTCTCCATGGGCAACATGCACCTTTCGCATGCCCGAGAGACGCGGGTGCACACGGAGGCCGATAAGCAGAGGCGCGAGAAGGAGTACAACAAATCAGTGGAGTTCTTCGACAAAGCCCTGCAGCTGGATCCGAACAACGCATACGCCGCGCAAGGTATGGCCATCGCACTGGCGGAAGCAAAGAAGGACTACAGGACCGCCCTGTCAATTCTGCTCCAGGTGCGCGAGACGATCAAGGACGCGAACGTGTACATGAATCTCGGCCATACCTACCACGAGCTGAAGCAATATGCCAAAGCGATCGAGAGTTATGAGATGGCCCTGTCCAAGGAGGGCAAATCCAAGGATACCATGCTCATTTCCTGCCTGGGCCGCACCTGGCTGAGCAGAGGAAAAGCTAGCATATCCGCTGCGCACGGCCAGAAGATCCCGCCTGAGATCAATGCCTACTACAAGGCGCTGGAGCTCGCGAAGAGAGTAAGTGTGCCAGTTTAGATGCACGAGAAGAAGTTCCAGCTGACCAGATTCAAAAGGCCTTGGAGATTGCCCCGGAACAGGTTCACTTCAAGTTTAACGTGGCATACGTCCAGATCCAGCTGGCCATGACGTTGAGGGACATGGGAGAGACAGACAGAACGTTGCAGCAACTTCAGGAGGCAGCCGAGGGGTTGGAATCTGCAATCACGACACTAGGCGAAGTCGCCAACCGCCCTGACACACCCTTCCCGAAGCACGAGTTAGAGCAGCGTGCCAACATGGCCCAGAACACGCAGAGGAACCAGCTGCAGCGTGCGATTGACCAACAGAAGCAATACGAGGAGAAGAACAAGGAGAAAATCCAAGCAGCTCTGGAGCAGCGGCAAGCTGAGCAGCGGCGCCGTGACGAAGAGAAGCGCAAGGTCGAAGAAGTAGAGCGTGAGCGTAAGGAGAAGATCCGCAAAGAGCGCGAGGAAATCGCGGCACGCGACCGAGAGATCGCCGAGCGCCGAGCCCGCGAGGAGCGTGAGAGGCTCGAGGCCGAGATGACTGAAGACAGCGCGGGCGAGCGGGTGAAGCGAAAGCGCAAGCCAGCAGCACGGTCGAAGGGCGAAGGCGGCGACCGCAAACGCCGGTCGAAGAAGAGGAGAGACGAGGAGGAGGGCGGGGACGAGGGCGAAGGCGACGAATCGGACGAGGAGCAGCAGCGCGAAAGGCAGCCCAAGAAGAAGAGGCGCCTCACCAAGAAGGAGAACAGCAAGTACAAGTCGGCAGAATTCATCAACGATAGTGACGCAGACTCTGCGGCCCCGTCGCGGAAGGAGGACTCACCGGCGTCGGCGATCTCATCGCCGGAGCCGCAGCCCGACTCGGACGACGAGGGTGGTGCGGGTCGGATGGACGTCGACAAGGCAGCATCTCCTGGTGAGGCGGGGGGCGATGATGATGAGGACGAGGAGGGCGGCGTGCAGCGACGCAAGCGTGCGAGGAGGGGCCGGGTCCTTGAGAGCGACGACGAGGGCGGTGACGAAGACGAGGCACCGGCGCCGGAGAAGGAGAAGGGCTCTCCAGGGGCGGATGCGGGCCAGGCAGATACCGCCATGGTTGATGGATCCGACGATGAGTGAGTGGGAGGGCAGCAAGTTGTTATGGTGCGTTGACTGTTATGAGCACAGCATCAATTTGAGGATGACTTGACTATGTATACATCGCTTTGGCTGTTCTTTGATGATCTCTAGTGCGCATAGACGCTCTGACGGGACCAGGCCAGCAGCAGAGATGCGATGAACCGGTTCTAGCAACTGATTGAACTGGGCATTATGCGAGCGTTGCCATGGCCACCTGCATTCCCACATCCTGCGTACAGCGACACTTTGACATGATGTCTATCGACTGTTCGAGCCCACACCATGGAGCCTTGGATCGAGAGAAACAAGCAGGTTTGTGTTGCACGTACAATGTATCTTGCGCGGTTTCAAGTCGGAGGGGCGCAATATACATATTCATGTAGAATGTCTGCACAACAATACCACGCAGCACCTGCGCTTCCGTGACATGACGCCGGCAGTGGAGTCGAAGATCACCCGAGCGACAAAGCAGGCATGACCTGCATATCGGAGAACATGCAAAGTCTAAATTCTGCAGGCCCAGCCCAGCGGCCCAGGGAGGGGAGCAGCGGGAGCAGTGGGCCACAGCCAATGGGAACGGGTGCACCAGGGATGGGGAAAGGAGCCCGACCCCAGCTCTCGCATTCCCAGCCCTCAGGTGCTTGGATGCTATTTCTTGACGCGAGAGCCCGCAATTCCAGTCCAGCCCCCGTCCCGTCCATCCGCCCTCTTTTCCACGGCAACCAGCAGCAGCAGCAAGCAGCACAACCTGCAAAGCAGCCCAGCCCAGCCAGCGCTTTTTGCAGCGTCAATAGCCCCATGTCCCAATCGTAACGTCAGATCAGGACGCTCGTTGTCTGGTCGAGGCGGGCAGGGGAGCAGGCACACGCTGCGCCGTCGAATAAACACACACACACTCGCTCGTTGTGTCCCGACCTTCGCTTTTACTACACGCACTATTAATATCACGGTCTTTGTTGCACTCGTTAGTACGCAGACAGCACATACAGCCTGCCAAATTGCATCGATCGAATCAGTCTAGTCCAGTTCCCATCTCTCGCATCTCGCATCTGACTGCTCGCACCTGCACCACCTGCACCCGCACCCGCCTCTGCACCGTCTTGTTGCCGCCGGCCTCGTATTGCCCCTGGCTCGTATCATTGCCACTACCGGTTCCCACGACTCCGACTCAAAATCGGACTCCACTATCGCGCTTGCTCGACGACGATACAAGACGGACATCCGACAAGTTCGACCCTTTTGGGCTTCAATCACTTCGCGAGGCATACTGCCCAGACCTGTTTCGAGGAAGGCGCTGGAAAAGGAGCATTGTCCGTCGAGGGAGAAGTCGCGCCCCTAAGGAAGGATCGATCCGGGTTGTACTGGACTGTTGCGGGCCCTCTCGCACCAGCTGCGCTTGCCTCCGGCTTTTCTGAACTCGACTCGGCCCTCAGCCTTGCCGAACCTCTCCCAAAGCCTCGGAGCGTCGAGCACGACTGCGACGCGATCAGGCGCTCCCGGCCGACCAGGCGCCAGACCGACAAGATGCCTTTCGGCGACTTCACGTCCTTCTGCCAGACGGCACCGCTGCCCTTGTGCGCGGCCGTCGGCCCCATCACCTCCATACACAGCGGCGTCGGCATCGAGACGAACTGCTATGCCCGCAACATCGAGCTGGCCAACACAATCATCTTCCAGATGGCCACAAGCGCCATACACATCGTCGCACTGGCCATGACCGTCATCATGATCCTCCACGTGCGCGGCAAGTTCACTGCCGTTGGTATGTCCCCCGCTCCATGCTCGATACTCTTTGTTGTCGCAGGGAAACTGACCAGGCTCGTGTTGCAGGCCGCAAGGAAATCATCAACTGCTTCTACATTTACATGCTCCTGACGTTCATCTCTTTGTGCGTTGATGCTGGTGTCGTCCCCCCAGGATCCGACCCTTACCCGTACTTTGTCGCCGTGCAGAACGGCCTATCATCCGCCCTCATCACCTGCCTGATGATCAACGGCTTTGTCGGCTTCCAACTATACGAGGACGGCACACCACTGTCACTGTGGATGCTGAGACTCTCCTGTCTCGTCGCCTTTGCCATTTCCTTCCTGGTCTCTCTGGCGACCTTCAAGAGCTGGGCCGGCCTGGGACCGACGAATACCGTGGGGCTGTTTGTGGTGTTGTACCTGCTGAACGGGGTGCAGCTGCTTATTTATCTGGTCATGCAGATAATATTGGTGTCCCAGACGCTGCAGGACCGCTGGCCGATGGGAGACATTGCCTTTGGCGTCTTCTTCTTCGTCCTTGGCCAGGTCATTCTGTACGCCTTCAGCGACAAGATCTGTGACGCCGTGAGCCACTATGTGGATGGCCTGTTCTTTGCCACCATCTGCAACCTACTGGCAGTAATGATGGTCTACAAGGTATGTCACAGCCCACCCGCCTGCCTCACGCACCGCGTGCTGCCCCGTGCCGGAGCATATTTACTAACAGTATTGTCTGCAGTACTGGGACTCTATCACCAAGGAAGACCTCGAGTTCTCGGTTGGAACTAGAATGAACAACTGGGAGGTGAAGGAGTTGCTGCCCGAGGAGGAGCGTCGGGGCACCGTTTACCAGGATGACCCATATGCCCAATCCAGCACATACGATCACGGATACTCACCGTCACCAAACGCGACTGCACACCGATACTCATCAAAATACTAGGCCACTACGCCATACGGGCAATGGCGGCCGGCACGGACGGAGACGTCATAGACCAACATAATTGGTGGAAACGGAGTGGGTCACACAGTTCGAAGGCCTGCCTCGTCGACATGATGATACGACTACCAAGTGGCCTTGTGCTGCAAATATGGAGGGGAAGTAATAGGTCACGTTATCAGCGACTGTTTCGAAAGGGGGTAAATGGCGTTCCAAGGTTATCGAGGACGGGAAAGCGGTGTGCATAGCGCAGCCGAAGAGGACCGGACTGGCCTGGAGTGGCTTTTGATGTGGCAGTCCAAGAGGCTGCCGTTCTAGTAGTAAAAAACTAATCGTATATAATTCCGAGCCTAAATCGAAATCACCCATCCATGTGTAATGCGCTCCCTGGGATTACGTGGCGTGTTTTGGGAACCCCGGCGCCAGATAGGAGTGAGCGTGTGGTCATGGTAGAGTGGGGAGGGGGGTCGATGTATAGGGGGGGACGGACTGAGGGATGGATGGACGGTATTGGCGTCGCGGATCGAAGCTTGGTTACCTGCAGGCCCGGATGGGACGGGCGGGTAGACGTGGGTGGAAACGGGCAGAATGTTGATACGACCGACCGAGCATGCGAGCCGAGCCAGACAGACACAAAGACAGAAAGACAGACACAGGGAGAGAGGAGAGCAAGGCAAGAGAGGAAGAGAGAGAGTCTCAATATCTCATCCGTCAGGGGGTCGGGCAGGCCGGGGTTGGTGCTGGACTTCCCCTATACGCCAGGTTACTGTCAGATAGCCGGTTTGGCAATTAAAAGTACCCTACCGAGGAAGAGAAAAACCTAGACAGAGAGGACAGTAATAGATGATAGACTACCTGCGTTTCGCAATCCCGTCCTTGTCCTTTCAGGCTATAGACAGACCGGAAGGCTCCTGCCTAAGGGCGGGTAGTGCGACTCTATTGTTGCGGATTTGCGGATCGAGCCTGGGATGGCGGCCTAGGTGATTCACTAGTAGATGGTGGGTATCTAATATTTTTCCTTCTCTCTCAATCTCTCGTCATATCTTGGCTGGCTGCACGGGCGGGCTGTTGGTGGAAGGTGGGAGGAAGGATGGAGAGGATGGATGGATGGATGTGACGGATTGCATGCTTGGATTTGTTGGTAATGAGCAGATGCAGTCTATGTTCGGAATGTCAAGTGAGAGAGAGGCATGTTGGCTGACAGGGGGGGTGGGGAGAAGGGGGATTTCATTACTGCGGTGCACCCGGGCAGGCTGTGCAGGTAGACACAGGTTAGCAAGTGATAGTTAAGTGCCACTATAGTGAGGTGCAGGTGGGTGATGGTTTTAGGCCCGAGACAAACCCTGGTGCTGTGTACCCATAGTATTCTAGTTTGACCCATCGGGTCACAGAACCCTTTCATCCCAAGGTTTTGGCTGCTTCAATTATGTGTGCATGTGCGAGCGAGAGTGTGGGTGTGTGTTGCTGATCAGACGGAAAGGGAGCACGGATGGGTTCTCTCGTCTAATGATGCCTCTGGAACATGGGGGAAATGAGCAAGGTCATGGCCTATGTCTGGCTGCTGCATCTTGTGCACAAAAAAAAAAGAGAGAGGATTCACGATGGATGACGATAGTGCAGCTGCTTGCTCGCTGCTCATGCTGGGGTTGGGAAGGGAAGATAGTCCATCCAGGAGGCCCCACCCCTGGACCCAAGTATAGCTACATGGGCCATGTACTTTCCCTGCTTTGCACTGTAATAAATGACCAACCCCCCGGGCCCAACTGATGATTTCCTGACTAACTAACCGGGTATCCGTACAGTACATCACTTTGCCGTTTGCGCTGCTGGTTCGGACCCACCTAGTCCAGCTGCTATCTTGAGAAATCCGTCCATCTGTTGGTCGCAGTATTATTAGCTTCCCTAAGCCCCGAAATTCATCTTTGCCAACGCCCAGTGTCCGGCGTCCAGCCGTTTAGAGCGTCCAACGCAGCGCTGTGAGATGACATGTGCGCAGCGAAGGGCGAGGGAGGGTCCCAGACGAGGCCGTTTGTGCAAAAATAATACTTAACAAACTAGTTGCCCCGTGCCTTCCCAACGCTGGCGCCCTCCTAGCTTGGAGGGTTTTGATCCCTTTTTCGTTCCAGTCTGCGAGAGTGAGAGGTTACGTCTCCTACCGGCCCACCCCGACTGTAGGTTGTTTGGTAAGGTAACAAGTTAGCCGGTGACTGGCCCGACTACCTGACTGCACGACTGACTTATCTACTTTCCCTGACATTACCTACTCTCAAGTCACTTGAGGACCAAAGTATTCTTGCGCAGCCCCAAAATACTTCTGCCTATCTCAAACGCACCGTCATTTTCCCCGTTCCTTTATTTTCTCCCTGGTTCTCTTGACATACATACCTTGGCTGCCTTCCTATCTACCTACCTACGTGCCTACCTACTTACTCACCTACCCACGGACGCCATCTTCCACAACCCCATCGCCAACGTCACTGGTGTGTATATGTGTGTTGCGAGTACGTGCGAGCGAGCGTGTTCGTGCTTCCTTTCCCCTTTTTGATACTCGCGCCACGGCCTGCACCGACGCACATCCACATCTACATCCACAATCCGCACCCGCATCTTCCTTCTCCATCTGCATCTGCATCGCATCGCATCTGCACTGCACCCTGGACGCCCTTACCTGGCCCGCGCTGCACCCGACCGCAGTACCCCAACGCCAGGACCGGTCTATGTCCACTCGTTTGGAGCAAAATACTTTTGGGGTCTATCGGCACGTCAGCTTGAGTCGTGTCTCGCGTGCCATCGACAATCTCGGTCAGTACTGCATTGCTACTTGCTGCATTACCCAACCCAGCAAGCCCGCTGCGTCAGCGCATGAATATTCGACTATGCTAAGCAAAGCGCATTCACTGCCCTTCCTTTGCACTCGCTTTCCTTGCCCGTTGCTGACGCCCGGAGCTTTGCAGACCCGCCCCTGTCCGTCTGTCCGTCCTTCTCGCCGACAACCGTCACGAACGTCTAAACAACCTTTTGATTTCCGTCAAACCATACTAGGTAAACCCCCCCCCCCTCCATCCCTCCACTCAAACAGCCTCCCCCTTCCTCCCCAAGATTTGGTGCCGCCCGTCTCTACCTAGTATCAACGGCCGAGAGACTATTATTATTACATACATGCTACATGTTACATGCTTTACTTTCTCTGGTTTTTGCCTGCCTGCCCTGCCCTGCCTGCCCTTCCGCCCCGCCCGACATGTTTTAAAATACGCAATGCTTTTATTTTCTTACCAGAAAACGACCTAGTCTGACACTCACATCAGCTCTTTCATTTCCCCCCCGATGAAACCGTATCCGCTCAACTAAGCGACCGACGTATCTCCGTCTCGTACCACCGACCAACCCTCTCATCACCACCGCCGCGACCACGGCGCCCTTTACTGCTTTTTTCCCTTATTCTACAAAACCCCCCACCACAGCTTTGCTGCTCTCCACCTGTCGACCGTTTGGGGTATTTACGCAACTGCGTGCATAGCCAGTCACAAACGTTCGTCCCATGTTCATCCGTAAGTCTTTGCCCGCACTAAGCACCAGCACACCTTGGGCCGGTTTTTTTTGGTTCTCTTGTATGCATTGCTGATGGTCGCACAGGAATGAACTTCTGTCACCGGTCTGCAAAGTAGGATCAGACCGCAGCAGAGCGAGAGCTAGGAGGACACGGCTGCCTATTGAGTACCTTGCCCGGTGCTAGCATCAGTCAAGCCTCGCATGCGCAACTTGCAAGCGAGCTGAATGGGATCAGCCATGGCGGACAACGACGTCCAGGACTGGGCCGAGATCGAGGCCACCTACTGGTCCGACACGATCAAGGCCCGGGCCGAAGAGGACCGGATCATGGTTGGCAAGTTCGAGGCCAGGACGTCACCTATGAGGCGGCAACTTGCCCTGCTTTTTGACCAGCGGGAGGAGCTGGCCAGGCAGCTCCAGGAGATCAAGAGACAGTGTGATGCTGTGGAGGCCGATCTTGACGGCGTTTCTCTTCAGTTCGAAGAGGCAAAGCAGATCACCGCGGCCGACCGGGAGCGCAAGGATGAGAGCGCGCGGGCCTGGTTCAACTACAACAAGTCGCGGACAGCGCAGCCCCAGCCTCAGCAAAACGGTGCAGGCCCACGGCAGAACGGACACACGAAGGCCAAGGGCAGACGGGAGAGCAAGAGTTCCGGCTCCAGGGTCAATGGTGACATGCCCGCTCGGGGAAGCTTCACTGCGGTCAACGAGAACGGTAACGGCCACGCCGGCCAGCCTGCTTCGGCGGACAGCTCGCCGCTGTCGGAGCCACGCGATGTGTCCCCGCTGGACAAGGACTTAACAGGCGCCGAGATTTACGACCACGAGGGCAACCGCATCGTCCCCATCAAGCGTATCGCTCGCGAGAACAAGTTCACCCGCCAGATCATGCAGATCCCCATCCAACGCCACATTGTCGTACGTCCCGGTCGCAAGTTCACGCAAGAGACCATAGATAGCATCTATGAGCCGAGCGACGCCAAGGGAGCGAAGTGGCTGAGCTGTATGATCCAGGCAACTGGCGAGGAGCAAGATTCACCCTGCTCGGCTTGTATCAACCGGGCGGGGACCTGGGTCGGCTGTGTCATCGTCGGCGGCGAGGACTTTCCGCGCTGTGCCAACTGCGAGTGGAACCGGCAGGGATGCTCAGGCTCGTCATATCACCAGATACGTTCACGGGACGAAGACCTGCAGACGACCCGGAAAGACCACAACTCACCCTCTCTTGGAGAGCACTCTGTGCTGCCCTCCCGCGAGGGAAGCTCTTTTGGCGGATTTACGCCGGTCAATAGTGGCCTGTACAGGCCCCCTGTCGCAGATCCCCTCGATGGCCCCTTGAGCGTGCCGTCCAAGCGCAAGTCCCTGCCGAGCAAGAAGACCGGCAGGAAGTCACTCCCCAACATGGCGATCAGGGGCAAGGAGGACGCCGAGCCAATGGAGGACTCAATCTTGGGCAACGTGGATGGAGAGGAGGCCCAGTCTATCGAGCCCGCCGACCCAGGCCCTGAGATTTCTAAGGAGACTCTCCTCCTACGGGACAACGGCGTCGAATTCACAGAGCCTGAGATCATGCGCGGCGTGCCGCTCGATCGCATCACACCAGACCACCCTTACTGGGACCCTAAGTGGGAGGTATTGGACCAGGTCACTCAGCAGAAGCTGGATAGCTGGAAGCGGAAACTCGAGGAATGCCTGGCTCTTAACAAGAACCGCTTCCTGGCCGGTAGGCAGGTTAACCGTGGCAACACTATCATGACTTTCCTCCAGAAGACCGATTTCCACCCCTACCAGCTCGTCGGCAAGAAATGGATCACTAAGGGACTTGTCAGCTATGACACCATTTTCCGCCTGGCCCAGGTCATTGACGAGCTTCCTAAACTCGGAGTCGATGTGACGCCCGTCGCATGGGTCCGCCAGCGTATGCATGAGCTCTACATGGAGCAGGGTGAGGACTTTAGCCTGGCCAAGACAGTTCACGAACTCTACCACGACCCGAAGCTGAGAGCCCTCCGTACCAAGGCGGGTGTCGGCAATATAGGACGACCTTCGGGAGTGAAGAAGGGCATGACTACCAAGGACGCGAAGGCAAAGGCAAAGGACAAGGATGCTGCGAATGGAACCCCGTCTAGGAAGCGGAGACGCCAGTCCAGTGGAAGCCTGAAGCAGGAGCTTAAGCAGGAGGATCAGGCCAGCCCTGTAGGCTTCGCCATGTCGCCGCGCAGCGCCAAGAAGCAGCGGTCGGGCAGCAGGCCCAACTCATCGGGCAAGCAGGACGCCGAGACAAGCGCCGTAGTCTCTCCATCGCTCGCCTACCACCCCCAGCCAAAGTACGGCGGTACGGCCCAGGACGAGTTCGCACACGACGGCTACACCTCGACAGACTCGTATAGTGGCGATCACATTATGTCGATCGATTTCCGCGTCATGCAGCTCAAGACTGCGCAGCACACTACTAACATGAGCCACACGCAGTACTGGCACTGGATCAGCGACAAGACCAGCCCGCACTTCGAGCACCAGGTCCTGCGCACGGTCGAGCCCTCGGCCTCGTGGGGCGTGTACAAGGAGCCACTGGACTTCCACCTGCGGTTGCACGAGCTCGATTTGGTCGAGTATAGCCTCGAGCCGGGAAGCGACTGCCTCAAGATCGTCGTGCACACGCGGCCCGTCGCCAAGGTCGAGCACAGGGGCATCGTGATGGCGTTCTTCAAGCGGCAGCGGACCCTAAAGCGGTTCCTGTGCTTCCTGGACAAGAAGGGCATCCCTCTGGTGAAGCGGCCTGCGTAAGTATTCTCCTATCTGGCCTGACTGCCGTTGTTTTGAGATGACCTCGCGCTGACTTGTGGTGTCGACAGTGTGTATATCGAGAATCAGTGGACCGGTATGGAGTCCGCTGTGCTCCCTCGTAGCGAGGATGACGAGTAGACGCTCACCGAGAGCTCATCAGAATTGTTGATGCAGCGCCTCTTTTCACACAAATTTAAACTTTCACCTTCGAGCCGCCACGAGTGATGCCGGAGCTCTACCAAGATATCTCACCCACGCGGTAGGGGTTTTCCAACCTCTCCACGAATTCCAGTTCCAGAGAGGAAAGCTCCACTTGATTCGACACAGGCTTTTCCACGTTAGGCCCATTCTGAGGGTTGCGCGAGCAGGCAAGCTCGTGCACATGTTTTCGAAAAATGGTTTTTAATACCTTGCGCCTGGTAGAGGCGTCAAAATTCTTTTTGGGAGGGTCACATTTTCAGTGGCCCCTCACACCCATGATGAGACCCCTCCTCCAATCACCACATCAAAGAAGGAAGGAGGGACGGAATGAAAAAAATGCTGGCGCGGAGGCGGCGTTATGGAATGGAAGCTCAGAATTGCAGACAGGAGGCAAAGGCATTTCTCGCGAGGGACAGGAGTTTGGTGGCGGGGCACTTCTGGTTTCTGTGCCTCTTTATTTCTCTCGTTCCACTGCTTTCCCCTTACTACCATCATCTCGGATCAAGGACGCACCAGGGGTTTTCTATGTGTGTGTGTGGTGGTGGACTTGCATTTTCTGGCTCTGCGTTTGGCATCGCTTTGCCTGGGAGTTTTTCGCGCCGGGACATGGTCGCGCGCAATCCTGGGGTTTCAGGTTCATACTGGCTCGATTAGGTCCTCATAGATCCATTAATACTGCATGATGAAAATAAAAGAAAAAGGAATAATAAATATTCTATTGATATCCATTGCATCTACTCCCCAGAGGAGTGTATGGGCTTGGTATGGTTTTCAGAAGCTGGGCACCAGGCCGAGTCCTTGTGATTACGGCTCTGGAATTTTGTGTACGTATTGGATCTGGATCGTGATAATCGTTACAAGCCTTTCAACCAAGTACAGCACTCGTGTGTAGTCGACTCGCTGCTCGGCTGTTGGAAGGGGGCGGGCGGACAGCCACAGACCAGGGTCGGGTCCGCCAAGCAGCAACCCAGTTTCCGCCCCGGTCCCCACCCAAAAATTCCCAGCGGCAGGTTCCGCCCTTAGCTCATTCGCCGTTTGGCTGGGCTTTTGCGACGGACGAAGCCTCCTGCAGTTGCTTTGCCTGCCAGCCTTTCTACTCTGCAGCTACTCTCCTTCGTCGATGTCGCCGCATCGCAAACCGCCACAATGCTGTATGAGATGATTGGAATAGTGAGTTATACCATCCTGCGACGTCTGGGCAAACAGTGTGCTCGCAGTTTGCGGACAAATTTACTGACGCGCCACTGCAGGTACGACCCGGCAACCTCGCCGAGGTCAAAGAGTATGCGCTCCTTGCCCCCCCAAAACACCCGAATGACAACGAAGCTCAACGAACGAGACCGAACCCTTACCTTGACACGAGACGGACGACTGACCTGGGTGCGCACATTGAAACAGGATCGTCCTCGCCGCGGGCCAGCTGGTGCTCCGCAACGGCGGCGTCGTGCGGTCGGTGGACAACTGGGGGGTGTTCGCGCTGCCGCGGGCGGTGTCGAAGCACCAGATGCTGCACCACAACGGGCACTATTTCGCGATGCGGTACGACGCGTCGACGGAGGCGCAGGGCATCGTCCGCAGCACCATGAGCCTCGACCCGCGCGTCATCCGCTCCACCAGCGTCAAGCTCGGCGACGGCAAGCTCGAGTCGCTCAGCCGGTTCGGCCAGATCAGCTGGGCCAACTCTGCGCTGTAGTTGGCTATTATTGAATGGGGAGAGATGTCGAGGATGGGAAGCTCTGGGCTTGGGAGGTGGGATGAGGGGATGCTTGGGCATGTTGTTGGATTCCCCTGTGCGGAGGCGGAATCCGAGGACCGGTACAGAATCCGTGCCGGAATGTTGGCGGAGAGAATCCACGACGCCATGGGCATACAAGACGACAGCATTGAAGACACATACGAATTAGACGGCGGCTAAAAGGACACAGCGAGGTGGAACGCCATGTCTGGCTGGTGTACAATGTTCAATATTACAAAGGCTCTATTTGATTTCATAACGGATAGACAGGTTGGAGACCAGGCATTTCCAATCAACTGCACGGGTTGAATGTGCAATCAAGGGTATATTGCTCTACAGGACCATGTATTGCAGATTGGGGAATTGTGGTGATATGAGAGTCGAGTGTCAGTCGACCGTTGAGAGACTGTTCTAGAGAAAAAAGCTCCCATTCTTGGTGCTGCCTCAACCTCGTCCTTGCTCTGGATGCGTTCCAGTGCCCAGGCTTCCGGTGAACTTTGGCTTGACAGTGACATTGTAGATTCATGCAATCTGAGTCTTGCACTCTTACCTCTTCACAGTTGTGCGGTGTCTCGACGGCCTGACGTATATGATGATCGCTTCCCGAGATTGAAATCTCTCGTTCAGAATACCTCGAGCGTGAGGTTGCCCAACAGTCTGGAAGGGACACCTGAGTTTCTAAAAATTACTGTGTTGGTTTCGGTAGGGGTAGCAATCAACTATGCCTATGAAATATGCCTACAGTTTACATGCGCATGAGAGAATTGCCGTCGCTATGCAGATGGGTAACCGTGCCGGATCGAGACCGCTCAAAAAATCGCTTGGAGGCTTGCGCCCCACCTAGACTTCCCAGGATACTACCCCACCAGGACTTGACGGTCCGCCCGCATCAGCCTTGTCGTCACTTCCCATTGCGTGCCCAAGACCTTTTTAAAGTCAGGCTTCGGTCCCCGTCACTATCTGCCTCCCTCGTACAAAACCACCCACTGCCCCTCCGGCGACCCGGGCAGCACCTGTGCACAGAAGAAAGAGAACCCTTCGCCTGTCTCTATCCCGCCGGCCTTAGCGAGTCCGTCCTCCCTGTGACCACCTACTCCGATCGACGCTCTCGTCATATCGACGCGGGAGACCGCTCCGAAACATTCGGCCCGACCCCTGGCACACGACGACACTCTGCGACCACTCGACCACCCTCTGGTTCTCCGAGATGCCTCCTCTCAACAGCGCTCAGAAGGCGCTCGTTGCGCAGTTTGTTGCAGCTACGGGGGCCAATGAGAAGACTGCACAACGGGTATGTTAACGTTGCCTTGCGTACCATGTCATGTCATGCGTGGCCTGCGTCGTCCAGTCCAGTCCTATCCTGTGTCTTTGCACCGCCGTGAGAAGTCCCTTGTGTTCCGGAATTGTTGTCTATCAACTCTCGTCACCTCACTTTATTTATATATCCAACTGTTGTGACCTCGCAGTTTCCCCATTCTCCTTAGTGCGGAACTATCTACGCACCGTCCACTGCCCTCCCTCTTTCCCCTCGGCTTTGTACTGATTTCTTGGGTGGAACAGTTCCTAAAGAATGCCAACTACAGGCTGGACCTCGCCGCCGATACGTAAGTTCTAGGTCGACTTGCCTTGACGACACTGTTCCTATTGTTTTACTGCCTTGCCGGCTGAGTGGGACTGCTGCCTGCCTGCCTGCCCTGTTGTCCTCGACGCTTTGCCCCGGACGCCCTACCGACTCGAATCGAATCCTCGCTCGAAGTTTGCCCAGGCGACTGCGATTTGGACAAAGGTCAGCAGGGCGTGCTATATGTGGAGCAAACTACAAATAAGGAAGCCTGGAGTGCAAGCCCAAGGGGCTGGCGCTAGTGCCGCTTTTGCGTGTTCGCCGGTCTTCCTGCTGGAGTTGCATGCTTCACTGCGACGGGACCACTCCTTGAAGGGTGTGAACAAAAGATCCTTGAACGGGAAAGAACCGTATATTTTGCATCTGAGTTGTGGCATGTGTCAACATGCTCAGGAAGCTCTTGAAGAAGATCACGCGTCAGGAGCCCAAGCTGAGTCGGGGTGACCAACCGAACCCCTCGCCTCCAACCCCGGTGCCCACGATACCTGTCACAGCACTTCAACCCCAGGAGCACCTACCTTCCCCGGCAATCATGGCCAAGAGAAGGCAGGCTGCGCAAGGCGCCAGAGACACTGCACGGTATGCCATTGGACTCGTCAGAAAACATCTGACGCAACCACAAACTCCCCCATCGCACTTCATACCATCATCCGACGCGTTACTCGCTACAAAACATCAGAGATGGAGGATATGGAGGACATCCGCTTGAATCAGTTTGCGTTCTCTTGTTCTGGGGCGAGCTCTCCGAACGGTGACTAATCTTTGGGCATTTACAGTTACCTCAGCAGTGGCGGTGGCGCAGACAGTGGACGTGTCGCAGCCATTGAGAAGGCATACGATGACCTCGTCACCCCAGCCCGAGGCGACACCAAGGAGTCCCTCTCCGCTGAGACAACCCAAGAGTACCTCGAGGCCCTGGGCGTCAACATGGAGAACGCCGAGCAGTTTGTCGTGATGGAGCTTGTCCAGTCGCCCAGCATTGGTGAGATCACCCGTAACGGTTTCGTCAACGGATGGTCCGCTACCGACCTTACCACCTTTGGCAAGACGGCCCAGAAGAACCACATCCGTCGCCTCATCAACCAGCTTTCCACCGACCCTGCTCTCTTCAAGAAGGTCTACCGCCACTCTTTCATCGCCGGCAAGGAGGCCAGCCAGAAGTCCATCCCGCTCGAGCACGCCATCGTCTACTGGCAACTGCTCTTTGCGCCTCCGGGCCGCCCCTGGAAGTCCGCCAACCGCGACTGGGCCAAGCTGTGGGAGGATTTCCTGACCGAGAAGTGGACCCGCTCCGTCAACAAGGACATGTGGAACATGACGCTCGAGTTTGCCAACAAGTCGATCGAGGACGAGGCTCTGAGCTTCTATAGCGAGGAGGACTCGTGGCCCGCCGTCGTCGACGAGTTCGTGGCTTGGCACCGCAAGCGGGAGCAGTCGGAGGCCATGGACGTCAACTAATTCAGCGGCTCGGGCAAGCTTTCAGCAGACTCATGGCTGAGGTGACAAGGGCGGGAAATCCTCAGCCTTCGCGGTCATCGCGAACGGCATGGCATTGGATTTACATCTGAGCAAATGCGTTCCACTCTGGGCGCAAGGGACTTGCAAGAATGCTCTCGTATTAGGCATTGAGTGACCATAGCTTTGAGGTTAGGCATGTAAAGCAGTCACCATTCGGCGGCGGAGAAGGGGAGAGGAAGACTTAACTCATTGAGCGACGGCGTAATACGGATCACGGCTGCGAGTGGGCTTGGTCGACATCCAGAAAGACGGAGCCGCATCGCAGATTGTGCTTTATTGAGAGACATTTTGAGGCATGATTCGCAGACGCCCAGGTTGCGGGGGAAGGACTGGACTGGCTGGTGAAAATAGACGGACGTACGGACGTCGATGTCACGGGGTCTATATACGGCCTGCCTCCTACTCCCCTCGCCGCCTTCTAGGACATGATAAGTCTAGCATGCGAATACCACAGGGGATACCAATTTTCACGTTGCATTCGTCTAATTGTGCCATGGTGCCTCCTCGCAATCGTAATTCTGGTAAACCTACAGATTAGATTTTGGACTCTCAGGCCAAGGTGTTTGAGAGACGTGCGTGATCAAGGGGATCGCAGGTACGAGGTGGACCGTGTTCCAGAAGCAACACAATGAATGGGTATCGCTATGGAATCGGCACTCTCTGCTAAGTTATACGCTGCGGCAACAAAAAGTATACAGTAGTACATCCTAGGACACATCCTTCCATCCCATCCCCTCCCCGCTCTCACCCCGATGCAATAAAATTTGTGCACACGTTTGATATGTTCTTTGTCTCCTGTTCTCATTCTCGTGATCATTTCAGCTTCTTCCATCTGCTCCCCTGCCGTTGCCGACGTTATATATACTCTGGTCGAAGCATCACTGCGTGCTTCCAACGTTGACCGAAATTGGCCTGCTGCACCCATCTCACGTCCCGTACGTTCAGCCCGCAGTCGTCTAGTCTCCCAGGGGCATGCCCTCAAGCTCGTCGAGGAGCCGGCGCCAGTTATCCGCCAGCATCTCCGCGTACTTGACGCGCTCCTGGGCCCAGTCCTGGTTCCACCGCGAGACGTGGTACTGCGTGGACTGGAAGGTGATGAGCTCGTCGCGGATGCACTCCTTGACGAACACAGAGCGGTTGTGCTGGTTGACGATGGACTCCTTGTCCTGTTGTGAAGGCCCCGGGTTAGTCTTCGCCAAAGCGGGCGGGGGTGGAACAGAAAAAGGGCAACGGTGGAGGCATTCTGAAGCTTACCTTGATGATCGCCTCTACGACCCTCTCGATCTCGCCCGGCTTGATCAAACCGTCGGGCTTGGCCCTCAGGTTCGCCAGCTTCGTCTCGTTGTTGTCGATGCGCCTCTCCAAGGCCGGGATGTTGTCCCGGTCCAGGCGCTCCCGCCTATCAAACAGGTCCCGCACGCTCACCAGCGCGTCCCGCTGCCTCTTGAGGTCCTCCAACACGCCCTCGTCCCACGCGCGTGCCTCGTCCTCCATGAGGGTCTGCGACGTACGCAGGTGCTTGCTCATGGCGATCAGGCCGTCGTTGACCAGCGGCACCTCGTTCGTGTCGGTGGCGTACGTGTCGGCGGTGGCCTCTGTCAGGGACGTCAGCGAGAGGGCGATCCTGGCGTGGTCGGCTGCCACGCCCTCGCTGCGCTTGACGAGGCGGTCCATAACGCTGCAGACGCCAATGTACAGTTCGGCGCTCCGCCGCACGCCAGAGCGCGTGCGTTCGAAGAGCTCCTCGAGCTCGGCGGGGAGCGAGTCCTCCAGCCCTGGCGGGAGAGCACGGCCGGCGAACTCATCCTGCACGGAGATGGTGGCTTGCTTCCGCCAGACGGCGAGCTCGGTAGGCACCGTCAGGAACATGATGACCAGTTGCTCTTGGCTGAGGATGGGATGCCTGGATACTGCGTTCAGGAACCGGGCAAGGCCTCGGCGCCGTTTCTCGATAAAGGCACCATCGTTCGAAAGGTGGTTCCCATTGACTGTAAGCGGTCAGCTTCGAGTGCCTCAATGCATTGTGGTCCCGGCCAGGGAAGACTGGACTTACCGGCAACTCTCTTTGGAGGGAGGAGCGGCAACACCCTGAAAGGATACCTCTTGTGCAAGCAGTCAAGTAACCACACGAAATCACTGTATCTGCGGATTACTTTGCTTCCCCTCCTGGAGCTTACTACTTCATAGTTGTGGTGTTGGAACATAAACATGCCCTCTTTCTCGGGCAGCAGGTTCACAACAATATGCTCCTCGATGCCGCTGCCGGTCCTGCCAATACCTATCGTCCTATTCGAGATAGGGCCAGGCCGTGGGTCGACGTGATCCCTACCCACGCTGATACCCGCTGGTGCTCCGAAAGGACTTGTCACCGGGTTCGACGCCACAGGATGGCCCACTGGGGTGCCGCCAAAGAAGTCACCGGTGCCCCAGCCAGCTCCTGGAGAAGTAGCCGGCGGGAACGAGTCCTGACGCGTCGGGACCGGGTCGGGCTCTCCTGCAGACTCTATTGAAGCTGTGGTGAAGGTCGAGGTTGTGCGTGCAGGCGGTCCGACGGGTTCGCGGGCGCCATTGCTATCGCCGTGGCCATTCAAGGGTGGGCTGCTCTCTGCAGGATGCTCTTCAGGAACATGGGTCTCAGGAGGCGCGGCCTCTGTTGCGTGTTTATGGTGTTTGTGAACATCGGGTGTGTTCCAGGGATCATCTGAGTATTCCATCGACGGCTGTGTGGGTGCGATATCCTTGGCCGGTGGAGTTATCGGCCGCTGTGGAGGTTTCGCGGAGAGTTCACTGGTACGAGCAAAGAGTTCTGCACCGGGCGTTGCTAGAATGCCTGGGAGCTTTGGGATTGGGAGGTCTAGTACGAGGAGATAGGACTGTTAGCAGCAATGACGATGGGAAGAACACAAGCGGGCTATAAACACCCAAGCACGTAAGATGCGTGTCGTCAGGTAGGGTAAAGCAGGGCACGCAGCAGGGGGCCTGGGGCCCCACAGGAGCTCTGAGACTTTCGAGACGGGTATTGGGGGTGGGCGGGCCAATTGACAACACAGCCGGGCGAACAGCGCATCCACCTGCAGGACATGGTGCCAATGGCGGTCACAGATAAGAGATAAAGGCACTGTGATGGATGCTGCGGACCGCGGTACAGGCGCTTGCGTGGACGAGGTGGGCAAAGTGTGGATTGATGGATTGGCAGACGGAGCAGGACGGAGCAGGAAACTCACTTCTTCGGCGTTCGTCGATGCCATCCAGGCTGATCGTCTCGTGCTCCTGGGCGAGGCCAATGAGGCCCAGGAACACGTTGAACTCGTTCCTCCCAAGAGCGACCTCCCCGCCGCCCGGCGCAATTATACCCATTATTCTGGCTTGATCGTCTGCGCCCATCTTGGCAGCAGCGAGGACGCGCATAACGCCCCCGGACGCGACCTTGCCCCCGCTGCCATTCTCCCGCACGACGCTGTCGAACGTCTCGATGTAGCTGTCCGGCACGTCGGTGGCGGGCAGGAGGTTGCGGACGATTTCGGCCCTCGAGTGCTGCTTGCGCGGCGTGGGCATGTCCCATGGCGACGCGGTCCCGCTGCGGGCTACGTCGTCATCCTGGAAGAGAGAGTTCGAGTTGGACGGGTTGTTCGAGTCCTCCTCGTCGAAAAGCGACTGCCGGGAGCGGGCGAACGACGAGGTCATGGATGGACTCTCGTCCGCCTCGGGCTCTCCGAATAGCGACATCGCTTCTTTTCGGGGTAGGTTGGTTGTACTTGGCTGGAGTCGAGACAGGTTTCAGGGCGGACGTTGCGCAATGCAGACTCGAGTCGTCCTGATCAGCGGAGAAGCACGAGTAGGATCAACCGCAAGCGACGTAATCGACTCGTGCCGGTGAGTTGCGCCGAGGATCCTGGGCGAGGGCGGCAGACACTTGGAAGACCAGAGCAGAGAGTAAACCGATGCGACAACGCGAACCAGAATGTAGCGAGGGGCGCTTTAGCAAGAACGACCGTGATAGTCGTCGCTGGCTTGGGGACGTGATCTAGTTGACTCCCAGAAGTGCACGGCACGAGACGGTGGCATCGAAGCTCCAACCTGGAACATGCGCATGGGAAGCTCCAGGATGCGATTCCCCACCCAATAGGAGGCACAGCGCTAAGCGACTTGCCCGGTTCAGCGACAGGCGGCCCTTGCCCAGCCTGGGAGTGCGCGTCTGGGATTCCTACTTTAAATGCTCATCCTTGGAGATGTTGCTCTGCATTGCTCTGCAGTGTCACGTCCAGGTTGGATTCTTTTCGCGATGAGCTTGATATACACATCATAGTGCGCCTGCTCGCCAGCAAGGCTGAAATGTATTTGCCCAAGATTGAGTGGGTTGAACACGAACACGGGCAGTTCTGTTCCATATTCGGCTTCCAGCTCCATATACGGGAGTAAAGAACAAGGCTTCGTCGTGTGCTTGACCACTCTTTGACACGCTCCTGCATCAACCCGCCGCGGTGAAATGACAACCAGCACGCAGTGGATGCAGTAATTCCCTGAAGCGCGAATGGACGAGAAGCCCTCCTCTGAACTCACATAGCCCAAGTAGTGGCCGTTCTGCTCTGAATCTTGAATTTGCCCTGTATAGTGGACCCTTGATGCTGAAGCAAACACTTACACATTGGGCTTCGGCCACACTCATGCCCGACAAAACCAGTACCCTCAAATAAACACCGCCACTCGTGATCAGAACAGCTTCGCATCGCCCTCCTCCACCTTCTTCGCCTTGGCAGCCCTCTTCGCGACCTGCTCGCCCGGCACCTTGAAGTACAACGACGGACTCTCACCCGGCTTCAAGCGGTGGCTCAGGTAGCCCCTGTGCGCCGGGTCGCGGTAGTACTCAATGTCCCACCGGCTCGTCGGGTCCGGCAGCCTGTACGTGAAGGGGCTCGCCCTCGCCCTCTCCAGCACCTCCTGGACGTGGTGCTGGCCCACGGGCAGCGGCTCCGCCGTGTTGACGCTCTGGCCCTTGAGTAGGCGCCTGATCGAGTCCTTAGTGTAGTACCGCGTGACGATCTTGCCGCCAGCGCTCTCCACGGCCTCGATCGCCGCTGCGGACGCGCGCGACACCACGATCTCGAGCGGGGAGCTGAGCTCCGTCGACCCGCGCGCCAGGAGCTTGACGCCGTCCTTTGCGCGCCCCAGCAGGCCCGACTGGATGATCTCCTTGGGCGTGATGGGCTTCGTCGGGTCGATGCGGCCCGCGTCGATAAAGGCTTGCAGGCGGTCGAGGTTGACTTCGGACATTACTTCTTTACGGCTGGAGTGGCGCGGCGGTGGTTAGCATTTCCGGTCCTGCCCTAGACTGTAGTTTTCCGGAACGAGGAATGTGTGTAGAACGTACTGGTTCACGAAGCCTCTCGAACCATGCTTGAAGATCAAGGGCGTCTGACCACCCTGGAACCAAGGCTTCACGTGGCCATGCTGCCCCTGACCCTTGTGACCGCGGCCGGACGTCTTTCCGTAGCCGGAGGACGGACCACGACCTTTCCGGATACGCTTGTTGTAGGCCCCCTTGTTGTCGCGGAGGTTGGCGAGGATGGATGCGCTCCGTGATTGCGACCTCGCCGGTTGTGCGGGCACCTGCTGTTTCGAGAGCGCGGCAAACAGTGACGCCAAGGGGTAACTCGCGGCCCCTGGGACGCCCCGTCGCTCAATTGAGGTCCGGCAGCATCTTGCGACCTGCGAGATTGGTATTCTGGGAGGCATTGTGGGTGTCTCTGCGGGGGAGGATACGGGTCGATATAGCGATCGCGCTCCAGAAGCTCTTACAAATTTGAAGCTGCCAACCGCTAGTGGTGGATCTTATCTAATCGGAGCCCCCTGTGCTGCCACATGCGAGGACTCATTCACTCGCCCACCAGAAACACATTGTGAAAGCAGTGTGTGGAATAGACCGAGGGCTTAGTCGAGGCTTCTTTGGCCATTGCTCGGAATTCACGTCAATTTGTGTAGCATGAGAAATTTGGTTTCGTAAATTCAGGTCATCAATTCCAGCCGTCTAAACTCGCTATTTCTACTGACGCGAGTCTGCTGCCTATCCCTTTTTTCCACTCATTCATACAAGCAGGACCGGTACCATGCAATTAAGGCCGAATAAAATAAGTCACCCAGAGCAGAACACATCGACCTCCTAACCACGGACTCCCAGGGCGCCACCTGTGAAGCCCTGCGATTGCCTTGGGCCACCGTCCGTTCTTGGTCCACCACGGCCCCTGCCTCCACCACCACGCCCACCACGGCCCCCGCGGCCGCCGTGTCGCGTTGTCCTCTCGAAGGCGTTGGCTGTACCCTGTGTGCGGTGCTCCAGTGTTCTCTCGTTTGACTCCATGAGGGCACTGGCCTTGTCGGACAGGGCCAGGGCCAAGCTTTGGAGCCTGCTGAGCTCCACGCCCTTGCGGAAGATGACCGTCTTGGTGACCTGGTCCAGAGCCGCGGCAAGCTCCTCGTGGCTGATCATCTTGCTCACAACAGCAGCCGTCTTGGTCGCATCCAGCTCAAACATGCTGCTAAGAGTCTCGACGGCCAACGTGTCGTAGAAGGGTGCGTACGTGAACAGATATGTCCGCAGACCCTCCTCCTGGATTTGCTTGGCGAGCATCTCCTTGATGCTGTCGGTGTCTGGCATCAGCTCCCAGATCTTAATGGCGTGGATAAACTCAGTCGCCTTCTTCCACTCGCCAGCAGCCAGTGCCTTGGAAGCCTGCATGACGTGGTCCCTCGTGTTCTCTGGGGGCCCGGTGAAGATTTGTCGCTCATGGTACTCCAACATGCGGCGGTAGGTCTTGCTGATCACTCGCTTCTTGACATCGGGCGAAGAGCCAATCTGAGCCAGAAGTGGAATCTCCAGGAGCATGCTGCAGGTGAGGTACACGCACTCAAGGAGCTCGAGGTTGATGTGCAGGTGGAAGGGCAGCTGTCGTTGTCTCTCTAGTCGCTCTTGCTCTGGTGTGACTTGGCTATAGCGCTGGATCATAACACCTTGAGCCAAGAGCTCCTTTTGCCGTCCACTGCCGCAGATCTCTTGGAGCGTGTTTTGGGCATCGTAGACGAGGCCCTTGCGGAATGCGCAAAGTCCCACTTGAACAAGCGTGCGGTTGAACAAGATCTGTGTCGAAACGTTGAAGCTGCTGATTGTCTCTTGCAAGTGGGACATGAGCATCATATCACGAGCCTTGTAGTAATCATCGTGGAGTGCGAGGAAGTAGATCTGGCAAAGCATGGCACGTGCTCGGTGGATGCCCTCACTGTTGGCAAAGAGATAGGTGCTGAGGATGTTGACGAGATCCAAAGCCTCGACGGTCTTGGCTCGGGGTGTGATTGCTGAATCGACGTCCGCAGCAACGGACTTCCATGAGTTCTCCTCGAGGGTCTTGACGACCTGTGCGGGCTTGAAGTAGACATGCTCGAGACGACGGCTGACGATTCGGTTGATGTTATCCTGCTCGATCGCCAGAGCCTCGTCCTTTTGCAACAGTTCGTAGTACAGAAGGGCTCGGAAGATGAGGTTGTACAGAGCAGCCGCATCCGTCAGGCGGTCGATATACTCCGACGTGTGAGGGTCGATGTTCTGCAGAGACCTTGTCATCTCGTCGTCGAGGCGCTCAATGTACGACACGATGCTGCCGGGAACCTTAATATACTTTTGCTCCTTCTCCAGGGTTGGAGGCTTCTCATCATCCTCCCATTCCTCTGCGTTCTCGATCACGACGTAGTCGCGGTTCTCGTTCAGGGTCGTCAGCAGCTGGCCGATCTCCTTCTCAGCCGCCTTCCAGTGGTCCAGCGGCATGGATGTAGTTGCGCCAGAGCCGAGATCGAAACGGGTGGAGATGAGCGTGAGAAGGACGCGGATTCGTTGGTAAGGCGTATTGGCAATCTCGTTGAGCTTCTCCATGATCTTGATCTGCTCCTGCTTGTCGGTGTTCTTCTTGCCGCGAGACTCCATAATCGTGCGCAGGTGCTTCAGGATGCTCTCCGGTGTGAACAGAAGAGTCTTGCCTCCTTTGCCAACCGTCGCAAAACCCTCGTCGTCGACGTCGTCAGTAGATGCGGTGAAGGCGTCAGCAAGTCGGACCTTCTTGGGCTTGGGCGCCGGCTCCTCCTCCTCCGACTCCCACAAGTACCCATCCTTGTCCTCCTTGTACTCCTCGATCTGGCTCTGGTACTCCTTGTTTGTCTTCTTGATCTTTTGCTTGACAGCGTTGAGACCTTGGGCGTTCTGCTTGCTCATCTTCTTGGGGGTGACCTTCTGCTTGGCGATGGACTCGTTCATGTAGTCCTCGAGCTCGGCGATACATTTCACGTAAGGCTTAGGGGCCTTTCCGGCCACCTTAAGCTTCTCAGCCTGGCGGTTGAGCTTGTCGAACTCTGAGGCCGGTTAGTATCGCACCACAGGCAGGAAGACGCGTGCGGAGGATCCGAGCGAGCCAGGACGTACCATTGGAGATAATGTTCCAGTCGTTGATCTTTTGCGCGTTTGTGATGGCGGTGATGGTGGCTTCGAGCTCGTCGTGTCGCTTGTCTTTGGCGGACTTGACCTTGGTCGTCTGCTCCGTGTCGCTCTCTTCGCTTTCGGACCATCCCTCCAAGAAACGAGAAGCACCTTTGGCTTTGCCTGCATCGCTGTCGCTGGACTCGGCGTCGGATGCTTCTTCCTCCTCGTCCTCGTCCTCCTCTTCAGACTCGTCCTTCTGCTCCTGCTGTTGCTCCTCCTCGGACTCGTAGAGGTCCTCCTCGTCGGAGCTGCTCTCCGACGAGCTGTCGTTACCGCCGCGGAAAAAGCGAGACATGGTGTCTTTATTGCTGACTTATTTGATCGATGGTCCGTTCGTAGGAGGTATCGACCAGTTTGATGTGGTGCAGCCGAGTCGCTTCGCGGGTTGTCAGTAATTCCTGATGGAGGGGTCCCTGGAAGGGGAAAGAGATGAATTTTCCAGGCAGTCCTTTGAAGAAGTGGGGGAAAAAAGACGGGCCGGCAGATTTGTGAGTGTCGGCCGAGGCCAGCTGTCAACGCGTCTGGTCACCAAGTATGTGAGTCACTCGGGTCTGTTGCCTAAAATCGGTCTATTTAGGTAACTTGGTCATTTAATATGTCAGTGGGATAAAAGCTTGACCAGCATTGAGGAAGATGTGCTACCGTGGTGCGGGTATTCGCACCGAGTGAAGGCAGCAGAGCAGAGTGAGTAGGTGTAGTGCAGCTTGAGTTGCAGGGGTTAGGAGAAGGGACCCATCCGACTGCAAGACTTGGCCCGTGCTCCCAGTTCGAGCTACAGCATAGTGCATTTTGGGCGGGAACTTTTTTATCGCCTCGTCAACGACCGCCGTTGTGTCCATCCAGCTACAGCGACGAGCTGCGACACCCTCACCATCCCATCAGCAACTGAGCTCTGGTCGTCGCAGGCAGACCATCGATGAATGCAGTTTCTCATAGGCGGCTGTACGAACCACAACACTATTACGACAGTCTCCGAACTCACTGCTAAAGTCACGCGCATAGGTGAAACCTGTCCCGCGTTCGCGACCGCGGACCGCGAACACACGCGAGTCTGAGTCTCTTCCAGCCAAATTTGACACTGGCCGTCGCGGCTTGATCATCTCGACATGTCTCAGCTTCCTCCGCCGCCTCCCCCGGGCTGGGGCCCACCTCCTCCCCCTCCTCCCGACTCGGCGATGCCTCCTCCGCCTTCCCAGCTGCCTCCCCCTCCTGGCGCGCCACCACCCCCTCCTCCACCCGGTTTCCGACCCAGCGCGGACCCCCATACCGCAAAATTTGAGCAGAAGAAGAAGGAATGGCTTCGACTGCAACGGAATCGTTTTGGCGAGAAGCGCAAGGGGGGGTTCGTGGAGACGCAGAAGGCTGACATGCCTCCCGAGCATCTCCGGAAGATCGTCAAAGACATCGGCGACGTGTCACAGAAGAAATACACCGCCGACAAGAGGAGTTACCTGGGTGCCCTGAAGTTCATGCCCCATGCTGTCATGAAGCTCTTGGAAAACATGCCGATGCCTTGGGAATCCGCGAGAGAAGTGAAGGTTCTCTACCATGTGAACGGGTGCTTGACGCTTGTCAACGAGATACCCCGTGTCATCGAACCTGTCTTCGTTGCACAGTGGGGTGCGATGTGGGTGATCATGCGAAAAGAGAAGAGTGACCGGCGCCTGTTCAAGAGGATGCGATTTCCACCTTTCGATGACGAGGAACCTCCTTTGTCGTGGTCCGAAAACCTCGAAGACGTCGATCCCCTGGAGCCTGTCCAGATGGAGCTGGACGAAGATGATGATGAGGCCATCCAGGAATGGTTCTATGACCACAGGCCACTCGATGACACGCCTCACGTGAACGGCCCTAGCTACAAGACGTGGAACCTTACATTACAACAGATGGCCAACTTGTATCGTCTCAGTCGGCCTCTCATATCAGATGTCTTCGACAAGAACTACTTCTACCTCTTCGAACTGAAGAGCTTGTTGTCGGCAAAGGCTCTCAATGTTGCCCTTCCTGGTGGTCCGCGGTTCGAGCCCTTATACAAGGACATCGATCCCAATGACGAGGACTTTGGCGAGTTCAACGCGATTGATCGAATCATCTTCAGAAACCCCGTCCGCACCGAGGACAGGGTCGCATTTCCTTTCCTGTACAATTCTTTGCCGCGAAGCGTTCATCTATCATGGCACTCTCATCCTCAGACAGTCTACAGCAGGACGGATGACCCGAGCTTGCCCGCATTTTACTTCGACAAGTCCATCAACCCAATCTCATCGCGTGATGTCGCTCCGAAGAATCTCAGCATCACCCACGAGGATGAGCTCTTTGGGAAGGGCAATATCGAAGAGGACGAGGAAGAGGCCTTCACCCTTCCAGCTGGTGTGGAACCATTCCTAGCTGACGAGGACCTTTACAACGATGACACTGCGTCAGCGATTGAGCTGTGGTGGGCCCCGTTCCCCTTCGACCGTCGCTCAGGCCGCATGGTTCGGGCGCAAGATGTCCCACTTATCAAGCAGTGGTATCTTGAGCACTGCCCGCCGAAGCAGCCTGTCAAGGTTCGAGTGTCATACCAAAAGATGCTGAAGACCTATGTCCTGAATGAGCTCCACAAAAAGAAGCCGAAGGCGCTCCAGAGGCAGAACCTGCTCAGGACGCTCAAGGCTACCAAGTTCTTCCAGCAGACAACCATCGACTGGGTTGAAGCAGGTCTTCAGGTCTGCCGGCAGGGCTTCAACATGCTCAATCTCCTCATCCACCGCAAGAACCTCACCTATCTCCATCTGGACTACAACTTCAACCTGAAGCCTGTCAAGACCCTCACAACGAAGGAGCGGAAGAAGTCTCGTTTTGGCAATGCGTTCCATCTCATGCGTGAGATCCTGCGTCTGACGAAACTCATTGTGGATGCTCAAGTGCAGTACCGTCTGGGCAACATTGATGCCTTCCAGCTCGCTGATGGTATTCTTTACGCCTTCAATCACGTTGGTCAGCTCACAGGAATGTACCGCTACAAGTACAAGCTGATGCACCAAATTCGAACTTGCAAAGATTTGAAGCATCTGATCTATTACCGCTTCAATGCTGGGCCGGTCGGCAAGGGGCCTGGTTGTGGTTTCTGGGCCCCGGCCTGGAGAGTCTGGCTCTTCTTCATGCGCGGAATCATCCCTCTGCTCGAGCGCTGGCTAGGAAACCTGCTGTCGCGTCAATTTGAGGGTCGCCACTCCAAGGGCGTCGCCAAGACAGTGACGAAGCAGCGTGTTGAGTCTCACTTTGATCTAGAGCTCCGAGCATCCGTCATGGCAGATCTCATGGATATGATGCCTGAAGGCATCAAGCAGAACAAGGTGAACACGGTGCTGCAACATCTTTCTGAGGCATGGAGATGCTGGAAGAGCAACATTCCATGGAAGGTTCCTGGCTTACCCGCCGCCATCGAGAACATCATCTTGCGATATGTCAAGTCGAAGGCGGATTGGTGGATTTCGGTTGCGCATTACAATCGTGAGCGGATCAGGAGAGGTGCTACAGTCGACAAGACAGTTGCCAAGAAGAACGTTGGCCGTCTCACACGTCTCTGGCTCAAGGCTGAGCAGGAACGGCAACACAACCACATGAAGGATGGTCCTTACGTCTCTTCTGAGGAAGCCGTTGCGATTTACACAACCATGGTGCACTGGTTGGAATCGCGCAAGTTCTCTCCCATTCCATTCCCAAGCGTCTCATACAAGCATGACACCAAGATCCTGATTTTGGCTCTCGAACGACTACGTGAGGCATATTCCACCAAGGGTCGTCTCAATCAGAGCCAACGCGAAGAACTGGCTCTCATTGAGCAGGCTTATGATAGCCCCGGCACGACTTTGGAACGCATCAAGCGGTTCTTGCTCACTCAGAGAGCTTTTAAGGAGGTCGGCATCGACATGAACGACAATTACAGCACGATCAATCCTGTCTATGATATTGAGCCCATCGAGAAGATCAGCGACGCGTATCTAGACCAATACCTCTGGTATCAGGCAGACCAACGGCATTTGTTCCCCGCGTGGATCAAGCCATCAGATTCAGAAGTGCCACCCCTTCTGACTTACAAGTGGGCCCAAGGCATCAACAATCTGCAGAATGTTTGGGTTACCGAGGATGGAGAATGTAACGTCATGATCGAGACGCAACTGTCCAAGATCTATGAGAAGATCGAACTGACCCTTCTCAATTCCCTCCTTCGGCTGATCATGGATCACAATCTAGCGGACTACATTACCGCAAAGAACAACGTCACGCTGACCTACAAGGATATGAACCACGTAAACAGCTACGGCATGATTCGCGGTCTTCAGTTTTCCGCATTTGTCTTCCAGTACTACGGCCTGGTTCTCGACTTGTTGCTCTTGGGGCCTCAGCGAGCGACCGAGATTGCCGGTCCTCCTCAAAAGCCCAATGACTTCCTTCAGTTCAGTGACCGTGAGACTGAGACGAGGCATCCGATCCGCCTCTACACCCGCTACATTGACAAGATCTGGATGTTCTTGAGATTCTCAGCCGACGAGTCGAGGGATCTGATCCAGAGATTCTTGACCGAACAGCCTGATCCCAACTTTGAGAACGTCATCGGGTATAAGAGCAAGAAGTGCTGGCCGAAAGACTCGCGTATGAGACTAATGAGGCACGACGTCAACCTCGGACGAGCTGTTTTCTGGGATCTGAAGAACCGACTGCCACGGTCAATCACCACCATCGAATGGGATGAGACATTTGCTAGTGTCTACAGCCGAGACAATCCCAATTTGCTCTTCTCAATGTCAGGGTTCGAGGTTCGAATCTTGCCAAAGATCCGGAATCAGAACGAAGAGTTCCCAGTCAAGGACAGCGTCTGGTCCTTGGTCGACAATGAAAGCAAGGAGAGAACAGCGCACGCCTTCTTGCAGGTGACTGAGGAAGATGTCCAGAAGTTCAACAACCGCATCAGGCAGATTCTCATGTCTTCTGGATCCACAACCTTCACCAAGATTGCGAACAAGTGGAACACCGCACTCATTGCCCTCTTCACGTACTATCGTGAGGCAGCGGTGTCGACGATTACCCTTCTCGACACTATCGTCAAGTGTGAGACCAAGATCCAGACCCGTGTCAAGATTGGGCTTAACTCCAAGATGCCATCTCGATTCCCGCCAGCTGTCTTCTACACGCCGAAGGAGCTCGGAGGTCTTGGTATGATTTCGGGATCACACATCCTGATTCCAGCAAGCGACAAGCGATGGTCTAAGCAAACGGACACAGGCGTCACGCATTATCGGGCTGGTATGACACATGACGAAGAGACTCTCATCCCGAACATCTTCAGGTACATCATTCCATGGGAGTCGGAGTTCATCGACTCGCAGCGAGTGTGGACAGAGTATTCTCAGAAGCGACTCGAAGCCAACCAACAAAACCGTCGTCTGACCTTGGAAGACCTCGAAGACAGCTGGGACCGTGGTCTGCCGCGTATCAACACACTCTTCCAAAAGGACAGGAGCACACTGAGTTTCGACAAGGGATTCCGCGCCAGAGCTGAATTCAAGATTTACCAGCAGATGAAGAGCAATCCGTTCTGGTGGACGAGTCAGAGACATGATGGAAAGCTGTGGAATTTAAATGCGTACCGCACAGATGTGATCCAGGCTCTCGGTGGTGTTGAGACCATCTTGGAGCACACCCTCTTCAAGGCAACAGGATTTCCATCTTGGGAGGGTCTCTTCTGGGAGAAGGCCAGTGGCTTCGAAGAGAGTATGAAATTCAAGAAGTTGACGAATGCTCAACGGTCTGGTCTCAACCAGATTCCAAATCGTCGGTTCACCTTGTGGTGGTCGCCTGTAAGCTTTCTCTTCCCCCCTCCCCCACCCTTACCTCCGGATTATCTCCCCTAGGATAGCCTCCAGTGGGATAGCCTCCAGTGGGATACCCTCCAGTGGGATACCCTCCAGTGGGATAACCTCCAATGGGATAACCTCCCAGTCGGGTCGTCTCCAGTGGGGTGACTTCTTTGGGATCACCCTCCTTGGGTTAACCTGCCAACGGAGCATGCACGTTCGTTATACTGACTTTACCGCAGACTATCAACAGGGCGAACGTGTACGTCGGTTTCCAGGTGCAACTGGATCTGACCGGTATCTTCTTGCACGGCAAGATTCCAACGCTCAAGATCTCCTTGATTCAGATTTTCCGGGCCCATCTTTGGCAAAAGATTCATGAATCGGTAAGCGGTACGCGTCCTTGGCGTTCCAGACATGATGCTAACTTTTCCCTAGGTTGTCATGGATCTTTGCCAAGTGTTTGATCAAGAACTGGAGTCGCTTTCTATCGAATCTGTCCAGAAAGAGACAATCCATCCTCGAAAGTCTTACAAGATGAACAGTTCTTGCGCCGATATTCAGTTGTTTGCGAGTCACAAGTGGAATGTGACGAGGCCTTCCATGTTGTTCGACACCAAGGACGTCATCGAACCGCACACGACGAACAAGTTCTGGGTCGACGTCCAGCTGAGGTACGGAGACTACGACTCACACGACATTGAGCGATATGTTCGTGCCAAGTACCTCGACTACACAACCGACAGCATGAGTCTATACCCGTCGGCGACGGGCTTAATGATTGGGATAGACCTCGCATACAACCTCTACTCAGCGTACGGTCACTATTTCCCGGGTCTGAAGATGCTCATTCAACAAGCCATGGCCAAGATCATGAAAGCGAATCCTGCTCTTTATGTTCTTCGTGAGCGTATCCGAAAGGGTCTCCAGCTGTACGCCTCCGAGAGCAACCAGGAGTTCTTGAACTCGCAGAATTACTCCGAACTGTTCAGCAACCAGACCCAGCTGTTCATTGACGACACCAACGTGTACCGTGTGACCATCCACAAGACCTTTGAAGGCAACTTGACGACCAAACCGATCAACGGAGCCATCTTCATCTTCAACCCGAGAACCGGGCAGTTGTTCTTGAAGATCATCCACACGAGCGTGTGGGCTGGACAGAAACGTCTCGGTCAGCTGGCGAAGTGGAAGACAGCTGAAGAAGTTGCTGCTCTTATTCGATCTCTCCCTGTGGAAGAGCAGCCGAAACAGCTCATCGTCACTCGCAAAGGTCTTCTCGATCCTTTGGAAGTGAACCTGCTTGACTTCCCCAACATTTCCATTAGGGCTTCCGAGTTGCAATTGCCATTCCAGGCTGCAATGAAGGTCGAAAAGCTCGGAGACATGATCCTCAGAGCGACGGAGCCGCAGATGGTGCTGTTCAACCTCTATGATGAGTGGCTCAAGAGCATCTCATCTTACACCGCCTTCTCACGTCTGATCCTGATCCTGCGTGCCTTGCATGTCAATATGGACAAGACAAAGCTTGTCTTGCGCCCTGATAAGACAGTCGTCACTCAAGAACATCACATCTGGCCAACTCTGTCGGATGAGGACTGGATCAAGGTCGAAACGCAACTAAGAGACCTGATCCTGAACGACTACGGAAAGAAGAACAATGTCAACGTCTCTAGTTTGACAAGCAGCGAAGTTCGTGACATCATTCTTGGTATGGAGATTTCTGCTCCATCACTGCAGAGACAGCAAGCTGCGGAAATCGAGAAGCAGCAGCAAGAGCAGCAACAACTCACTGCTGTCACAACCAAGACGCAGAACGTTCACGGGGAGGAGATCATTGTCACGACGACGTCTCAGTTCGAACAGCAGACGTTTGCATCCAAGACCGAATGGCGCACGCGGGCCATCGCCAGCTCAAACCTGCGTACTCGCGCCAACAACATCTATGTCTCCCCTGTGGACAATGATGCGGAGGAGATCACTTACGTCATGCCGAACAACATCCTCAAGCGGTTCATCCAGATTGCGGATCTGCGTGTGCAGGTGGCAGGGTACCTGTACGGATCCTCACCGCCAAAGTACGACCAGGTGAAGGAAATCAAGTGCATCGTCTTGGTCCCCCAGATCGGTGGCCTCCGAAATGTTCAGCTGCCCCACCAACTTCCTCAGCATGAGTTGTTGAAGGACTTGGAGCCCCTCGGCCTGATTCACACCATGTCAGGGAACGAGCTGCCCTACATGTCTGCAGCAGACGTCACGGAGCACGCCAAGTTGCTCGACGCCCACGCCGAGATGGCACAGGACAAGACGCTTACGGTGTCGGTGTCCTTCACGCCGGGCAGTGTCTCTCTTTCCGCATGGGCACTCAGTCCCCAGGGCTATAAGTGGGGCATGGAGAACAAGGACCTGCAGAGCGACCAGCCGCAGGGCTTCACCACGACGATGGGCGAGAAGCGCAAGCTGCTGCTGAGCCCGCGCTACAGGGGCTTCTTCCTGGTGCCCGAGACCAGCCAGTGGAACTACAGCTTCATGGGCTCGGCATTCGCCGGGCTGGAGAAGAAGCCTGTCCGTGTCAAGCTCGACACCCCGCTGCCCTTCTACAGCGACGCGCACCGGCCGGTGCACTTCCAGAGCTTCGCTGAGCTCGAGGACATTGGAGTGGACAGGAGCGACAACTTTGCATAAGCGAGCGGAGTGCTGACTTTTTGGGCAAGGCTGTGAGCATTCACGATTGGTTTGGAACATCGGCCCTCCGGGGCCGCGAGTGCGAAAGGGATGGAGACAATTGTCCAGGCGTCTCGATTTCTAGGGGGGCGTCCTCAGGGGAAGAAGCGCGGAAAGGAATGCTCCGCGTGGACACGCGAGCTTGGGCACAAAGGCGAGAACACACAAATTCACGAGGGTTGAGTCTGACCGGCCTTGCATTCCAATGCCCGCGGCTCGCATCCCTTGTTGTTAGGAGGCAGAATTCTGGGGTTGGTAATAGGGGTAGTTGGTGACGCGGCGTTTCCGAGGGCATCGGCGAGGCTGTGTTTTTGGTTCCCTTGTCTCGAGGGAGAAGAGCCGAGATTGTACTCTACGAGATGTATGCGATGTGATATACTCGAAAAGGAAGAGGAAGCAGCCTGCAAAAGCCATGCAATAATTCAATTTGGCCTGTACACCTACATCAGCAGCCGTGATCCACGCCACGAAAAAAAAGTACAGTGTCGTGTGCCGTCTATTGACCACTCGTTGTCCAGCCATCACCAAGGCGCATGCCACGGCTGCCCCGTTGTGCCCCCGGCATGACGTTGGATTCCACACGCCTTAGCCTGTGGGCACCGGGCCCATAGTTAAAAGGACGAGCTTTGTAAGTATGTACTTGTACCTGCATTGGCGTGGCGTGGGGCTGGGGACGATCGCACAGGAATAACACATAAGCGACGGCGGATGGCCGCATGAGCTTTCCAGAAGCAGTCAAGCAGATCCTGTTCGGGGGGTAGGTGGCCCTCTGGCTTGGGTGGCGGGCACGTGCCCCGCTCCCGTCGCACCGGCGCGTGTTTGCCAAACGGGTCCGTCTCTTTTCTGACCTTGATTTTTTGTTTCTTCGGCTTTTTGCTCCTTGGTAGCTTGGAGTTGTGGTGCCCGGGCTCGGTGTCCCCATTCTGCCCTGTAGCTTTCTTTGATTTGCTCCGGAGAGCTAGCTATTTGGCGTCCTTTCGACCTGTCACCTCGTCTGGTCTCTGTCAGGCGACGGGGGAGGCGGGTATACCGTCGAGGAAGCGATTGGCTTCCTGTGGGGATCGGGAGGCACGCCGGGCGCAGGTTTGAGCCGTAGAGGGGGGCCAGACACGGCGGACAGCAGGAGAGCTCTCCCCAGAAGAGAAGCTGTCTGGTGTATGTAATCATTTGTCGTGGTTGATTTGAAATTGCAGAGCTTCATGCATCAATGCCTCGTCGGGCGTTTTTCTGCTGCAGCTTCGACAGTCTGTAGTCTAGATGCGCGCACATGTGTACCCGTGCAGTAGCTGGGGTCCTAGCTCCCTCAATAGCACAGTCGCCTGGTCTCCAGTAGTCTGTTCTCGCTTGGGATAAGGATGATGGTCGACGTCGACGATTCCCCATTCGGCTAGCATGGCTTTGTACCTCTTGTGGTTCCCCAGGGTTTCTGCTGCTATTCCGGGGACAACGTTGCACGCTCAGGGTCAAGCATTTCTTGGTAGCTCACCTGGTGGGAGCTGTCAAGACTTAGCTCCCATTACCTCGAAATTTGTAATTGGCTTTAGGACGAACTTGGCTGTCCAGTCGCAAGCCGTGCTTCGCCGTCCAAGATCAGCACCAAGGGAGGATGCCCATGATTTGGCGTCTTCCCATCTCCTCACCCCTCCCGCTGCGGCGGTGGCGGCGTCTAGCAGCAATAAGAACGGGCGTCAGCGGGTTCCTGGGTTAGCCGCAACGGCTTTTCCTCTGAGGCTGAACCTAAAAAGGGGGACATCGGGCGTGGAATCAGAGATGGACATGCGGCGGATCCATACCCGTAACGCCGCGACCTCCCGCTCGCTTCCCACAGGGCTGGAGACTAAACACCAGGCTGCTTGAATATTAGTATCCGCCTCGGTGTCGGGACGGCATGTACGTGCGCACGTACATACGTGCATCATCCATACATACATACATACATACATACATACATACATACATACATAGCATGCATGCGTGTGTGTGTGAGTGTGTGTGTGGCTGAGGTGCAGGCAAGGATAAAAGTGATCGTCGCCGAATTTCCCCACGCTGCGAACTCACAGCCGCAGCGCACCCTCCTGAGTACCAGGGCCGGTTTACAGTTAGGGGCGTGAGTGCGGGCGCACTCGGTGGCTCAACTCCATATTTTGTTCAACTTGCATAGATTGTCTCTGATTACATGGCCTGCGGGTAATCTCTACCCCTGTGTTGGTGTGATGGGTAGTGGTGTTGTGGCGGCGGCGACGGCGATGGTGTTGAGAGAGGTGGGCACGTTACTTGGTCATCGTTGTTAGGTGTTGGAGGCCGTCGAGGTCATCCCGCGTCCGTCAGCCAAGCGATCCAACACCACGCTGGGCTCCCCTTGCCGGTACCCGCTTGACGCGCTGACATGTAGAAAGCATGCTGGACATGGGAGGCATCTTGCATTTCGGTCGCCTCGGTCAGATTCGAAAGTTTATTCTGCCCTCGGCCCCCTGCCTCGGTGCCTGAATATCCTTGCCTTGGCTGTCAGCAGTCCGGTAGCGATCCGCACGGATGCATGTCAGTCGGGGGCGTACGCGGATCGGGCTGAGTACAGCCCAGTATACTCTAATTGAGCAATTTCGATTCTGATCTGCCTTCTAGAAGGAAGTCGGCGAGACCCTTACGCAGTGGAATGCGAGTGGGCGCAACCAGGTACTCATGCAAGGGGCCGATTCCGCGACGCCGTGCACGGCATTCTGACAAGTTAACCTCGAAGGGCCGGCCAGCCTCAAGGTTTCTGCACCCACGTGCGTGTCAAAAGGACTTGCATTTGGTTTCGAAGGCAAACCTTGTCTTGTCAAGCCTCCATGGCAAGGCCAATATGAGCAGACAATTCTCGATTGGCTCCAAGGCCCTGAGTGATCTGGGCGCCGCAGAGGTGTAGGCGGCGATCAGAACATGTAACGGGCGCCCCTTGTTCAGTTGAGGAGCAGCCGGAGTTTCGGCAGTATAGAGACTCCTCGTTGCTTCCGGATTAATGCGAACGACACATCGTCCCAAGACCCGAGAGAAAAGGGGCCGCCTCGTTCCCTGGGCGCCATTGTTGGGTTGGGTTAAGGGGCGTAGGGGACTGTCGTTCCCGTTTGAAGATTTAAGCTTACTGCCAGCGCACCGTTCACGAGATGCCTGGAACATAAATGACCCTCTGGGTCAAGCCTCTTGCCTGGTGGGATGAACGGAGTAATCCGACCTATTGGGCCTCTTTTCGAGGTAATTCTCCGCTTCTCTGAGGGCCGCTTCAAGATTGAGTCGTGACGAGCCTGCTCGGCGAAGTCGTTGGTGCTGGTGAGGGTCTGACACGGCCCAAGTGCCGGGCCCCATTGGCAAATTCGTCGGGCTGGGCTGTTCCTGAGGCTGGGTGCTGAGTGCTGGTTGTTGAATGCTGGGACGGGGGCTCCGGGGAATTGACCAAGGTGACGGCTTGGTGGGTTCACCCCGTCGACGGCGGCGCTTGCTCAGTGAGCAGGGTTGGACCATCTCGGATGATCTGCAGAGTATTTGTGAATGTGTTTGATGCGCTGGTGCATGTGTCAGAATGTCGACGCAAGTCGGCAAGCACTGCGGTGGACGAGCGGGTGACTGAGACGACGGGGATCAGCCTGTGGGAGAAGGTTGTCACGAGGCTCTGCCGTTTTGCTTTGCCTCGCGTCTCTTGCGTTCTGGCAGGTGATGCCATCGCCAGAGCCATTTCTGGGATGTGGGCGGGTAGATCGTAGGGGGTCTGTAGCAATCCTCCGGGCCTTGGGGCGCTCCTGTAGGGCTGAAGAAAGCTGCCCTGCCCTGCCCTGCCCATGCCCTGCCAACCTGCCCTGGGGGCTTCTGCTGTTAGAGGACAGCAGCAGTGGGTGACGCATTTGTTTAACGTTGGAAGGATGATGCATCATTCCCCTGCGCGAACTATTTTTGGTGGTCGGTGATCAGCTCTTCCGGGCCCCTCTTTGGTTGGGAACATGGGGCCCGACCCCGTTCTGTGGGATCTTCGACTATCGACCGGCGGGACCCCATCGACGGGCAGACCTACATTGCGCCCCCAGTGCTAGACCGCGGGGATGCCGCCACCGCAGCTGGTCGCGGGAGGGATGGAGGGAGGGGTTCGCGGCCAGGGTGAAGGCAATGGTGTTGCGGGCAATAGCTCGCCCAGAGTGTCGGCAACGTCCAGCTCAGCCCTCGTGTCCGGACGAAAATACGGCAGACGCCTGCTGGCCTGATCTCGCATGCTCAAGGGGCTGACAATGGGGGCACGGGAGTTGGTGCCAGATAGAGTTGGATCTTGCGATGATCCGTCCCGCCCCTGGCTGTCATGATGCCATTGTCGAGTCGAACCTGTCAGCCGGGCTTGATGATCCATGTTACACTGTGAGTACGCTGCCGGACTAGTTGCTGCCCCCATATGGCGGCTCACAGCAGGCTGAGGTAGCATTGCGTCTTGCCGCGTCTCCGGAGCAATTGGTCGGTGGGATCTGCAAGCACAGCCTGTCAATCGGTCGACAGTCAGTGATGAGTAACAGACGACAGCTCTGTCCTCCCTTGCTCTGTGCATCATGTCCTGTGCCCTGTCCTCGCGCGGCTTCCTATTTGGTCCAACAATACCGTAATAGTAGCTCCCATGTGCAGATACGGTGGATAGCCTGCTACTAGACTGAACTTGCTGCTATCTATATGCACAGCAGGTTGCGTCATGCACATCGTGTACTTGCTCTGCCCTGCCCTGCCCTGCCCTGCCTTCCTTGTCTTGCACCTGCCTTACACCGGTACCTGCCTATCCCGCCTCCCCAGGCAGGGAACAAGATTGGCAGTAGGTGGATACATGGCAGCCACCCTGGCAAGACACACGAAGATGCAGGTGCAGTTGCAGGTGCAGGTGCAGGTGCAGTTGCAGTTGCAGTAGCAGCAGCAGTAGCAGGTGCATTCGGGACTGATGTTGCCCTTTTCGAGGGGTCGCGGCCTCGCGAAACGGATCAGCTTCCCGACTTCCCAACACGCGCAGGCAGAGAAACACACGGCCACGCTGGCTGGCCGCCTGGCTGGCCGTTTACTCGGACGACTGCCGCGTTGCCCGAGTGCCAAAACCTCGTCCCGTAGACGGTTTTGTCCCATTCCTCCTTCTCCTGAAACATATCCCACCGAGCCCAGTCCCAGTCCCAGTCCCTGACGAGACCTCCTTTTGCCATCACCTGCCGCGCCTCAGCAGCAGCAGCAGAAAGCTCCTGGGAGCCACATGCCAGACATCGGGCCGGACCCCTCTCTGTCCTGGCGACGGGGCAATGGATGCCAATACCGGGCCAACTTCCCCTTTGAGGGCATCCCATGGTTCGTCCACCATCATGTCCTCATGCGCAGGCCGGCGAAACTGACGATGATAATCCAGCACGCCGGTATCTGTGGAACTGCTCCCTACCCACGGCCCCAGCCTGCTGCTCCCCTGGTCGGCGCTAGAAGCTGCCTCGCCTTCCAGAACAACCACCACACCACGTCGAATCTGCCTATTTGCAGTCCCGCATAATCCAGCTTTTAATTGCCAGGTCCCGTGAAACGCGTTTCCTTCATGCAGATCCCTGCCTCTGACCCCAAAACCGCTCCTTGCCTCAGCCCGCGCCGCACTCGCCCAGTCGCTCAGGAGCCCAGTCGCCCTCGGCGGGCCAATGCCAATCCCAAGCCTGCAAGCGCGCGACGAATATCTCTCCTCCCGCAGTACGCTGCCATCATCGGCTGTTCACGAAATGGGTCCCTGGAGGATCAAACTGTCCACTGCGGATCTGGCAGCATTGAATCGCGCAATTTTGGAGACGCCGACAAGCAGGGGTGACGATGCCCCTGCAGCACTCAGATGAGACCCCCCTGGCTTCCTCGGCCAGAAGTCTGTTCGCCGGGTCAAATGTGCAGTGTGCCGAATTTCACATTGCTGCCGCCGCCGCTGCTGCTGCTGCCCCTGCAACTGCTACCACCATTGCTGCTCGAGGCGAGAGCACAGGGTTCCCGGAATCACGAGAAGGAGTTGCAACGCATATCGCAGTGTCACAACACTTGCAGTTGTTGGCAATGCCATTGCGATACCGATCTGGCATTGCTACCAACTAGACACCCTTGGAGGGGGGATGAACAAATACTTGCAACCGAGCGCGGTGTCATCCCATGTTGCACACGAAAGAAACGACGCTCAGATGCTGCGGGACCTGCTCTGTGCTACCTGGTGGTCAATCGGCGCAGCCCATCTGCGGTGCTGCATCATCTTCTTGTCAGCGGCTGCATTATACCCAGACCACCGGCAAGATAGGACCCATCCTTGATCACCATTCCATCGAGCTGCTCCATACCCAGCCCCTCGAGCCACTCGCGATGGCGTCTCCTCCCGCATCTGGATTTGTCGGTCTCTTCCGGCGCATCATTACGGCATCGGCGTCTGAGATTGCGGGCCTGGGCAGTGCGGCGCAACTTTCGGGCCTGTGTTCTCAGTAGGCAAGCTCGACGTTCCTGCTGCTTGGACGCATGTGGTTGACTATTAACAAATCCCCACAGAAAGGACATGAGGCCGCTGTGAACTACCAACTACGTGCGCCTATGTGACCCGTGTCACCCTCGACTCGGCCAGCTCCCTGACATTTGCGCTTCGGCAATCTGGGTCACTAATTCTTCGGTTGCAACGACCCTGCAGTGCACCTCGCCCTATGGCGTTTGAGAACCGCGCTTTCTCTGATGTCTGATATAGGGCCCCCAGTCGAGATATACCCCATCCTCCGGGGCAGAACAGCGGAAGCTCTGACTTCCATAATCGCCGCTGCCCTGTTTCTCCATCATCAGAGACCCCGCTTCGCCTTGGAACAGGGTGCCAGCAAAGTACCTTGGGCTCTCTGCCGTACCCTCGAGTACCTCCACGCCTTGTTGTTCATCCCCTCCCACGCACAGCAAAGAGCAGCGGAGTCCCCTGTCGGCTCTCGCCTCCCTCGCGGGTTCGGGGGCCATTTTCCACAGTCACAGCCTCTCCAAGCAGGCCCGATCGTTGTCTGGAGCTTGATCCTCGCGCTCGCGTGCACTGGCCGTCCTGCTGCCTCCTTTGTTCGCGGCTCTCTCTCTCCCACACCGTGGGCGAAAGCGCCACCCCATGCTACCACAATACCACTCTCCCCTTGTTTTGGCTTAGTGTGCTGGGGAATCTCGAGGGAAGGGGGCCCCTGTCCATCAGTCTGGAGCCTGTCGACGGAGTACCATTGTATTCCCGTTGCATCACGCCTCGATGCCGGGGTCTCGTTTCTATACCCAGTGGGTAAGGCCATGGCATAAGATCCCCAAATTATGCTACCGTCCCTGCTTAGCAGAGGTAAATCAAGTCTCCGCACCATCTCAGGAACAGTACCTGTTTCGCACATGGCTGGCCGACCGCATGTCTGCTCTACTGTTGGCCTGCAGAGAGCCTTAAAGAAGGTACCTCCCCTCGGCATCCACACCTTGCTAGACTTTTACCCTTCCACACGACACCAAACATCAGACGACAAAACAGTCCTCACAACGTGTCTATATCATCTCTCCCTGGCCCGACGGTTTTTTGCCGTCGAGTATAAGTACCACACCCTCACTGGAAAATTCCAGACAGCCTCGTTGAAGGATGTTGGTCTGGTGGCTGTGAGCTACTGAGGGATGCCACCGAGTCACTACCACCACCGCCGAGGTATCTGACGCCAAACTCCAAGGAAGCTTTAATAGCCAACCACGTCAATTTCCGATTTGTACTCAACACACCTCTCGGTGACAGCCGCCGCTACTCCTCCTCCGTCACCTTGCCGTCGACACATGAACTCGGTTGCTGTCTTACCATCAACGGCGCAACCACTGCACAGTCCGCGGCGGGTACCATCGACACCGAGGCGTGATCCACGCCTACTAAGCAGCAGACTCAACCCCAAACTACCCGAGGCAGCCCTACGGGGCTCCAGTCAGTCAAATTCTTTCCATCCAGATTCCGGCTCCCGGCCAGGGCGGTTCGCTCTGGCGGACCCCATGCGGCGGAGACACGCTGGCGGGCAACTACCGAATAGGAGGGGACTACAATGTCGACTACTCACCACAGGACTCGCATCCGGGCGACCAGAGCCAACAGCCACATGGGTACAGCTCGCAGCATCACCGGCCTTCCATCCATCACACGGGCCCCTCGATCCTCCATGAGAGTCCAACGGAGCCACACTATACGACCATGCAGCAGCAGCAGCAGCAGCAGCAGCAGCATCACCACCAGTCTGCACACCGACCGCTTCCGGTCCTCATGGACCCGGGGCAGTTGGGAGGGCACCCAGGAGCGCATCGGCAGTCCTATCCTGGGCCTTCGCATTTTGGTGGGCCCGGTCCATCTCCACACTCAGTAGTCGCTCCTCTTTATCCGTCTATGGCCCCAGGTCCGAGCCCTGGCGTCAAGCGTTCCAGGCCGGACGACCTGGATCTGTCAGTACATGGCATGTCGGAGCTTGAACAAGGAGACATGGATTCGATGCAGCAGACCCCTCTTGGTGCCGCGTATGCCCAAGCCGCGGGAGGGTCATCCCACCCGACTCATCACCATCACCGTCTTCCAGATACGGGACCGCCCTCGAAACTGATGCGTCGAGACGAAAACCTGGGAGGAGGAGCTCCTAGCGTTGTGGGACAAGAGGGAATGCCAGAACCAGCGCCGAGACCAAGGGGACCTAAACTCAAGTTTACACCCGAGGACGATCAGCTGCTCATAGACTTGAAGGAAAACAAAAGCCTCACGTGGAAGCAAATCGCCGACTTCTTTCCCGGGCGCTCCAGCGGCACGCTTCAGGTTCGATACTGCACAAAGCTCAAGGCCAAGACAACACAATGGACGGACGAGACGGTGAGTACCGGTTACACATTTATTCCGCATCTGCACTGTCATTTGCGCCGTTTTACTTGCTTCTAAAAAGAGGCGGCAGTGGTGGTCGAGAGTCAGCAATGCTAATACTTTTGCACGCAGGATTTGAAGCTTCGTACTGCTCTCCAGGATTATGAGAACGAAAAGTGGCGCATCGTAGCGAATAAAGTTGGCACCGGCTTTACTCCCGCTGCATGTCGAGAGAGAGCTGCGCAGCTCATTGACGAGAACTTATAGCAATCAGCGTCCTCTCCAGGAGTCTCGGCTCCTGAAGGGGACACAAGCGTCTACTCTCAGCCACACGCTGAGTCTTCGAATCCTGTCTACACCCACCAGCCCGCTCAGCCATCGAATACGGTCTACACGCAGCATCTCCAGCAGTAGCGGGGGACCGGCTGCGTAGGAAGCGCCAAGAGTGCCGGCAACAATCACAACGCATCTGTCACCAGCCGACTGTTGGCTGAACTTCCTACCATCTCGCGACAATCAGTGTGTCAAGGGTGTCATCTCTTATTATGCTACTGCATTGTCGGCGCGTATTACACGTTACGGGTGTTAAGTCACCCACACCAACCGAAGGGGCCCCGTCCGTCGAAACGAGTACATGACCATTGTCAGTCTTCAGAATTGTACCTTGGCTTGTGGTTCTTACGACTGTGGGGGGCTTTCTCAACACCCAACGATTTTTCCATGTCTTCGTATCAGCTAGGAGGAGCAAGCTCAGACGGGATATAATGTTCAGAGATACCCGATCCTTGTGGATAACTTTGCCCTACACTTCTCGATTTGTGGGGTTTTTCTTTGTTATACTTTCCCACGCTTCCACCACGATAGATTGGCAGCTTGCACGGTTCATTTGGGCCTTTCAGGGCAGAGACGTATATACGGGGGAACGGTCGGCTTGGTATACGCGTCACGGCCCGTCTAACGATACATTCGGCAGCTCTCTCGGGCAACTTTACGATTCTTCAGCAGCAACGACGCATCGACGATTTGCTTGCTGATTCCGGGCTGGCGCCGGGTTGGACATCATCCTCCCCTGGACGTCAGTAATGTTTGGAATTGTGGGAATCATGCGGCCGAGCAGGGATGAGGTTTTGACGACTTCAGCAGGGGGGGCTGTCCTTTTCGGTTAAAATACCACTTTTGCACATCTTGTAAGGCGTCAGGAAAATCATAAAGGTCGGGACAGGGATTGCAAGAGCAACACCATTGTTGGCCTGGAGATTGGCATCTTTGCAGGGCATATACTTGGACATATCATCATCACCGTGTGTCTTCTTTTGTTTGAGCTCCTCTGCTTCTACCACATACATATTCTCACCCGTGGATGAGTACATAATCCTAAAAATGGTTTAAACATGCATCTGTTGAATTTGCCCTTGATCTTCCTGGCTCTGTGTAACTCACATGTGTAGAATTCAAGTTACAATGCTTGCCCGGACCCTGGAGCCCATATTTGAAAATACGAGGAGAGCTCAATGTGCCATTTTGGGAAGATTGTGGTATATCGTAGTGCACCTGGCACCCACCAGGCATGTAACCAACAGGCAGTTGCTGCAGCCACAGGTGGCGGGCGACAAACCAGGTGTGGAGTGCTGCCGATCACCTCGTGTGAATTCACAAAAAAGAAAACGGAACAGCGTAGGAATGCCTCGATGCCTTGCTCTTCGCAGCATTCCTTCAGATCATTTCCACAGGGGGCTGGCGGGAGGGAGCAAGGACTGATTGTCGGGCCTCTTCCCCGTTTCCTCTCTCGGCCGGAGTCCCTCTTCGCCAGCCTGTTCTGCCCGTCAGCCCGTCAGTCCCATCGAGTGCGCCACACACGCACGCACACACCCAGGGCCTTCCCACCGTGCCATGCCGTCACCGTCAAAAAATGAGGTGACACATAGCAGGGCAACCAAACTTGGTCGAAGCCAAGGCTTGCACTCCCCTGTCTCCCTTCTCCCCGCTCGCACCAACCAGACACCCCCCTTCCCCCCACCTCGTCCGCCTACCCGTGGCCACCCGTTCCAGAGAAATGGGCAGCAGAGTACCGAACCGACATGTCGGGCCTTGTCACCCGTGTGACCTCCCGTCCGGCCCTGTTTCCAAATGTCTATCAGATGTGATATAGCTTAATAATCTCAATTTATTTAGGGTTGCCGAAAGGCTGAACCGGCCGCCGTTCTGGCCTCCCTCCCTCTATCTACCGTGGTATGGATGCGACGCCGTTTTCCTCAGAAAGGAGGGAAAGGAAGAAGAAAAAAAGACTTTGACGCACGGATGGGGGGGGAGGGGGTATTGCGCGGTCATCAGGTGAGGACGGATACTTTTTCGGTACCAGGGCGACTTGGTTCCGAGGTGGCGAGGGTACATCCGAGCAACGATGCTACCATATTTCCAGACGGCGCGGTCCTTCGCGGGTGATTCCTTTTCCCCCTTCTCTGCCTCTTAGAGAGGAACAGACAGAGATAGAGAAAGAAAGAAAGTCCGTCATCATCTAGGAGGGTTCTCAGAGGACTGCGGCGGAAGAACGCGGCGTTCGCCGTGAAAAAAAGTCAGTTTGCAGATACCAGATCTTATGCGACCCACGGTTCAAAGCGTATCTTCCACGGGAGAGATTGCCGATCGACCGCTCCTCGTCGCGCCAGCATAGAAAACATGCCGAAGCTTGGGACGAAGGGGCACGCACGTCTACCTGCCACCACTCATCTGATCTGCTGCGTGCGTCTCAAGAGCGTACTGCAACCCTTCACGCGCAAGCGCGGGACCCCCTCGCCCATTGCTGTGGTGATGCTGTTCTGTAGGCTTGGGTAGGCAGTGTACTGTACCACCGTGACATGGTATTGAGTGTGCGTGCGTGCGTGCGTGCGTGAGAGACATCGTGCATATGCAGCTGCGCGCTACCCTCCCCCAAGCGATGGGTGCAATCGAGGCAGCGAACCCCTGATGGCACTCGATACGCGGCGTACCCAGCGAGGCGTTGATACATCGAGAGTTACCGTAGGCACAGGCAATCATACGTGGGATGTGATGTAGAAAGTCTCCGCTTCGGTCGCGACAGTGTCGAGGAACACCCTACGTGGTATTGCTCCCACGGTAGGACGAGCCGGGCTGGATTTGGCATGTCGACTTTGACGGCACCAGCAATCGGGTCGTGTGTGGCTAGCGCCCGGCAGGGACAGACAGAGACAACAGAAAAAGGGCCGGGGGTGGTTTGGCGTGTCGATGCCAGCCCCCGGCGGTTTTTATTGGTTCCCGGGCTCCGGCCTCGCCGGGTTTCTTGTCCTGCAGGACGCTGGACAATCACCTGGGCGCCGCGGCGGGCGTTGGCGCCGCATAAAAGGACGAGCCGTGAGGCGCGGGTGCCAGCTTCCAGGTGCGCGAGCCACACTGCAGCCGCTCCCACCCACGCAGTGTCGCCTCCTGGCGCTCCAATGGGCCCCAGGGCTGTGAGTTGTCAAGGCGTGACTTGAAGCGTGCCCACGTGGTGTCGCGCTGCCGCACCACAGCTGACAGAGCTGTGCTACAGCTCGACAGCCCTCAACATGAAACACGCATGCCCAGCTACGTGGGCGGTCCAGACCTGCCGAAACCCCCTGTGATGGGGGTGGGACTCTCGATGATGGGTGCGTCTGCAACTGCCGTGCGTGTGGTTCGACGACATGTCGCGGGGTTTCGATGCAGTCAGGATCTCCTTGTCGCTGTTATGCTGCACGAGGTCTTGACCGGGAACCCTCCCACGGTAACGACAGTGCTGTGTACAGTAAAACCCTGGGCAGACAAGGCCCACTGCGGTCCTGGGGCCTCGCCCGACGACACAGGCGATTGCCAGGCCTGGACCTTCACCATCGATCCGCCTCAGGTCGCCTGGATGTGATAAGGCTTGCGTTAAGTCGAGTATCGGCGCGAGCTCCTGCAGCCATCTAGGCCGCGGTGCCTCAGCACAATAGGCCGCAAGCTCGCAGCTGCGGGGTGGGCTGCAGAAGGAGCTGCAGGGCCAAGGTTACCTCAGGATATGTGTGAGATCGTGGGCATCGAAACAGGTTGAGGACGCGAGTCAGCTTGCGACCTGCCGAAGGAGCATGTTGCGTCGTGATCGCGAGTGCTGGTGGTGACGGGGGTTCCTTCCGACCAGGTGAAGAAAAAGCAAATGTTCGGCACAAGCTGCCAGCAGCCAGTAGCCAGCGGAAGGACCTTCTTGACCCTGGTATGATGAATCCCACCCTCCCTGGTAAAGAAGATGTAATGGTTTCACTAAACACAACTAGTAGTCCCACCACTAAGCAGCCAACGCCTTAGTGATAATGATAAGTACATTAAAAAACTTTGCTATGCACTTATTAAGTAATATCTATGCATTATAAGCATCCTAAAGCGCTAAAGTTAATAAAGTAATTATTATATTATATAATTTTGTAGTGGTCATGTGATTTACTAATTAATAGGCTTAATTTTATATATCTTTAATGAATTAAAAGGAATTAATTTAGGTAATAATATGCATCCCTTATCTTTTAAAGTTATTTATTTAAGTTTTATTATTTAAAGTTTTTTAATTAATTTTTTTTTTTTTTTAATATAAAATATTCTTTTAATAATAAAATTATATTTACTTTATTTTAATTAAAAAGGTATTATTAATTTAAAAAGCTTTATTTATTTTATTATAAAGTAAAGTAAAAAAAATTTATTATATTTATTTTTTCTTAAGATATATTATTTATATTTTTAAATTTATACTTATATTTTATATATTCTTTTTTATATTTTTAATATTTTTTATTTTTATAAGTAATAATTCTTTAACTTTAACTTTTAAGGTTAAGGCTTAAACTTAATAATTTAATTTATTATTTTCTTTTACTTTTTATTAAAGTTATATTTAATAAAGATTTTTATATATTAATTAATGCTTATCTTTAATTAATGCATCTTTATAATACTTATTAAATAATTAATTAAGTTAATAATAACTTTATTAAGAAATATAAATTTATATCTTAAAGTACTTTATAATCCTTATAATGATAATATTATTTATTTAATTAATATTTAATAATTTTTAAATTATATAAAGCTTTAAGGGGGTTAAATAATAAGATATAATTATAAAATTATTATAAATTAATTTATAATAATTAAAATATATAATATAATAAAAGGCATAATATTATAAGAGTTATAAGATAAGTAATTATAATTAATAATTAAAAAGGGTATAACATAATAAGTATATATAATTTTTGGTGTGGTATGTTATGTGCAGGCCACTAGCGCCAAAACGATACGATTGATTGCAAATGAGAGTATTGGACAGCAGATTGGTCAGCTGATCCTTCGGCCAGTGCCCGTGGCTCCGGTCGGGACAGATCCAGCCATCTCGTTCACCCGACAAAAGAAAGTTGAAAATACATTGAAACAGCAACAGGCGGCATTGAATGATGGCAGAGATCGGTGCTTGCCAATCGACAGTCATGGTCAACTTTCTATAGGGCCCTTACGCTGTCCTTGGCATCGGCCGAAATGCACGAAATGCCAACAGACAGAGGCGGTGATCGCAACCCGGCGCGACACTTCGGAACTTCCAGTGTAAGGTTCTCTCTTGAGACAGCGTCTATACCCGTGGGTGGGCCTCCATCAGACGCAGTGTACGACAGTTCATCTGCAGACGAGGAGCAGCGTGAAGCTCGACGGCAGAAAGACCAACGACTTCGGATTGAAAAAGACATTGAGGAGCGCAACGAAAGGGCTCGCAAGCACCTCAGTGAGAGCACAGGAGATGAACTGCCTCGAGACGAACCGCGGGAGGATCAAGAACCGCACTCTACGGATGAGCAGACCCCTTCCGCCGCAGAGAAGAAGAAAAAGCTATTCTCGGTCCCAGCTACGCAGCTTGGAATGAGGGTCATGAACCCAGGCCTGGTCAATGCTACAGTAGATATCGTGGCGGTGCATGGGCTGGGGGCCATCCCAGACATCACGTGGAAGGAGAGCAAGTCAGGCGTGAACTGGCTCTCCGATCCTCAGATGCTCCCAAGTCGGACGCCGGAGGCCCGGATACTTCGATTTGGATACGATTCACTGTGGCTTGGGAAGGAGGCTATTCGGACAAGGCTGCCGACAATAGCGGACAAGCTTCTTCTGGTCTTGGCGCGGGAAAGACAGCAAGACCCAATGCGACCGCTGATATTCATCGGGCATTGCTTCGGGGGGCTGGTCATACAACGGGCACTGATCACAGCAAAACTGCATCCCGAGTCAGAGACTGAGGAGGCTATTCTGAACTCTACGGTTGGAGCCGTCTTCCTGGGCACGCCGCACAGGGGAACCGGGGCTTTTGGCTCCCAGAGCGCCTTGCTTGCAGCCATTGCGGCACAGACCGAGCTTTATCAATCCATGGAATCCGATGTCCTGGACGCCATGAAAGCTGAAAGAGGCGAAATGCTGGATGTATCCGAGGACTTTCTCAAACTGTCGGTTAGGGCGAATTTGCGTATAACTTGTTTCTTCGAACAAAGGGAGTCCAACCTCGGCAAGATGATTGGACGAGAGGATATTAAGGTAAGACACAGAGATGTCATATTCGTATGCAAGCCCGGGCTGATGTATGTGTGCAGCAATTCGTCGTGGACGAAACATCTGCAAAATTAGGAGCAAACCGAGCAATCGGCCTTCCAACTGATCACTTCAAGCTCAACAAATTTGCCGCCCCCGAAGATGGAAACTACCTCGATGTGGCTGGCGAGGTTTCTCGGCTTTATACGGAAGCACTGAAGCTGGCAAGCGAGAGACGATCTAGTAGAAGCGACTCAGCAGGGGATCTAGAGCAATACCGGCGGCTCATAGCGAAACAGGAGCTGAAACTTGAGGAGGCAGCGAAAGAGGCAGCTCTGAAGGAAGAGGAATTCGAAAGGAGATTTCGGGAGAAACTGGAAGAGAATGTGCTGCTGCCGAAGGATGATGTGAGGACGGGAAAGCAGCAAGTTGAGCGCTTGAAGAGAAACATGAGGAGATACGGTCTGCGCAAGCGTGCCGTCCGCAACATTTTGCAGGAAAATCCAACTCCAAGCATGGAAGATCCCTCACACGATAACATGCAGGAGAGGGACCAGTGGTACCAAAACTCGCTGAAAGGGGCACTCTTTGAGGCCGGGTTGGAAGAAGGCGAGGTTGATGCAATAATTCACGATACGGGCGAAACGATGGTCATTGAGGGTGTGCGAACGAGCGTCACGAGAATGTCGGAGAGGTGGCTAGATGAGCGCACGCTTCGGCGATACGACATACCTTTCATGCGCGATCCGGTAAGTCTGCTCAGGCCCAGAGTCCCATATATCTCGATTATTGAACACCGACGCAGGCACAATCATCAACCCTCATTATCAAACGATGGGTTCCTCTTTACGAGAAGGAGTTCCTCTGGGACCATACCCAGGAACTGAGGGCAAGAGTATCCAGATGGCAGCGGGAAGACGCAACATCTCCTTACCGGCCTGGTTCACGAGAGGGATTCCGGAGAAATCGAAGCGTCGATTCGATTCGATCCAATTCGGATAGAGATTCCATCCTTCGCCGCCGGCGTGCAAGTGCAGAGTCGATCTTGTCGCCCCCTAACAGCCAGGTTATAACTCAGAGAAGAAACAGCTCTAGGACCCTGCATGAGCAGAATCGCAGTCGTCAGAGCAGCGCCGATTCTGCTGCTCGGAGGTCTGTGCTGGACCGAGATGAGGATGAAATGGATATCGATACAGTAGATGAGGATGAAACAAAAATGATGAGACAGGAAGGTGGAAGGAAGGCGTTGGTTTCGAGGAAGGATGGAAAGACAAGGAAAAGAAAGACATCAAGAGACCAAAGCAGAACAAGTAAAGAGGGTAAAACTAGCAGCAAAAGGAAGAAAAGCCGGGAACGAAAAGAGGCAATAGATGCTATATCATGAGAAAGTCAAGCAGAACGAGAAAGGTCAAGGGAGGCTAGAAAGGATGCAGTCAAAGTGTCTCAAGAGTTCAGGTTTCTTCAGCAACCTGATTTATATACGCTGAATAAGATCAACACATGAGACACCAAATATTCATCTCAAAAATAGGATGCTCATGTCTCGTGATATTGTTCATCCTGTCCCGGTACCCCTGGCAGCCCGGCGTTGCTCTTGTCGGGTTTTGTGTCGGACTGTGTGGGCTACGTTGAACACGAAGAGTGTAACGTATAACACAGCAACTATAAAAATGATGACAGCCACTGCTGCAAGGCAAAGTATGGTGACAGCATAGGAAAGCTTCTGCACGGTCGCTGAAGTACTCAGAGTGTCTGTAGCCAAGGCAACTTGCAAAGCCGAAAGGATTGTAGTGCAGAAAGCAAAAGCCAGGATGATCCATCGAAATCGCCTCTGGAAAAAGTCGCTGTACGTAGGGTGTCTGGCTCCTCCGTAGCCCCATAGTAGATTTTCCAGGCTAAGAGGAGGCATGAAGCGAATGATGTGATCCAGGCGATTTAATCGAAGCCCTCCGTAGTGAAACCTCTTGTGGACTCCGGCCAGACTGTTGACATCCATGCGGCCTGGATTATGAATGTCAAGTAGCGATTCCACCAGTGTACGCCATCGGGACCAGCTCGCACCCAGGGGGAGGAGATGACTCTGTTGTGCAAGCCTCCAGTCTGTCTCCCTCTGCAGGAGCCAGACATATGAAAGCAAAAGGCCACGAGCAGAAGCTGCTAGATTTTGATCATGGATGATATATGTCGTCCAAAACCAATGTGATAGCAGATATGCCGGAAGAGGCTTGAGGAATAGTCGGGCTGTGGTCGGGCACCAGACCAGATGCAGGTCTGAACGTTCCGTGGGGCAGATTGTCCGCCCCAGACTGCTCACATGTCTCTGGAGTGAACGGGCTGAGCCCTGGCGACCGGCCCACCAAAGATAGGGATAAGCCTCACTAAGTCTCGATAGATCAAGGTCTTGCTTGAGAAATAAGGGTATGTGTTGAGTAGTGACGAGAATTTCGTCAGTGTCAGAGTCGACAAAGACACAGGGAAGGCTGTCAGCGAGTCCGCCTGGATGACCCTTGGATGCCGGGTCCCATTCCACCAATTCAGCTTCTGGGGGAAACGGTACGGCCAATATAGGTGAATTATCCTCAATCATGGTGACTGAAGTGCAGGGATAACGGCTTGATCCACTTCAGCTTTCTCGGCTGTCAAGCTCCTTGCAACAGCAGCTGTCAGCTTCCGGGGTTCACCAGCTCATTCAATAGTGAGTTGTATTGAAAGAAATTTGAGCTACCTGAACCAGTTCATCGCATATAAAAAGCACTTAGATTGTGTAAATAGAACCAAAGAGGCTGAGGGTTTGTAGGTGGAGGTGGTTGTGTTCCAGAGAGTACAACAGGCGGTTTGAGGGGAATCACAAATCTGACCGACCTTGCTAGGCATCCAAGTACCTAGGTGCGATATCTTGTCTGGGGGTACTAAGCAATGAGGCTGGTCAGATTGAATTCTAATGCATCCATGAGCACTGAAGGCAAAGTAGGAGACACCATGAGCATTAAAGTCAGCCAAGGCAGCATGTCATGCAGGTGAAGTCTGTTGAAATGAGGGGAGGGATGCCTCAACTTCCTTCGTGCAGGCTTGGTGGAACCCGGCTGAAGGGCTGACGTGGTCAGGTTAGGGTCTGAGCTGGCTGACTACCTACCTAGGTAGGTATGCGTAACTTTAGAAATTTTTGCCGGCATAATGGTCATCGTTCTGAACGCAACTCCCTCCACCACTGAGAGCAACAGCACTGCGAGACAACAAGCCTCAGATGGGAAGGAAAGCGAACAGAAAAAAGATACTCGTCATGCCCTGAAAGCTAGAAAAGGAGAGAATAATGCAACCGGCATATACGGCTTTTATATAGTTCACTAAAGCTCAGACAGTAACTACAGAGCATGTCTCCAATCTGGCCTCTGAAATCCGGGGGCTACATCAACAACCTCGCCTCGGTCCATTCTCCGGTTTAGCTTCGCGAAGTGCACCCTCATCACCGCCGCCAGCAACGCCAGAAGTACGATAAACGAAGCACAGGTGAGCAGGCCCCTCTGGTACACCGGCGCGTCCTGCGCCCTGAACGCAACAGAGCTGATGATACCACCGATAGGTATCGCAGTGGCGAACATGCCCAGCCGCAGCGCCCTGCCCGTGGAAGTCGGGGAGTTGCTCGCAATCCACTCGGCCACGAGGGGCGGTGGCGTGAAAGTCCCCGCCATAAGGAGGTAGGTGAGAAAATACCCGACGTCGACCCCTCTTCGGCCGGAGAGGTCCAGCGTGGCGAGGAGGATCCAGGCCAGGCCCGCAGCGCCCGCGAACGAGGCGATGAGCACCGCGCGCTGCTGGATGCGGTTGTTGAGGAACGTCGCGCCGAGCTGGCAAGCCATGGCGGTTAGGTGCGGCCCGATCGTAAACAAATTCGCGCGCACCGAGTCCCTGGTCAGCCGCCGGATCATGGACGGCAGGAAGTTGGCCGCCCCCGTCAGGGCCACGCCGAAGCTGAGCGCCATGAGCATGAAGGCCCAGCTCTCCCACCGCAGCAGGGTGTCGCGCGCGTCCGCCCAGCGGAACCTGTCCAGCTCCTCGCTACCTCCCGCCCCGGTGGCGTCCAGCGTGCCCTCCTCGAGCCGCGCCCGCGCGAGCTTCTTCTCCTCGGGCGAGAAGAAGCGGCTCGACTCGACGCTCCGCGGCAGCACTACGAAAAGGACCACCGACATGCCCACCGTGATGGCCCCCTCTATCAGGAAGAGGTACCGCCACCCGCTGAGCGCGCGCCCGCGCCACTGGAACACGGCGAAGGAGATGAGGCCCGACACGGCGCCCGCGACGTTGACGGCGGAGAAGAAGCAGGCGATGCGCAAGCTCAGCTCGCGGCGCGTGTAGAAGAGGCTGCCGTAGTAGCTCGGCAGCGGGAGGAAGGCGGCCTCGAGGACGCCCAGGACCATGCGGCAGGCCAGCATCCCGCCGAAGTTGCGCGTCGCCGCGCCCGCCATGGCCACGACCCCGAAGCCGAACATGGCCAGCGGGAGCACGCGCGACGGGCTGAACCTCTTGGCCAGCAGGGAGAAGGGCACCGAGGAGAGGGTCAGGGGGATGTAGAAGAGCACCAGCAGGAGCTGGAACTGGTTCCCCACGAGGTGGAGGTCGCGCTCCAGGGTGTCTGATTTTGCATTGCCGATGTTGGAGCGGTCTATGGCGTGTGTGAGGAGGCCGCATGCTGGGCTATATGTCAGTACGAAGGGCTGATGAAAGTATTGTCTGGGAGCTACGGAGCGGGTGTGTGGAATATGCATACCAAGGGCTGGCAGAACGAGCAGGTCAATCTTCCGGACGAGTTTCTTCTGGACCTTCTCATCAATAGTTGGTGTCAAAGTAGAAGACGATGGGTTGCTTTGCAGTCCCAATTCCGTCGCTTTTTCCGCCGCCGATAATTTGTTGACGTCCGACATGGCCACCGTGCTTGTGATCTCCAATGCTTTTCGCCTAAGGAATTATTGGGTGAACTCTGATCCAGACCTTTTACCCATAACCAAAGTTCTACAGCCCTATGATCAGCGAAGGGGGCATTTAAGCTTATAAAGGGCCCCATTAATGCCCGTTGATGTGTCAAAATGTGTCAGTTTCAGATCGGCAAGTCATGGACACAAGATCGACTGAATTGCCCGAGGGCTTGCTGGGAGCTCGCGTTTTGCCAAGCGTATCATCGTCGCTTCACGGGCCTATGCGCTGCCATGTACGGTAATGTGTCGGTTCATTTGGGGTTGTCAAGACTTGTCTCTCATATTGGCCTTCTGAAGCATTAATGTCCATGTAGTCCTAGTGCAACACGTGAGCTAGTGAAAATAAGGGAGATACCCCAGATCCTTATTGTTAAAATGGATATCCCTGTCAAGAAACGCTTCAGACAGACACGTTACACTTACACCCGCTTCAGGATGGGAATCAAACTCTTCTGCGCCGACCGCAGACGTTGGAGAAGAGCGCGCGACCACTCCACCTCGCACGAAACTCCACGATGCATCTCTTCCGCACGATCTGAAACCTCTGTCGACCATACCAAAAGGCATCGAGGGCCACACTCCACGGTAGCGCATCACTAGAAATTCACAGGCACGATCTGCACTAGACAGATGGAGGGTCAGTAAACTTATCTCGAATAAGACACAGCAGCACCCCGGAAACACATTGTTCAAATACAAGTTGCTATTTCGCTTAGAAAGCCATACAAGAAACGCTATCAAATATGCTGTCACGGTGGATCCTGCTCTGGCAGGGCCGGCAGAGGTTTCCGCGAGGATTCTGCCCCCAAATCCGACAGCGGTGATCGCGTCAGTGGTGGCTTGCGTGGTCCCGTGATATCGTCGTCAGAGTCATCTATTCGTTGCATACTTTCCACCTCGACCGTCGTCTCTCTCGAGTCGAGAAATGGCGCGGACGCGCTGTCTGAGAATTCATCCTCGTCACCCCCCTCCTCGTCCTCGCCGAGATCGAAGGCCACCGATGACATCGGATCCGCTCGCACAGGCTCGAAGGCCTGTGGTGTTGCGGAGCTTGTCTCATCCGACCCCTGGTCGTGCCTATCTCGGTCGAAGAACTCTTCGTCTGGCGTGAGCTCATTAATCCTGATTTTTGGAGCCGTCTGAGAATGTGGACGCGGATGCGGTGGTGGGGGTGTGTTGTTGTCGTTACTATCGAACTCCTCGGATGTGGGTGTCAGGGGTAACACCTTATCCGTGTATGATACTCTGCGGCGTGCGACTCCATGTCCATGCCGAGGTGCCGGGGCTTGCGCGCCGGCTGGGCGGAGCGCGCCGACGTTGCCATTGCGGTCGGGCGTATTTGATCGACTGATGGATTGCGGTGATCCGGGTGGCCATCGCGGTGAGCCGATATACGAGTTTATAAACTGCGATGTGGAACTGATCGGCCACTGGTCGGCGCTCATGCCACCGCCACCGAACACGCCTCGGCTTAACACAACCAGGACGAGACAGCAGAGCAGCAGGACGGACTGGAATATCGCCATTCGCTTCTGGAAAATGACTTCGTCCCTGAGTGCGATAATATCGCGTTGTGACTGCTCGCGTTGCGTCTCCAAAGCAATTACTGTGGACTGCCAGATCTGGTCATAGTCCTGGCGAACTCTGCGCAGCTCCGAGAAGACTGTACTGTTGAGATTATCAAGAAAAGAGTCCACGCGTGAGATTTGCTTGCGTTCCATTTTCTTTAGTGCCTCCTGGAGGAATTTGGACTGCTCCTCGATATATTGAAGGGATAGAGTGGTATTAGACTCGAGGAACTGAAGTCGCTTGGACACGGATTTGAAGAACGACTCTTGGACCGTTGGGGACGCTGGTGCGGAAGACGAAGTGCCGGTTGCGTTCTTATTCTGTGAATTGGTCCTCGAAGACTGTGGGGAGGAGTGCCCGGCTGCAGAGTTCTTGGTGGCAGGTTTTGCAGATGGCGAATTTTGCGTCTTGGATGAAGCTGACGGTTTCGGTGGCGTCACGGATGATCTCGGGATGTCTGCTTCCACAATCTTCTGGATGGTTTGTGTTGTGTTCGCCGCCGTATCAGCAGCTCTGTTGGAAGTCGGAGAACGAGGAACGGATGATGTGGATGTATTTGAGACAATAGTGGTCGATGTTGAGGAGCTCAGTGAAGGGGAAGAGGCAACTGTAGAAGCGGCTGTCGAATTTGCAGGGGCCGTTGGAGCACCGGCATCCTTGGTGCTTGGGGCAGACTGAGAGGAGGACGGGATGCTGCTGTTTGGTAAGGCTGATGGGGAAACATCAAGTGTCTCCGTCATTGTGGGTGTGCTGATGTCGCACGTGCCGTATGAAGAGTCGATGAAAAGAGGGGGATACCATGGAGACAGTTCGTGCCCAGGAGACACTTCGCTGATTGCAATGGGGGCTGCTGTTTCTGCGGCATAGGTGGGCTCGGCTTCGGCCTCGGGGCTGCTCTGATGCATGGACTCAATCTCCGGAACCGCCTCGGGACCAGAAATGGTCTCGGCTGGTTCGTCGTCCTCAAGACCGGCCTCGGCGTCCTTCCACGAATCCAGCATCCGCGTTCCGTGAACCCGGAGCAGAGATACAGGGCAGTAATATTCGTTTCCGTAGTGTGACAATAGCTCGATCCGGATGTACTTTGCCCATATCTTGGGGTTCTCAATGAGAAATGACTGTATATCTCTGGAGTTTCTCGCCTGAAATGTACCCAGGTCCTTCCACTTCTCCATCTTGACTGGGTACTTGTCGCTCACGCTGATACGAAAACTGCGTATCATGCTGGAGAAGAACTCAAAGTTTGCCAAAACAACGGTGTCAACGAGGATGTCCTCGCTAAGCTCGACAATAACGAACTTGTTCTCCTGAGAGCAAATGAACAGCATGTAGGAATCCTTGTTTTCGACGAGAATGGCCTTGGAATTTTGGGCACCAGGGCTGGTCTTCAGCACCGTTGCACCGCCGTCGAAAGATGAGTAGGAAAATCTTTCCTTGCAAGTCTTTCCGGCGTCCTTGGGGCGGCGATAATGGGCAACGCCGTTGTCATACACAGTCGTGTCCTGCACTTCTGCGCTTGGCGCGTCGGTAGAGGCGGTTCCGGCCCTGGCACTATCAGTGGCCGTCATCTCCGAGATTTTGTCTGACAAGACGTCGAAGTCAAGCGAGATCTCGCCGTCCTCGCCCCAACCGTCGAGACCACCGCCCACATTGGGGTCCGCATCTCGGGCCTCGCGTCGCTTCCTGTCCTTTAGATCGGCTAGGTCTTGACCCGACTTCTTGAGCATCATAGCCTTCCATTCGTCGAAGGACATGAATGACCCTGTGGCCAGATCCTCGGCATCTTCCTCGGCCTGCTTAGCTGCTGCGTCCCCGTCATGCGTGCCTTGCGTTTCCCCATGGGGTTTCTGATCGGTCGATGCGTCGGCTTGCGTGCTGTTTTCCGCTGGCGCCTGTTCCCGATGCGCACCCTGTGCCACTGTCGCCGTCGCCGTCTCGCTCGTCGAGGCGGAAGAAGAAGTTCCAGTGGAGGTGGCGGTGGTGGCATTACCCAGGGCCGTTTGTTGCGACGCAGACCATGCTGTTGGCAGACATAGCTGTGGAAGAGTGTGGGTGATGTAGTTGATTGTCCTGGCCTCGCAGAGTCCGGTGGAAGCAGCAAGGGAGGCGTCGGTGGAGCCCTGGCCGGCAGAAATGCCGGGGGGCCCAAGTAGGAGGAGGGCCCGGAGGGAGGGAGGGCTCAAGAGTGGGAGTCGCATCGTTGCTGTTGGCAATCCATAGTCGTGGCAGCAGAGTCGTGCTGTCGTCGGGAACGGACAGGCTCGACTTGCACGAAGGGAACACGTCGTCGTTGAGGCAGCTCCAGCCTGTGGTCAAGACTGTTGAGAGGCTGGCAAGGGAACTCGAAAAGCCTGTTCTGGACCGGACCAACAACGGTGTCCAAGAAAGTGCAAGCCCGTCGTCATTTCTGCAGGTCAGCGCTCGCCTTTACTCCATTGAGCCCCTAATCAATCCCAGACAGGGATCCAGCCCCAATTGCCGCCCGTTAAGCTCTGGCGGGTTCCGGAGGGTCCAGGCCCAGAAGACCCTGCCTTGCTGCCAGATCACAAGCACGGGGCGCCACGTGCACCGGGCATGCTGGGCGGCTAGGTGGAATCCAGCCTTGCTGCTACTTCCAATCTGCATGACGGAGTGGCAGATCCACGAGATCCACTCCCAGAGCTCGGCGTTTCCCTTCAACACATTGCCTGCCAGCTGTCCTGACTAGACTGACCGTCTACCTGTCTGAATATTCACTCACCCTCGCTAACGCTAGAAACTGTCCTCCTCCTCCTCCTCCTCCTCCATGGCATAGCACCAGGCCGCCCGAATTCCGAACCCCGCCCCCCAAATCTCCCACCATGTCAACCCAGAGGCTGAGCTTCCTCTACCCGCACCTGTTTCGCACGGCCAGATTGGGCGAATCTGCCGCCGGAACCAGAAGCGGCCGCTGTCGGAGACGAACCATAGCCACTCCCACCAGCTCCTGCAACCAACCTCGGCATGCCACAGCGTCATTCGGGACCTCGACGACCTCGAAGAAGGCGAGCTTCGCGCCTCGAGTCGGCAAAGGCATCGAGCCCAAGCCTCTGGGCACCGTGCAAGATGCCCCAGCCCTCGAATCGCACATGACCGGGCCCAAGCAGCCCTTGGGGAAGGTACAAGCTGCTCCTGTCCTCGAGTCGGACGTGAAAGGGTCAGCGGCGCCTCCAGCGGGATCCTCTCCTCCCCCCAAGGGCAGCGACAAAACGGACCCCAGGGAGAGCACACCCGAGCAGAGGAAGGACGCTGCGAGAGCTCTGGACCCAGCTACGGCCCCGCCCAAAGAGACCCTCAGCTCGCCGGGCGTGTCCTCCTCAGAAAAGGCGAAGGAAGAAGGCAGCGCGGAGGCACAAGACCAGGAGGGCGCCCATAAGGGCAAACGCGCGAGCGGGCCCATGGACGCCGTCCTGCACATGGAACCGCCCGAGGACAAGAAGCCGGAGGACAAGCCGCCGCATCTGGCGCCCTCGCCCTACGTGCACCACTTCGACAGCTACTCGCTGGTCAAGCAGCTCGAGGTGGGCGGCTACACGCAGACGCAGGCCATCACGGCCATGAAGGCGGTGCGCGCGCTGCTAGCGCAGCACCTGGACACGGCGCAGGGCGGCCTGATCAGCAAGAGCGACGTCGAGAACGAGACGTACCTGTTCCGCGCGGCCTGCGCCGAGCTCAGCACCGAGGTCAAGAACAACAGGCGCGTGGCGGACGAGCAGCTGCGCCAGCAGCGCACCTTCCTGCAGCACGAGGTCGACAACACCACCCAGGCGCTGACGCAGGAGCTGGCCACGCTCAACGATAACGTCAAGGGCATGTTCAACGACCGCAAGATGGCCGTCAGGGAGGAGCAGAAGGCTGCAGAGAGCGCCGTGAGTTTCAACCTCCCCCAAACTCCTCTATGGTAGCGTTCTCAGCATACTGACATGTCGAATCACCCCGCAGACCCAACAGATAGCCTACAAGATCAGCGTCACGCTGAACAGCGATTCCAAGTCCGAGATTGAGGCCGTACGCTGGGTCCTGGCCAGGCGCGCCGTCACCGGCCTCTTCTTCATGGTCACGCTCTCGCTGCTCGCGCTGCGGGTCAGTAACGCCGTCTCGCAGAAGGAGAAGAAGGAGGAGGAGAAGGAGAAGGAAGAGGCCGCCGCCATCAAGATGAACGACGGCAGCAGAGACGTGGCGCCCTCGCCGGACGCCGCCGAGATACTGGCAGCGAACTAGGAAGATGTATATATACACGCATACATACAGATACACACACTGCGCAATGCATAGAGATACCCCGAATAAGAAATAGAGTAAACATCTTCCCGGCACATCAAGACCATGCTCTTCCGGATTCGTGAGCAAATCCCGCCATTTGGAATTCTGCTGTGATGTGTCAATCCGTTGGAAGCTCTCAGGTGTTGAAGTGAGTGAGCCATCTGGCCAACTTTGGTACCTCGCATTTGTGGTCACTTTTGTGGGCATCTTGCCTAGATGATTCCTAGCCCATGGTCGTTCAAGAATCTACGCTAGGTTTGTTTCCGTAGTGACTAAATTGCATTGTAAATTTTGCAACTCAGAGTGCTATTTTATATAATGTCTAAGTCATGGTATCACTTGAAAACGTCGCAAAACGACCGCATCTAGCGGGTATGCGTCTAGGTTGGCACCCTGATCAGTTGCCGCCAAAGTTCATCTTGAGCGCAATGGTGGGCTGCCCGGAGCCCGAGTCCGCATCCTTCTCGACGCTCTCGTTCGTCCTCCCGCTCTTGATCACCTCCTCCATGAACGCCTTCTGGCCCTCGCTCATGCCCGCCACCACGCCCCGGAAGCTGGCCTGCTCGACTGACGCCAGGTCCAGCAGCAGCCCGCTCGTCTCGCGGTAGATGTCCTTGTCTTCGGGGCCCTCGCTCGAGGCGCGCGACAGCAGCGTCGGCACCACTAGCGACATGGCGATGGCTGTGTGGTCCTTGGACACGACGCCGACGTACTGCGAGAGCGTGTGCGCGACGAGGGGGCGCGCATGTTCCGGATCCTCGTGGTCTGTGGTCGTCACGAAGGAGATCAGGCGCGGCAGAAGGAACCGGGAGATGGTTTCGTCGGCCACGGTGGGCTTGCCTCGTAGGAGGAGCGACCGAACGCAGTTGGCCGCGATCTTGGCAGTCTGCTACAGTGTTAGCAAGGACTAGTCGATAGGTCAGCTGGCAATACATACCATGCGATCCGTCAGACAATCCACCAACTCCTCCAAAAACTTGGCCACGATGGGGTCGTTAGCCGACAGGTGATTCTGCCCGCCTGTGAACAGAATGGTGATGGCCAATAGGCTTCTCTTAACATTCGCAAGGTCCGTCGGCCTTTCCCGTTTCTGCGCGTGGAGGTAGATGGATAAGAAGCGCCGCAAGCAGCCTTGAAGCTGGACATCTGCGGGCCCACTGTTTCCCTCTCGTGGGCCAGCCATAGTCGCGATGAAGCGTTTTAGTGTGGGCAGAGATTGCGGTACGACAGTCTCCTGGCACAATGGTGTCGATAGAATCGTAGCAAAAATATGGATAAGGCAAGCATGTAAGTCTGTCTTGATGACAGCCGGGAAGACTTCGGCGGCATCAACTAGAGCATTCAGGGAAGTGCGGATGAGTAGCACGGCCTCTTCGGTCAGGACATGGCGGACGGGTTGGTTTGCTTCTGTCAGGTTCGGCAAAAGACCGGCCAGCACCAGAACAATGATACGCGTCAGCTCAAAGAGCTGCTCAATATCCTCGGAGAGCTCTCCATTGTCTGCCTCCGCCGACTTCCTGGCCGCGGGATGCGCGACGCAGAGCGCCCTGGCAATCTCAACAATGACGCCTTGCACGTCCAAGCCCTCGGTCAGCACTAGCCGATCCAAGAGATCCATAGTCTCTGAGAAGATGGCCTCTCTGTAGATGGCATGACCTGAAACACTCGGATGCAAGATCTTCTTAAGAGCTTGGAGAATCTCGAGTGTCTGCTCCTGGCGAGCAAGTGAGTCTGCATGGCCTGGTTTCGCAGCAAGAGCCTCGAACGCGATTCCGAAGAGAACGAAGAAAAACGCCAGCGGCTCATCGCGGTAGTTGATATCTGACCCCCTGGAATGGCCATTGGTTGCAGCGTCTGCAGTGGTCTTGCCGTCGAGGGCATCGAACACGAATTCACTGTCTTGTCCGATCAGACTCGCAATAGCATCTACAAGTTTCAACCACGAGTCCTGGTAAAACTTGAGCAGCGTCTCTCGGTTGAGCGCCGCGTAGATGGTGTCCAGACTGCCGGACAACGATGGTGGGCCGAGGGTCATCGAAATATCTGGCTCAAACCTCAGTCGGGCGAACTCCCTGAGTGACTCCAGCCACAGTGGAGTCAGCATGCCAATGTGTGCTTTCAGCACTTCGAGCAGGTAGGGCTGCTCAGTGCTTGCAACTTGCAACTCCGCCCAAGCCGAGAAGACCGCCATCTTGACCATGACCTGGGCATTGGAGCTCAACCCCTTCAGCTCGCCTATGCCGGCGTTGTCGGTTTCGGTGGCGAAGTTTTCCAGGGCGCTCACGAGAGTCTTCAGGATCCTACCCATGCGATCGACGTCCTTAACAATACCAGTGGCGATGAAAGCCGCACACACATTGACAGCCTCTGACGCCAGCTCAGGGGATGAATCAGCAGCGAAGGCGGGCGTTAGAGCCGAACTGATCTGAGCCTGATACTGCTCCAAAAGCATTGCCTCATCGAAGTCTGGATCAGGAGTCTTTCCAAACATCTTCAACACTGCGCCGATGATTTTGAGACCCCAGATGCGTTGTTCCAGAACACCAGAGGTAGAAGCAGAAAACGCCATGCGGACTACATCTGCGATTCTGCTCTGCAGCGCCAGCTGGGCAGCGGACTCTCCGTTCGTCATGACATCCTTATTGATGAAGACAAACACGTCGTTGAGGAGGGTCATCGCAAAGGCGATGACTTGCCATCTCAGCGGTTCCACGTCGGAGCCCGAACCGCCCTCCTTGTCATCCTTGGCCACACCACCAGCTGCCGCGAACCCGGCTACCTCTTCGTCCTGTATGTCAACGGCTGCTGTTGCCCTCCTGGTCAACACCTGGATGTCGGCGACAGCCTTGGGTCTTGTGAGCTTCAAGACGCCTTGGAATCTCTGAAGCCAGTCTGCTGTATCTGTCAAGCAGGTCTGACGCATCCAATTCTGTATGATATTTCGAATGCCATCGTGATCTGGGTTTGCGTCGAGTGCGAGCCACAAGTGGTCCTCCAGGCCTGGTTCTGCGGCTCGTATGACATCATATGGGTCGCGCTTCATGATGTTGTAAATGCCGTCGATCGCGACGTCTCGGAGTGTAGAATGGCCTGAGTTCAGATACTTCTGAAGCAACTTGACATAGTCGGCGAAATACATGTATCCCGGCGCATACAAGGATAGATGTTCTAGACATCCAAGGCTCGCCGTCTGAACTTGTGTGTCTTCTTCGTCTTGAAGATACCCGACCAGGGTGAGTATAAGCTCTCTGGACTTACTGATGTCTTGCAAGTCTGGGCCGAGGACGTTGATCAGAGAGTCGACGCATCTTGTGATGGATGCCGTTGTGGACAGCTCCAACTCTAGGTTCATGGAGATCGCAGATGCGACCTCTCCATTGTGCGTATCTGACACATAGAGCTGAGCAAGCATGCCAAGAGCGCTCGAGACGTATGGAGAGAAACCCAAGCCCGCGGCATCGGCAGCACGCGCCAGGGCTTCTAGGGCCCAGAAATGCACTGTCGGGTGCGGATCGTTACAGAGTGACATGAGTATGCCGAGGATAGTCTTGAGATGATACCCAGCAGCCATGCCGCCAACTTTGGCCTGGATACAACCCAGTGCCATGGCACATCCTGCTCTGGCACTAGGCTCTCTGTTGACCACGATCGTGTCTACAAGGAACTTGATCTCGGAATTCGTGAAAGCATTGCCGCAAGCGTTGCAAAGGCGAGCAATAGCTGCATAGCCCAAGTTTCTCACATACTGATCTGTGTCGAGCACAAAGCCCCTGATCGTGTCTTGAAGCAGCTTCTCGACTTGCAGATTGGTGACATCTCCCGGAGGCGATTTCGTCTCCTTGACGGCAACCTTGAGCGTTGACAGGAAGGCCGTCGCCACGTTGACTTTGATGGCCGCTTTCCGCGCTGCGTCGCGTTCGCCTGAGCCAGCTGCCATGAACGACGCGATTTGTTCCAAGATACTCTCCTGGACCTTGGCTGGCGTAAGCGGGAATGCGAATGCGAACAACTGGATGGCCATATTCACGACTTCGGTAGCCGGAGGGTTCGTCAGGCAGTTGAACGCTTCTTGTCCGCCAATGTAGAGGGTAGATGCGTCGTGCTCCAGTGCGCCACACACAGGGGACAACAAAAGGTTCTCCATCGCATCTTCTGGGCTGTTGTCCTCTGTGAGAGACTGCTCCACGGCGCTTTCATGTTGCCCAGGTAGCCTCTTGACACTGAACCCAGTGACAAGGCCAGTGACACCGTACCCCGAGTTGTCGCCGACATCCCAGATCGTCTCGAACGTGCCGGCGGAGCTCGCAATCGCCGCACTCAAAGAGCTGGGAGAGTAGTTTTCGGGGTCCGCAAACAGTGAAATCGCCAGCGTGAGGAGATTTGACTGCAAAAGTGCCTCACTACCGCCAGCTGGACTTGTGTTCACCAGCTTAATGTAGCATTGCATGACGCGCCTCTGGACCATCATCTCGATGTCATGAAGCTGCAAAGCCGGGGCCAGTCTCTCGGAGATATCATCCGATATCTTCTTCTTGGGCAGTGTCTTCAAGAAGGCTGTCGTGCTTTGCAGCATGGTCGCGATTCTTTTCGAAACGTCGACGGTCAAAAGTCGGCTATTGTACTCTAGAAACGCCAATATAGATCCCAGGGCACATTCCCGAACATGTGCGAGAAAGGATGCCTCCAGGTAATTTCGCGCCGACGTATTGTCCTTCGCAAGAGGTTTCGGCAGCGCGTTCTTCCAGAGGAGAAGCAATTGGGACAGATGAATCTTGACGAAGTTGGGCCCCAAGGACATGAGACCTCCGATCAGTGTCCAAGCAACTTGGATCTGCGTGCTAGCGACACGAAGTTCTTGTTTTCCACTGGTTTTCAGCAAATTTGTCGCCATCGTGAGCACGCGGCTGTTGATATCGACAGAGCCGTACAGCGGCCGGGCCGGACTTGCACTAAGCGTGGCAGCTAGGCCGTGAGAGAAGCCAGTGCATTTCCGTTGTGAGTTGCGACCTGTTCCTAGCACACCAAGTTCCCTGCTCAAGCTGTTCATGCATACCGAAAGACAGGGGAGAAGCTGCTGCGGACACGCAAGGACGAAGGTCTTGAGGCATGCCGAGGTGTAGACTTGAACAGTGTAGCTCGGGTGCTGAAGGACTTGCAACAATGCATCCCTGGCGGATTCGGCGAAGCTATTTGACGCTGAGCCAAGTGAGATCATTAAAGAACCCAGCGCTCCCATCGCGGCGATCAGCATGTTCTTAGTTGGCTCTGGTCGCTCCTTCAATGCTTGTGGGTAGTTCTTGAGGATGTCGTTGATCAAGACTTTTGCAGCATGCGACTGCCCAGTCTCGCCAAGTATTTTCTTGCCTACAACATCTTGGAGCAAGTGATCGACGATGCGGCGGGAAGTAAGAAGACGATATCGGTTGTTCACGATATTGGGGTTGGCGAGCAAGTCCAAGGTAAGGTTCTCAACAATGTTGTAGTAGTTAATTTCGACAGCCTTCTCCCCAAGTCGCTGCAGAAGCGTCGCGTAGCATATCCCAATGGCGGTTCTGGCCTTGTTAGACGTAGCCATGCGACCGTACTGGGTAGACAACGATTTCAGCATGTCCCCAGGGGTCATCGCCAAGTTCGAGTTTCTTTTGGTGGGCGCAGGACTCCCAGGCCTCGACGGTATGTCATCCTCATCCTGCAGTGCGCCGGGTCCCATTGACTGGCGCTTCGCTGCCTTGGACTTTGGTTTCTTGACTGCGACTTCTTGAAATGTCTCTCCAGCAGATGACTCCGAGTAGCCCCTGACGAAGGCCTCAGCTAGACACTCAGCAGCTGCTCGTCGCGTAGTCGAGGACGTATGCTCAAACGTCTTGAACATAGCCGTCTGGACCTTATCGAAGTCGTTCGAAGTCTTGAAATAGTTGGTATTCCGCATCAAAGACCGAAGGCATCGACAAGCCGCTGCACCGACCAGCGCGCCCTTGTCCGTAGAGGCATGGTTCCGGCCCTGTTTCCATATGTCTCTTGCGATGGATTCGTCCATCATACCGGCCACCATCCTTGCGACTTTCCCTAGCGCCGTAAAACACGCCGCGCGGAGGCCTGCATGGTTTGCCGAGCCCTTCAGGAGCTTCAGTAGTGCCATACAAGCCAGCTGGTGGTAATGGATGACGCTGTCACCAGCCGCCGCGAAGACGTCCCCAAGACAGGAGACGGCAGCATGTTTCGCGCGAACCTCGCCCTCGCCTTTCGACTTTCCGCTGGATATTATGGCTACAAGGTCGTTGACGGTCTCGACCAGGAGCTTCCGGTCTCCTTTCTCGAATATGTGGGCGAGACATTTCCCAAGGCTGTTCCGTATGACACGGGTAGGCGGCGGAGTGGTGAGGTTTATGATCTGGAAGATCTCCTTTTTGAGGTAGAACTGCTGCGCAGTGCAGTCGTCCGCGGTGAGGGAGAGTACATGCTTCGTAAGGGTCGAAACGAAGGTCAGCAGGAACAGGTCTTGTTGCTCTGTGGGCAAGGCCTGGAGCTTGGATAGCTCGAGCTCCGGTGTCGAGATGGCTGTTACGGACGGTCGAGGGGCATTCTCGGTTATGGCTTGGGCAGGAGGTTCTGGCGCGGGCTCTGAGGACATGATGGGGAGTGAGTCGGAGTTGCGAGGTGTGTATGGGTATCAAAGCTGCGTACTCGCCCAAACAAAGCATTTGGGATGGAGGACTGCAAGGAGATGGGCATGGACGGACATTCCAGCTGGCAGCATCCCACCCGGGACGGGGACTCGACTGCGGGTGCAGTTCGTACCCCTGTTCTAGCGCCGCTGTCGCTCCAATGGGTTGTCAGCAGCTCCACCGGCGCGGATCGCCAGAATTATTGCATGTTCTCAGCACCCTGCTCGCAGGATGGAAAAGCTTCCAAGACGTCACCAAAAGTTCTTGAGTGCATATAGATTGGACTGCTGCCATGTGCATGTAATCCTCAAAACATAATATCCCATCTCCATCATTGCAAATGGCTCTCCGGCTACAGACTTTCAGGCTGCTCCCCCAAGTCACCCAACTTGCACGTCCTGCGACGATATGCCCACGATGCCGTCGCAAATTCTCGACAACAGCCATTGCACAATCTGGGCACAATAAATGGTCCAAGATCAAACATACCAAGGGCAGGGCGGACCAGAAGAAGACCTCAGAGCGCACACTATTCGTACAAGCCATAACATTGTACTCCAGATGTCCGTATTCCTTCCTGGCCAGTTGTCTTAGCCTTGACTATGTCCTATGCTCACACATATGTAATACAGTGTACGGCCCCGATCCGAACCTAAATGCCTCTCTCGCCAGTGCAATAGCAATAGCCAAGAAGGCCAGCACACCAAAGAATGTCATCGACCAGGCGGTCGCACGAGGCCAGGGCCGCTCCCTGTCCGGCGCAACACTCGAGACGATGAAGTTCGAGGTGATGGTCGGACCCAACGCCTTCATCCTGGATGTGGAGACCGACAACAAGCTCCGCGCGCTGCAAGACGTCGGCGGCGTGATACGCAAGCACAAGGGCCGGACCGGCGCGACCGAGTTCTTCTTCAGCAGGCTGGGGCGGGTCGTATTCGAGAAGCACGAGAAGGTCGGGCTGGACGAGATCATGGACGAGGCAATCGAGCTCGGCGCGGAGGACCTGGAGGCGGACGACGAGGGCAACATGATCGTGTGGTCGCAGCCGAGCTCGACGATGCAGATAGCCCAGGGGGTCGCGAAGACGTTCGAGCTGAAGATCCTGAGCTCCGAGATCATCTGGTCGCCCAACGAAGACACGCGGCCCACGGTCGACTCGGTCGAGGACGTCAAGAACCTGTCGGATTTCGTGGACGCCTTGTCTGAGCTTCCGGAGGTCCAGGCCATATATTCCAATGCCACGAAGGGGCCGAGCGTGTCCGAGGACGAATGGGCGGCCTTCGAGGACAGCCTGGATTCGTAGATGACCTCATGACAACAATTGTATATAAAGACGCATCTTCACAAGCCAAAGGTCGTCGATCTGTGCACATCATGCCATTGGCCTGCCAGGTTCCACCTGCGCTTTTTTCCTAGTCCATGTGCCGTAAACTTTTACACTGAGTGGTGTTTTCTTTCTGCGCCCCTCGATCCGTATTGTGCCCACGGTCCTCGACCCGTATGTTTGCAATCTCTCAACTCCTCTACCACCACCAGCTTCTCTTCTCCTGTTGAGGCTGCGCCTGAGGCTCCTGGTCGTGTATCTGCTCTGGCGCCTGCAGCGGATTCAAGGCCTGCTCCCTCGCCTCCTCCGCCAGCCTCTTGTCCCGTAGGTAGAGCCTCCTTGCCCTTAACCTCTCAAGCTCGGTCTTGATCTCGTCGCGTTCTGTCGGCACCTTGTTCGCTTCTTCGGGCTTGGGCCAGAAGTCGGGGACGGCGAAGCGCTCGTCAAGGTTGACGCCGAAGTATCCCATGAAAGCGATGGGAAAGAAGAGGTACATGCCGAACTAAGCAAATACCAGTCAGCAATTTGGGGGTTCAAAGACTGCACAAAAAAAGGTGGAGACGTTACCTTGAAAAGTTCGAGTCTAAAGCCGGCCATGTTGAAGTTGTTCGGGCAGGTTTGGCGTTTAAGAGATGCAATTAGACCAACAACTCGAGTTTCGCAGATCTGCTTGGGCAGCCCATTTGGATGTCCTGATGCTGGTTGAGCTCTTTGCCTCAAGTGGGGGGAGCTTTTGCAGCCAGTATTTGAGGACCTATTACGAGCACAATTACATAAGCTGATCCTGGGCTTTCCGGTCTAGGTTGGGAAGTTGGACTTAGAGCGGCCCACGCTGCATAAATGACAGGAGTACCGAAACCAGCAGTATTTGGTCTTGCCAGGAGATTCAATAGGTAATTCGTCCATTCGTGAAAAGGGAAAGGGGGTATCTCTGCGTATTCTAATCCGGTCTTTTTCCAAATGTTTTCCTGTGCTCATCGCTTGCATGATTTTGTTACCCTCCATACTGCTAAACCTCGTCTTCCAACAACCCTTTTGAGTGTGCTCCAGATGCCGTCTTCTGCGAAATCTAGATCGTCCAGATTTAAATGATGGCTGTGTCTCCATACCTCTCGAAACCTCAGACCCTCTAGACCCTTGTTCTCCAGATACGGGTCCAACCACGTAGCTGATGTAGGGGCGATGAGGTAAGTTCCGTTGGATTCCTTCTTGTATTCTTGGTTTCGCCGGTCCGCCGGCACGTCGCACGTAGCGATATTTGTGAGCTGTGCGTAAAGATCCTCGCCTGGCATACCCATGACATCGCGGGTCTCCAGCGTCTCAGCCTTGCCGTCCAAAAGCCAAATGGGCGGCATGTATGTCTTCCACCATATTGCTCTTGTTGCGTCGGATTGCTTGCTCATGAACACCTGTGCAGGAACGATGCCTCCTTGATGGTAGATGCCCATCAGTGTGCCAAAGATAAGATTGAATACAATCCATGTCGTAGTCCAGACCCGTAGGACCTTCTGCTGGTGTGGAAGTCTGACTGATGAGAGGATCAATGGGATTGTGGGGAGAAGGAACCGAGCCTCCTGGTGCTGGAATATTGAAAGCACGGATATGCCTGAAATGGCAGAGTAGAGGCGTAGCGAGAGGTGCGGTCGCGTAAACAGCAAGATGGCCGCCGGTCCAATCAGTTGAGGGATGTTGAAAAGAATATGTTGATACCATGGGTGGATTCCGTGTTGCGCCAGATTCGAGGGAGATATATTATACATGAGATTATTATAGGGCGTAATTATCGGGTGCCATATCAAGTCAGTCCATGAGATCTGCTGGTTGCTGTAGAATGCCGTGTCCAGAGAAACCGCAATGAATGCGGTGAAGAGCGCCGAGAATATTGTCGCTATAAGTGCGAGGGGCCTCCTCCAGAAGTAAGGGATCAACCGAAGGCCAGGGATAAGCAGGAATGCTGGGAAAGTTATCCTGTTGAAGAAGCCGAATACCACCATGGACCCAAGCAGCGCGGGTGCCAGGAGAGGAGTTTGTAGCTACAGACAATCACGTCAGACCTTGTGCGACAGTCTTCATAAGCAGCTTGTTTCCACGTACCGTGTTTACAGGCATCGCGATAGTCCGTTCTATCAGGACTAAACTCCATGCGACAACCAGCGTCTCGATCGCATTAGAAAAGGTATGTGTCTGGTAGGTCCACGTCACATATGACGAAGCGACGAGCAAAACGGCGACGCGGCGATGCCGGGGCGACTGGACAAGCTCGTGGATAGCCCAGTCCTCGAGAACGAAGCTGAGTACGAACATGAGGGCTCGGAGAGTCCAAAACACCGCTATTGGAGGAACTTCGCCGTCGTTACCGTTCCCTATCCATAGCCACCGGAGGAGGAGCATCGGGAGACCGTAGATCGGCCATAAGGGGAAGACGCTTCGGATCGGGTGGTCGCTCGTGAATTCCCAAGTCAGCCGAACAGGATACTTAAAAATCTCGCCTGCACGAATGTCTTGGTCAGCATGGTGCGAGACAGGTCGGTCATTTGGAGTTCGTCCACGTCTGGATCAGGGGCGCGCGAACTGAGTCGCGCCCTGACAATGTTGCGACGCGCGCCCAGGGGGGTGAGTGGAAGATCGAGTGAGGAACTGCTATCTTACCTGCGATGACCTCTGGGCCTTGGAAGTTCTCGTCAGGGTGCAGATAGCTCGGCGACAGAGCAAACCACAGCCGGACGACCAGGAGAAACAGGTATGTGCGGCGCCACATGTTGACCTCGATTTCTTCCTAGAGATTCCAGCTCAAGCATCTGCGAGGCCTGATCGCGGCTTTCAAGGGGGCGTTCTCGACCGTGGGCAAGCGGGCTGCATACGGCATGTTGGGGAGGGGAGGAGAAGGGGAGGGTTCGGAGGGTCAGGAGATATCGCAACAGCCGTCTTTGCAAGGAGCGAGAGCTGGATCGTCTGATCAGTAAGTTTGTTTATGAAAACGTCAGGAGCCCGTCAAGCGACGAGGCCACATGTTGGGGAGATAGGGTCGAGTGGACTGGACTCAGCTGGCAGCAGGCAGGGGTGGTAGCTGGACAATCAAACGCTAGCGAGCCGTCAGCTGGGGCAGGGGTCCTAGGAGATCACCGCTGGCAGCCCACCCAGCAGGGCGAGTCACCCTGAATAGGAGATTCCCGTGGCCCAGAAGGTTGGTGGATCGGTTGCAGAAGCCTTGCAGGTGGATCTGCACATCAGAGGTTCCCGATGCGGAACATTTCGAAGGCATCCACAAGGCTTTCTCCAGCCTCCTCTCCCACAATGATGCTTTGTTTGCGGACAGGGCTTACAGGGCACTGTACTGCTATGACTACCTAGGTACCTAGATACGGTGCTTGGCCAGTCACAGGCATGCGGGAAGGAATTGCTACACCAACCCTCAAAGACGCGCATCGAATCATCCTTCTTGCCTGGTTCAGCAATGTGGTTTATCAAAGTTTCCCTTCCTCCCTGTGTCCACAGACGACACTTAGACGGCGGTCCAGGTGTACACACCCTGATCTGGTTGCTCTCACACAAGCAGCAGTCTATACAGTAGCTACTCAATTTTTTACAAGGAATTTTGGAATTTGGGTCAATTCCTGTGCCGCCAGCAGGCCGCCGGCCCATTGCTGCCAATTTTAGTATGGCTACATTGAGATTCTGCCATAATACCCAAGCCCAAAAGGCCACTTGGAGGTCACTGTGCCTTCCATTGCCTTCCTTCCTGGCCCTCGAGTTCATTGTTGACCTGTTCTTGTACTGTGAGTCTGTCTGACGGCCAACAACGGACGTACGCCGGTTCGGAACTAACTTAGCTTGTCTATTGTTCGGCGCTTTGACATTCCATAAAGTGTGTCCTGTCTTCTTGGAACCATTCCTTTTTCCTCCATTCACTTAACTTTTTACTTCACCAACCCGCCCAAATCACTATCAGAGGTACTTAAACCCAAACCACATCTACCCTTTGCCAGACTTCTCCATCCATCTAACAACGAGTTTGGCTAACTCACATCCTCCACTACCAGAAGATACCATTGGTCATCTTCATTGTCTACACAACCAGGCAAACCTCAACTCATCAAGTGTAAGTCATCTCCTGTTCTTACCTGGATCTCCTTTGTCATCCCTTGCCCGTCTTTCCTGCCTTTCCTTGCACCACCTGAGCAGTCTCGGGCAATCTTGTCTCGTACAGTCTCTCTGTTCTGTCACTGCCTAGCAGCGTTTCTTTTGGGGCAGATTGCAAACGCGGAATTTGCCTGAGGTGTCGCTGCACTTCCACACCCCACATCACAGGCGGCTTCAAAGTCACCGTGAGGAAGGACCCTTGTCGGCCTGCCTGGAAGCCAGGCAGCGCCAGTGATTGGCCCCACTTATAGCGCTGCACCTCCACCTCCCAACTTCCAACCCCACGCCGCCTGACTTGACTTGAACCAAACCACCAACGCCGCTTCCTCTCTTCTCACTTTCTCATCATCGTCAGCCACCAACCACCCACCCACTTCCTTCCACAACTGCAATCCATCCCTCAAGGTAAAGACCCAGGCATTCAGACTCCCAAACCCATCTCTTCCCCAACCTCTTCTCTTCTACCCAGGCGTCACCACTTCTTTGGCCACATCTACTCTCGCAAAGTCAAACGTCATTACAGCATCTGACCATAAAGCTTCTTAGTCAATACACAGACAACCAAACTTACCTCCACCAAACCTTCAACAATCAGCCAAAATGTCCGGAGAAACCCCCCGCGACAAGCAGGAGTTGGCGCTCAGGACCAACGACGGCGGTGTCGTCCGTGTCGAGCTGCCTGTTGCCGAGCGCTCCATCCTCCTCAAGAACCTGATTGAGGATCTGGGTCTTGAGGCCGCCACCACTCAGCCCGTCCCTCTCCCCAACGTCACCCAACCCGTCCTTGAGAAGATTGTTGAGTGGTGCAAGCACCATCGCAACGACCCCCTGCCCACCCAGGACGACGACTCCGAGTCCCGCAAGAAGACCACTGAGATCGATGAGTGGGATCAAAAATACATGCAGGTCGATCAGGAGATGCTCTTCGAGATCATTCTTGCTGCCAACTACATGGACATCAAGGCGCTCCTTGATGTCGGCTGCAAGACAGTTGCCAACATGATCAAGGGCAAGTCTCCTGAGGAGATTCGCAAGACTTTCAACATCACCAACGATTTCACCCCCGAGGAGGAGGAGCAGATCCGCCGTGAGAACGAGTGGGCTGAGGACCGCTAAACATCTGACCGATACTTGTCACCGGCGTTCAGCCAGCAAATGGTTTGACATTTTCCACCTTGTCCTCAGTCCATGGCCGGCTCCTACCCTCTCGGCATCTCGCTCGGCGTTTGAGGTTGTCTAAATGGTTGCTTTTTGGAGGGTTTCGGCTTCGGAACAGAAGTTATTCAGGGGAGATTCTGGTCTTGTTCGGTTCGAGCGCGCGTTTGGGAGGAGCAGCAGCCTTTCAGCCCATGTGCTCTTACTCAACATTGGGCCAACTCAAATGATGAAGTTTGGCGACAGTACCCGACAGTGCGCTCAGTAGAGCACACTTCTGCTACAGCTAGTTGATTAGCTGCTCAGTTTCGCAGAAAATAGATACCGGAATCCCCTAACAGTTAATTATGCTTGTGATCCTGTGACCTCATCTCCTGTGACTTCATTCATTCCTCAATGCTTGAGCTGGCTATGATTCTTTTTGCCGGCAAGACGAGAACTCATGGGTTAGTGAGAAAATACTAGACTGCACCAGCCCTCACAAGCTACATAGGTAGGTGCTCATGTAGAATGACTCCTATTTAGGTCCTTTTCAGGCAGCCAATGGCCAAATCTGGGCGAGCGCTCACTAAGGGCATCTCGGTAATAGCCAGCAAACCTATCCAAACTAAATGTCCAAGACTCGAAAATGCCACTAGTGTGAGCGGTACCTAGAACCGGCAGGCAGCAGGCCGTTTGTATGGAACACGGAAGCCAACACTCGGGATGCCAACAGCAGTAGAAGTGTAGGCACCCACCTGGGCGATGCAGCCGTGCTTAGTAGCCGAGTGACATGGAATATTGTGATTTGAAGCGGATGAAAGAGATCATACGCCATGGGGCATTTCACTGAGACGTATCATCGCATGCTCCGTTGTTTATTTGCCGGCTCCCTCCCATAGCCTTGGCCCAGCTGTCTTTAATCACAGTTCCGGGGGCTTTTCTGAGGCGGCATACAGGCTACAAGTGTCAAGTCCAGCAACCAGCCATGTACATGTCACAAGCCAAGGACAGAAGTTCAGGGTGTTGCTCGCAGCAAAGAGCATCCAGTCAGCAAACACAAGGACCGTACGTCAATCAGTTGACATTTCTTTTTCGCATTCCCCGAGTCCCTAAATGCAATGTGCGGCTAAAAGAGCCAGCAAACCCAGCGAGGCACCTTGTCCGGGACCAAGTTGAAAAGAACCCTTTTGTTGTTCCGTCATTCATAGTCCATGATGATGATCCCTCTCTCCCTGCCCTCACGCCATGTCACTCCAGCACTCTCGTCGCCCCTACTGGCCGTGTATTTCATCCATCCATTGTGGTTTGTGACAAGCTGGTAGTCGGTATCGTGAAGAAAGTCTAGTTGATGGGGAAGACGAGCAGCAAGAGGCAGTCGCACGTTGTGGGGTGATGCGACTAGATGCCGAGACGAGTCTTGCGCCAGTGCCTCCGCTTCGCGTTGTAGCTGCAGAAAGAATCGTGTTAGCCAAAAGAGATGCTCTCCCGTATACGCCCGTGCAGGCAATCCATCGTGACAGACGATGCCGTGCCTGCAACGCAGTATAATGGGGGGGGGGTTCTCTCGCGGGGTCAATCGTACCGGATGGTGTTGTCCGTTCGGAGGCGAATCCACTGGGGGATGGGACGGTTCTGCTTCTTCGCCTTGGCGAGCTTCTGCTTCGTGCGGAAAGACTTGTGGCTCTGTTGAGGTCATGGACCGTCAGCGTCGTGGTCTCTCACGATGAAGTCCCGTTTTCCCATGATCGCTTTCCACCAGGCCGGGCTTGCGGGGCCGTGCTGGCCAGACCCAGCAACCGTATGTCCGTAGCGGATGTTGAAATCGCTGTGTTCCACCCAGATTGATCATCCATCATCTCGTACGTACCGGCATTTTGACTGATTGTCGTCGATGTCGAGTGGCTGGTTGTTCGTCTTCGTTGGTCGATGGGGGAGGGTCCAGTTGGTTGAGAGTCGAGTTACGCTGATGGATAATTTTTGAATTTGGTGTAGTCACGTGTAATAGTGGGGCACCGTCGGGCAAAACGGAGCTAGCCCGTCCTTGAGCGCTTGGACTCGGTAAGACTGGCCTGGCTGGTTGGCTGGCTGACTGGCTGACTGATTGTCTTGGCTGGCAGGCAAACCGGGCAGGCTAGCAGTAGCAGCGTCGGCGGGCAACAGAGACCAGACCGGGAGGGCCGATGGGGCGGATGGCCCAAACCTGGAAACCCTGGCCCCTTGGCCCCTCCCCCCTGGCCCTGGGTTTGGAGTTGGAGCCAGCTGGAGGAGGAGCCGACGCTCGTCAGCGGCAGCATCGAGCTACAGCCCGCGCCTCTGATGCAACCATTGTGCCAAGCTTGGAAGCGAGTACCAGCGCATTATCTCGAAACTTTTCTATTGGAAATCGCCCATCTGGCAGCTTTCTTCCTGTCCATACTCTCTTCACACACGACCAGTCCAACATACCCGGCGAACCATCCATCATCTCCCCTCCCGGAACCGTTGTCTTTCACTTCCGCAAACGGTGAAACATCAACCTGGCGCGAAGGCCACGCCCGAACCGACGCCCCGAACTCCAGAACACACACTCGGCACCACCTGCAGTGCGGCCATACACTGGTTCCTAAACGGCGTTTCTCGGCGGAGCATAAGCGAAGATGGGTCAGGGAATGTCATGGCTTTCTGGCCTCCTGTGGGCAAAGAAGGAAATTAGGATATTGATCTTGGGATTGGTACGGAGATGCATGTGCCAGAGGCCGATTTCTCTTTGCTGATGCTTTCGACCCAGGACAACGCTGGCAAGACAACCCTTCTTTACAGACTCAAAGTACGAGACCCGCCTGGCCTCCACCTCCAGCCGGAGTGACACTTTGCTGACACGCAGTGCAGATAGGCGAGGTGGTCACAACGATCCCAACAATCGGTTTCAATGTTGAGTCGGTCACATACAAGAACCTGAACTTCAATGTTTGGGTACGCCCCCCCTCCCCTTACACCGGAAACGGCCGTCGGAGCGAGAGGGCTAACGCTTGCAACAGGATCTCGGCGGTCAAACGAGCATCAGGCCCTATTGGAGGTGCTACTACGCGAACACAGCAGCCGTCATCTTCGTCGTCGACTCCACCGATATAGAACGTCTACAAACAGCAGCGGACGAGCTGGCAGCCATGCTTAACGAGGAGGAGCTGAAGGACGCCGCGCTGCTGGTGTTCGCGAACAAGCAGGACCAGCCAGGGGCAAAGGGGGCAGGCGACATCTCACAGGCGCTGCGGCTGGGAGAGCTGAGGGACAGGAATTGGAGCATCATGGCGTGCTCGGCGGTTGACGGCAGTGGTGTGACCGAGGGAATGGACTGGTTGGTGGTAAGTTCGACATTTCTCCCGGGCTTTCAGAGCACTTGCGCTGACCAGAACAGCAAACCGTCTCTCAAGAGTAAAGGGCGAGGAAGCACACGCCAGTGCTCAAAAGCCCGGCCTTCACCGGCCTCACTCGCTTGGTTGCCTCCCAACGGGCGGTTCACACTAATAGGCAGACAATCTGGCAATCTCTGACCTTAGCAACGGCGTTCATCAGGCGGGCGAGAATGCACTGTAGGTTGGAACAGCATGTACATACACAGCTTATGCGATAATACGGTTTAATGAATACAGACGCGAGATCGTTCTTTTAAGCCACGGCGACGGAGTCCATAACAGCGACCGCGCAGGGGCAGAGGGAGGCTGACACGACAGCCAAGAAGAGACAACGACCGCTGCTGCAGCCTGCTGCAGGGGAGTACATGCCGAACCCCGAGAAAGGTCGGGATCAGCAGCCTCCAATAGTCTTTTACCGGATGGGGAGATTTCTCGCTGCAGATACCAGACCTGGTAGTCAGTGATGTGAGTAATTCGTCAAATTTGCTATCACCAAATGGGAGATAGCAGGTAAGAAGTCGGCGATTGAATGATTGTGTGCATGACTGGCTTTACCACCGCCTAGGCCTTGAACGAACGACAAGGCTGTTCTGCATTCAACTTCATTCAACACTATATACATTGACGCTTGTCAAAATCCTAGAGGCCTGTCTGTCCCTTTCATATGCTCACCATGTCTTATGGTGGGACTATGGGAGCGTGCGGGATTTGTGTGTGAGGGATGCGTACCAGATCCGGTGAGAACCTCGGCCTCGAAGTGGCAAAAGATCTCGTTTCAATTCATATTTCATGCCGCTGCCTCAAAGTTTCTGTCAATGGCTGTCTCGCAAGTGTGTTGCAACTCACTCATCGGACTGAGGGACAGGCACATCTATGGCTGATTAGCATGGCCTCAAATATGCATGGATATGCATGGAACCCATACATTGGCGGGGTGTAAGAGCGTATATCTGTCCTGCTGGCTGGGCCGTTTATGACTTGATGCACACATGACTGGGGAAGAGGAGAGTCTATCACTACAACCAGTGACTTGAAGATCACCCGTAACGTACATACCCCTCCTCGTGGCTGCTTGAGACTCGTCAGCGTTGGGATCCAGCCAAGAAGCCCGGGGGAGCAATTACGTTCGGAAAAGTGGCAACGGGTGGGTTTTTCCTGAATCGGGCCCACAAAGTATGCAAGTCCCAAGAACTCCCATTCCCAGATCTGTACCGTATTCCAATATCCGGCCACCCATTGGTCTAGGGCCCACAGATTCTCGGCATTCTCACGGTGAGGAGACCTGCGTGACCTGCTCCCTGGTCAGAACGTACGGACGGAGAGCTGCAGGATGGGTACCCATATGCACCGGGCCGATGTAGATGAGGCGATGGCGGGGGTAAATATATATATATCTATGTCTATGTAAACAGTTCCTTCCGCCACTTGGCCAGCCGTTTTGTCTCCCAATTTCGTGGTTTTTCTGTCGAGCATAGTGGAGTTTTTCCTTAAACCCAACAATTGTCTGGTATCACGCATCTAGAACCTACCTAGATCAATCTTAGCATCTGTGAAGAGTTTTAACAAACAACTTCATCTCACCAGACAAGATGGTCGCCGACGATAAGCCAACATATCGCTACGGCGAGAAGCCAGTCTACACGACATCCAATGGCTGCCCAGTTGAGAACCCGTCCAGCTGGCAACGGCTCGGCCAGAAGCCAGGTCCCCTGCTGCTGCAGGACTTCCACCTGATCGATCTGCTGGCTCACTTCGACCGCGAGCGTATTCCTGAGCGTGTCGTCCATGCTAAAGGCGCCGGTGCCTACGGCGAGTTCGAGGTCACACACGACATCAGCGACATCTGTTCCGTTGATATGCTGAACGGGATCGGCAAGAAGACGCCGCTGGTGGCACGTTTCTCGACCGTGGGAGGCGAGAAGGGCTCAGCTGATTCTGCGCGTGACCCAAGAGGTGAGATGCTCCTTGACATGAACAATGTCCCAAGGAAACTGCTGACATCTAGAAGGTTTCTCGCTCAAATTCTACACGCAGGAGGGCAACTGGGACTGGGTGTTCAACAACACCCCAGTTTTCTTCCTCCGCGACCCTACCAACTTCCCTCTCTTTATTCACACTCAGAAGCGCAACCCTCAGACTAACCTGAAGGATGCGACGATGTTCTGGGACTATCTCAGCACTCACCAGGAGGCAGTCCACCAGCTGATGCACCTTTTCTCGGACCGGGGAACGCCATACTCGTACCGACACATGAACGGCTATTCCGGGCACACTATGAAGTGGACCAAGCCGGACGGCTCCTTCGTCTACGTCCAGATCCACTGCAAGACGGACCAGGGCAACAAGACCTTCAACAACGAGGAGGCCGGTCAGATGTCGGCCGACAACCCGGACTGGCACACGCAGGACCTGTTCGAAGCCATCGAGCGCGGCGAGCACCCGAGCTGGACCGTGTACGCGCAGGTGCTCACCCCGGAGCAGGCGCAGGGCTTCAGGTGGAACATCTTCGACCTGACCAAGGTCTGGCCGCAGGCCGACGTGCCGCTCCGGCCCGTGGGCCGCTTCACGCTGAACCGCAACCCGCAGAACTACTTCGCCGAGATCGAGCAGGCGGCCTTCGCGCCCTCGCACCTCGTCCCCGGCGTCGAGCCCTCGGCCGACCCGGTCCTGCAGTCTCGCCTCTTCTCCTACCCGGACACGCACCGCCACCGCCTGGGCGTAAACTACCAGCAGATCCCCGTCAACCGCCCGCTGCACGCCTTCAACCCGTACCAGCGCGACGGCGCCATGTCCGTCGACGGCAACTACGGCGCCAACCCCAACTACCCGTCCACCTACCAGCCCCTCACCTACCGCGCCGTGAACCCGACGTCCGCGCACGAGGAGTGGCAGGGCAAGGCCGTGACGGCCGTCTTCGCCGGCCTGAACCCGGACGACTACGCCCAGGCCGACGGGCTCTGGAAGGTCCTCGGCCGCACGCCGGGCCAGCAGGACAACTTCGTGCACAACGTTTCGGTGCACCTGTGCGGCGCGCGCCAGGACACGCGGGAGCGGACGTACGGCATGTTTGCGAGGGTTAACACCGAGCTTGGGCGGCGGATCCGGGAGGCGACTGAGAAGGAGGTAAGCAGCCGAATATTCACCCTCTCTCCCTCATTCAGCTTTGTGACATATCTGCTGTGTGTGCATCCACTGACATTCCGGGTTCTTGCTTAGGTCACAGGGAGCAGCGCGGCCGAGACTGCCGGCGCGACGAAGTCGAAGTTGTAAGGGGCCCACGAGTGTGGTGGTTTCGAGTGGTTGCTGGGCAGGTCACATTCGCACGCCATGAGCGGTGAGGGGGCCACTTTGGGCAGCCTCTGACCAGAACTGCGCTTAGGGAAGCAGCTGCTGGGCGCCGATCTGATGTGGGTTTTGGGGAAACAAGCTCATCTGGCGTTTTGAGAGTGGTAGATATGGTCACCGCTGTGGTGAGGATCGCAATGGGCATATGACGATGTGCAGACAGTACCAGAGTGTGCGAGACTCAAAATGAGAGACTTGGAAAAGTGGAACTTGAGCTGGCTGACTCCAGCGCCTGTCGGTTGGCTGAGATGAGTTGCTCCTCCTCGCTGATACTCCGCAAGTCGAGATGACCCCAACGGGCTCGTGACAGGCAGAACGGGGAGAGTCGATTGCATCAGAAGCTTATTCAGTGTTCAGGTCAACTGGCGCCCGGGTTAATCTTCTGTCGCTGCCGGACTCTGGTCGTGAGAGTGAAATTGAGGTCTTCGCAAGAAGCGTAGTTGCTTGTAGGCCTCGGGATAGGTAGAGTATCCACATATAGGGTACCGAGTTAGTCAAAATGAAATGGGTGTCTCCCACAGCAGGGCATTCAGGCATGTGAAACCCAACGAACTTGCGACCGTGTCCCCGTGGGTAGACATTCGGGGTGACGGCTTTCAAGAGTGGAGGCCTCTTTCGTGGTGGCCCCAGGGCTCCGACAGCCCGAAGCAAAGGAGTAAATCAAGGGCACCGTGAACAACTGGATATCATGCGAGTAATAAATGTGGCATGCAGATTAAAAGAAGCTGTCATTGAGCCTTTCCAAGACCTATACGCCATCCACATCTAAACAATATCACTGCCTAATCTTCTATGTGACGTTGTTGTACATCCCCGTGACGGCTCGGGGTCTCTCTCTTCATTGGGTATCCTTCGTCTCGTCTCGCACTGCATTCGACTATCCCACCGCGGGAAAGTCGGTCGTTCATCTTCTTATTCGTTTTCTTCCTCATGCACTGTGTGTTCGGAGAACGCGCTTAGAGGTTGTCAGCGACCTCCTCGGCGCCGAGACAGCAGCAGATTGTCTCGAGGGCACAGCATCCGGCGCAGCAGCAGCAGCACTGTTAAAGGGGGTACGTTGATCAGTCGGGCTGTTTCTCTTGGATTCGTGACAGGTTTGGGGAAGGAGGGTTGTAAAGACTCACGTCCTCGCAGAGACCGCCACCACGGAGAGACATTGACATGGGCTCCTCAGCCTTCTACATATTTCAATTCAGTCAGCGATCTGATTGACTGTCGTCATGATGCCAAGTGCAAGTGTGATGGATTGGTGGCTGAAGATCAGCGCATTGGCAGAACGCCAAGAGCTGTCAGGGCTGGCTGCCAAGGCGGGAGGATGGCCAGAGGCCAAGGGACGGACAAAGCTTGGCCTCTGCTGGGGATGTGATACGTACGGGCTGCTCGGTAGTCTGGGGCTGGGCCACCATGTTGTTGTTCATCTGAGGCATCTCCATTGACTCGGAAGGCATTTTGATTTTGGTTGGTGATTAGATTGGTGAGAGAAAGATAGGAATGTTTATGATGCGAGGAGTACAGAGACAGTAAGACAGTGAGAGACTGGCGATTGCTTGCTGGGAAAGACGTCGGGATTGGGACGAGGAAGAGGAACTGGGACCCTTAAATGGCTCTCAACAAACGGCTACGATGCGCTCAGGGTCCATGCAAGGTTTCAGCTGGGTCAGGGCAGGGGTGAGCAGGACAGCACGAGGACCACACAAACGCTGCTGCTGCGGCATACGGTTACGGAAAAGGGGTCGAACTAGAGATGGTGAGTTGGCTGTGCAAGCAAGTCAGTCAGCCAGAATCGGACCAGGTCATGGCGGGCATTGGGCAAGGCGAGGGCTGTGTCTAGCCAGAGAAGCCGGGGGGTTCGATGATGAGTTACCTGGGCTGTGCCTGTACATCCGTACGGTACCTCGCTCGACCTCGACCACCCGGCACCCGATACCCGGTCGTCGACGTGCCTGGTGGTCCCTGGCGAGGGTGGAAGGGTGGGAAGGCGGATGCAGATGCCACGGGCCCACCGAACACATAGTTTGCCAGGCATGCAGATCTCTCACTCAGCACATGCTTGTTCGTTCAATCAAGCAATGCTGCAGGTAATAAGCCGGGCTTGCAGGCTGGAAAGAACTTCGTACAGCTCATTTAGTCTACCACTTGCCACGACTGTCGCCAACTCACCGTGATATCCCCGTTTCGGAGATCCAAGCCTCTCATCACCAGCGCACGCTCAACTCCGCGGTCCTCAAGCCTAAGCCATCGCCCCAGCCCCAGGCGCCCAAGCGCCTAAGCGGAACGGGATATTAGTCGTAGATGGGTCTGATACCACCCACCTCTGCTGCCCACGGATCCTCTCCGTCCCCCAGACCATGTCGCGCTCATGGGCGCGGGAGCTAGAGAATCCTTAGTAAAACCCATCCACTGGGTACGGCGCAGCCAATTGCACATTAGACTTCGACGCCGTCGAGTACTAGCTGGTTTCCGCGTCCACACTTTGGTACGCAAGTGCGGTGGAAGTTGGGAATTCGGTGTTCGGTGGGTGGTGGGCTCGCCAAATGGGCCGTCATGCGCCAGTCGACCCGGCCTCGTCCTATTATTATTATTCGGATTCGCAGAGCGACGTTTCATCCCGCGGACGCAGGCCTGAGGCCGCTGCCGCAGACCTGCATGCAGGCCGTCGCGCGTTCCTGAGGAATCCTTCCGACAATCACCCACCACCCCTGCCTTCTCCGACATTTGTTGGCCTCCTGAAAATCCACACCGCGGAAAATCCTCAAGAGATTGCCCAGCAGGAATAAACAACCACCGTCCAAATCCTCTCTTTTTTGTTTCCTCATTTCGTAGCCTCCACCCTCCCGAGTGGGAGATGTGCCGGTTAAGCGTTGACGCGGGACCGTCGTCTTGGCTCTGCCCTTTTTTTCAGCTTGGCATGAATCGAATGAATAAGAGATTGACCCACTGATTTACATGTCCACTTCTTGGGTAATCGTGCTGCCCTTTCCCAGCAATAAGCATTGCCTCAAATTACTCTTGTTGCGTTCATCCTGCGGTCCCTGCATCGGAAATATCGCCATTCCCGCAGTCTCTTGGGCTCAGGACACGTGTAGAGACAGAATCTCCGTGATGGCTTCATTCAGCATACCCAAAAAAAAAACATCACCTGTGGGACTTTACCATGGTGTTAATTTCTCTCTTGCTGGGGTTGTATGGATCGCAGCGTATCCGCGCGTGTCATTATTCCGACTTCGATAACTCAGGCCATCCTGGACAGATCTGGTCAACCGGAGCAAGCGGTCTATTTTTAAGCAGCCCTACCAATCAGTACCCTGGCATATCGCGCAGTCCAGTTCGACTCGGATATCTGCTCCGAATTTAGCAATATCTGAGCTTGTTGAGTTTAAATGCGCTGCTTAATTCCATTTCGAGGTGCAACACGTCATTCAATTTTCTTCACCGAGATGTGTTCCGTGCGGCAAAGCTCACATGTCTCGGCGCCCCGCCGACTGCCACGGCAAAGCCGCCGCCGCCTATAATCCTCTGCCTCTGCCGGCGAGCTGCACGTTCTCTCCTAGGACACCCACGTGGATTGTCTCCCTAATGGTATTCACGCAAGTCTTGCAGGGCCACAGCCAAGCGGCCGGGTCGTCTCATTGCCCATCCTCGACCTGTTGATAGGCCTCAGGTTCGGGCTTGGGCCTGGGTCCCAAACCCATAGGGCCTGAACACATGAGTAAATATTGGTCAACATGCCCCAAGTCATCATTGACCCAGCTGGTCGCCATTCCAGAAAACCTCGCTTGTGTTTCCGGCCCGGGGTAGATGAGCTCTGCTATTGGAAGATGACAGAAGCTTCGGCAGATATGGTGCTCGATGCTGTTTCACAAACAGGTTAATCCCCGGACTGAGTCTCACAAGCCGTAGACGATGAGGCGCGGTCAGCACGACCAGGAGGGTTGCGAGGCCGATTTCTCCTGGCGGCGGAAGCATGCGAAGCGGACAGCCTAGATATTGACAACGTATAAGCAGAGAGCTCTCGCTCCCGTCGTACATTCTAGGAACACCCCTGAACCAACTTCTTCAAACCTGCTGTTCTTCTTGACATCATGAACAACAAAAGCCCTGCAACCCAAACGAGCAAGGCCGTCGTGCCAAGCAAGGCCCCAGGCAAGGCCATCCAAAGCAAGGCTGTCGTGCCAACTGACCAGAATACCACTCCTACACCCACGACACAGGGAAAACAGCACACTAAGTTCGCGGTACTTGCCGTCCTCGAGCTTCCGAAAGAGGAATATGACAACTTGTTACTGAAGACACAGGTTCCTCAACAGTCTACAAATATCACAATTGAACAAAATATCAATATCAATACGACCATCCACAATACACAAATTAATAATACCTATAGCGACCTGCCGCCCGAAGCTCAAAGTCTAGGACAACAAGGCGGGTCTCGAGACAGACTCCATTCAGGTCCTCAATCGACTTCATCGGCGACTCGAGCCATCGAGGATAAGGCTCACGGCGTGGACAATGTGCCCTCAGCCCTGAAATCGACGCAGAAAAACCAAGAAAAGAGTCAAAACGGTTCTAGAGACAAAGGGAACAGCTCTCACCCTACCAGAGTTCAAACACACTCAATTAAGGATAAATCTCTCATAGAGGCCAGTTCAGCCCCTGTCGCAAAACCTGTCACCGGTCAAGTGCCCTCAAGACCAGCCCAGGACGGAAGCAAGAAGCCCGAATCCGCGAATGTCTCGGCTGTTCGCGTCCCAGGACAGGCCCGACGAGAAGCCTCTAAGCCCAAAAGCAGCCGAGTCGGAGAATTCTTCGATAAGTTTCGTCACCCCGATCCACCGCGTGAGAATGGCTCTCACCCAAAAAAGACTGCGCCTACCTCTGCGACTACATCACCTGCCCGGGGCAGTAACCAAAACCATCCAAGCGGAAGCAGGGAGGATCCAGGTGTAAAACAACCACAGAGCCGAGCCAAACCTCAAGCCGCGCCCCATCACTCTCAAGCTCCGAGTGAATCCAGGAGGCGTACGGCGCCTGAACAACCGGTAGTCAGATCTCAACACCAAGGAAGTCAACCTGTCAAGCGAGAAGAACCTGCTGGTGTTGCACACGGGCACCCAGCTGTGACCAAATCGAAAGACCATGGGACTGGGGCCGTCCCCGAGGTCCCCAAAGAGCTTAGTGAGAGAGACATAAGAAAATGTGAGCAGGAGTCACGAAGAAATCGAATATGTGAGAGCATGAGCTGACGAAATGATATAGATCTTGAAGATCTCAATTCTCAACTTGGGAATCCCCAAACGGGGACCAGCAGCCACCCAGCCAGGGTGATACTTCTTGGTAAAGCCTACGCAGAATTGATGAGACTCGAAACCGACGAAAAGGTCTATCACATTGACGTGATGCTCGACGGGGGCGACCGCGCGGAGAAGGTCCGCCAGTGCATGGGGAAGATGGGGGTCTTCAGGGAATTCGACAAGCAGGAGCAAGACACGACCAAGGCCTGTAGGACGTTTTTCGGCACGAGTACGCATCGAGCTGTAGTTTTGAACGACGTTTACCGGGACGAGAAGGACACGTGCGTATTCAAAAAGAAGCACCTGAAGGCGTACGTCATGGACGCCGAGCGCGCGTTCGAGTTTGAGCTCCGCCGCATGGCAGACCCGGGCAATGATAAGCACATCACGGAGACCAGCAAAAACATCGCCAAAGCCATCGTGCAGGGCAAGATTGCGCTTGGTTACACACCCCCAAGCCGCGACAGCTGCCGAAACCTGAGATACATCAGGGCCGATGCCTGCGTCCCCGGTGATTCCATTGACAAGGTACTAGGTAAAAAGCCCATAATAACTTGAAGCATATGATTGTTGATACTTGACATTGCGATGATATGGGCTTGATACATAGAGATAAAGGAAGCGATCGAGTGTCCTTGAAGGAAAAGACGCTGTCTGTGGCTTGGGGGAGGGCATCTCCGCGCCTAGTGTGGAAGATTAATATCACACGTCTTTTCAGTTATACTCACTCCTTGCCAATGAGACTAGTAAATCAATGGCAAAGACGCCTCGGTAAAGCACGCATAATGACATGGGTAGGCGCTGGATTTTGCGTAAGTAGGTGCTGTTGTAAGGCAAATTCGCAGCCCGGGTTTCGCCACTGTATCATATGAACACATATGAATGAGATGCATAGACTGCGATATGCTGTTTGAGAAATACGCATACACAGACCTTCAAATGCAACAAAAGTCTACTAGTTGAAACGTTGTATCTGTGTGTTGATGTCCGTCTACATGCCTACATATATTTATGCTTCTTTCCATATTTATTCTGAATCTTCATGTGTTTAATTTAGTGTAGCAGGGGCCCACTATATACCCCATGTATTGTTCAGCCAACTGTGCTGTGTAGCCAATCGCCCGAGAGATACTGAGCAGCCTGCATGTGTTGGTCTTGATGGGGTGGGGGGCAGGGCGGTCTGACTGCCTGGTTGGCCCAGATGAATGCAAGCTGAAAACTACCCAATCTTGAGGCCAATGCAATGTTCCGACATTCTCGTTCAATCCATCTGCCAAAGGGATCTTTCTAAACTTGATCATCTTCAATGGCAAAGCTTTCAGAAGACCCAGCGGTGCTTCCATCAGACCCAGTGGCAGCGCCGGCCCAGCGGCCGCGGCCGCCAAAAGGGATTGCAGCCAACCCGGCTCTCTGCAAACAATGCAATGCTTCCTTACATCTTGACGACAGTTTCTTGAAGCCGCGACTTAAGACATCAGCTGATGGAGAGCCATATATCAGCGGAAACGATCGCCACAATTTTATATTTTGTCGACTTCCCTATTCAGCGTTTGGTGGCATTGATTACGTCCGATACGAACAGATCCCGACACTGCCAGGCCTGTCGCTCGCTGCCGAGATTGGGTGCCCATTTTGCGCTGCAGTAAGGGCAGGACTGCAAAACAAGTACCAAGGAAGTCCATGGTGGAAGCCTCATACAGAACCGCTCACACTGCGCATTCAGTACAGCTTCACGGTCACCTTTTCTGGCACAAGCCTAGATGCCGTCGTGGTCAGTGTCCTCCATCCCGAGTTGGGAGGATGGAAAGCTCAGGTGCTTCGGTTTTGGGCCTACGCCGCAGGAGGTACGTTCATTCATCTTTCCGCCCTCCATTGACGGAGTTTTGGGTACATGTACCTTGAATGTTACTGATCTGATATCTCACTGACAGATGAAGACCCTTGCACAAAGTGGCTAGGTTTGAGAAAAAGATTTCCTGACAATTAATGGTCGCCGCACAACATCTCCATGTCTCAAAGATGGATAAACGAGTGCGTCGACAGGACCGGTCTATGTCAGGGGGAGACAATCGAGCCTTATGATCCGGCGTCCAGGTCGGAGGATGACTCCGACGCGTGGCTAAGCGAAGAATACTATGACAGCGACTACCAAGACGAGGCAAATGCGATCGCAGTTGAGGGACGCACGCGAATGAGTCAGTCTGCCGAGCATACCGGCGGTCCATTCCTCCCCACGAGGCTGTTGGATCTCTTTCCCGTTCCTGCCCATACTGCAGGCTGTATTAGACTTGTGGAGAGCATCCATCTCGAGAAGTGTGTCAGATACGCCGCTCTTAGCTATTGCTGGGGAAATGTCAAACCGACAGTCAGAACTACTGAAGCAAACCTCGACAGCCACCTGCAGAATATCCAGTTTTCCGCCCTGCCGCAGTGTTTGCAAGATGCAGTCACCGTCGCACGCAGTCTCGAGATTCGCTACCTCTGGATCGATGCGCTGTGCATCATCCAAGGAGACAGCGATGACTGGGCCAGGGAGTCAGCAACGATGTGGCAACTATTCCAGAACGCCTACGTCACAATCGCCGCGGCTGCGTCTGAGTCTGTTGACGAGGGATTCCTGACCCGCCGTCCATTCGAGGCGCTCGACATTAGCATTTCGTCGGCCTTGAATCCTCAGGCTGTAGGCAAATTCACACTATCTACTATTTCAAATCCGGAGCGATGGAATATGAAGGACCACCAGCTACCAGCTGACCTGCGGACTTGTAAATGGGACACGCGCGGTTGGGTCTGGCAGGAGCAGAAACTGTCGAAACGACTACTTGTTTTCGGGAAACAAATGATGCATTTCAAATGCGATCATTGCATGCGCTCCGAAAACGAAAACGATGTGCTCGAGGCGGAACGGCCTGGCGAAGGTTGCCGCGGATCATGGACCGAGTGGTTGAAAGACTACACGCCAAAACACTTCACTTTTCTCCAGGACAAATTGCCAGCCGTCTCCGGCCTGTCCAAACAAATAGACCAAAACTCCATAACGAGAGGAGACGGGCCAGCACAGTATCTGGCTGGCATTTGGTATTGCTCGAAGAGGCGCAATCCACAGGAAGGCTCCGGCTGGCAGCAGCAGCTGTTTTGGTGGCTTGACACCCCGCGCCAGTCGTTCCAAGAAATGCTGGAACAGTTAAAGTGCACTGACCCTCGAACTGACACTGCCCCAAGTTGGTCTTGGGCCTCCCGCCGTGAAGGAGCGATCTGGTATCATCCCAGGGTGTACCGTGATAAAATCGTTGTGTGCCCCTCACGCTTTGGGGCCAAAATTGAAGACCATCAGATGAACTTGACAGGACCCGACCCAACGGGCCGGGTCGGGCCCGGCTCTTACCTGAAGCTCTCAGGGATCATGCGCCGGGATCCATTGGACCTGTTTGCGTGCAGAAAGACCGACCGGTTCTTCGGGTGGATGAGCACTCACACAGAATCTGTTTATTTCAGCCTCGACTGGAACCATTCGCCCACTGTCCAAGAGTACCCTTTACTTGAGTGCGATATTCGACTATTTGGTCTTTGGAGGTCCCGATCGTCTTACTACGATACAGTAAGAGGCCTGCTATTGCTTCGAGACAATGAGTCTGGACTATATGTTCGGGTGGGGATGTTCTGGTCAGAAGCAATTTCTGGTGATGGCAAAGAGACTTATAGACTATGGAAACGGCAGTCTATTTACATCTTATGAACTATAAGCGTCGCAAAATGATTCGTGGGACCTTTTTCTCTCGACATGACGCCGTTACTAGAACGTTTCTAAAAAGTCTCCTTTTATGAGTCGATACGCGCTGTTGATTGACCCCTCAACCCATACGGGCGTCTCAGAATGCGTTGGACACGGCTTGGGACACACCTTGTATCAGATCATTGAGTCCAGTTACCGTTTCCCAGGTAGACAACTAGGCACTAAGCAGCCTAGAGCTGATTTCTATCCTGAACTCATGAATGAGATGTGGTTTTCTTTAGCGTGGTGAGGCGTACCTAATAGCTTTTCTTTTGAGCGCTGTGTGAAGTGACGCTCTCAATCCAGCTATAGCCATCTGACTCTAGAAGCTGATCAACCATCGAAGCTTGTTATGCTGTTCCGGGATCAGAAGGCCTTTGACGTGGATCCCTCTTGCGAGCAGCGGAACTCGCCAGGGATTCAGTGCTATATAATCGCGTCTGCAAATCTGAGCTGAAACGCCTCACAGTCCTGGTATCGTCGGCTCTAATTGTGAATTGAACCGGTAGTTATTGCTTGGCCGGCTCCCGGATCATGATACAAAGCTTGTAGACGCCATGACGGTCCTTGGTCAGCTCGTCCAGGTTGAACTCGAGGGCGTCGACCTCTCGGAAGCCCAGCTTCTCGTAAATGGGCTTGCCGGCGGGTGTGGCTTCAAGATATGTTTTGACCCCCTCCGCATCGGCAATGTTCAGCATAGGGACTATCAGAGCCTTGGCGGCGCCCCTCTTGAAATACTTTGTCGACGTTGAAATCAGTGAGAGGCCTGACGACGGTTAGTACTACATTCTCACCCCGACACTTTATGTGGCCATGAGGACACCTCGCTGCTTACCCAACATGTCCTGCCCCATCCACTTGGAAGACATCTGGCTCAGCCCGTCGAAGAAACCCCGGCAGAGCTCCGGGTCGGCACCCCTGGGGATGTCCAAATCGGCGGAGGATGACGAGTGCGGGGCGTCGACGCCACCAGTCAAAGGTTTAGGCGCCTCACCGTTGGCCTCGCCCTCTCCCTCGCCCTCCACCAGCCTCGAGACATCCACCTCCCCACTGCCATTGACCACGTCGCCGCCCACCCACTCGCCAAACGCATCCGACCCCTGCGGCACGTCCCAGCGCGCAAAGGCGACCATGTCCCCCGTCCGGGCGTCGACGACCTTGAAGTGGCGCACGGAGCGGTCATGCATCTTGCGGCGGATGCGGCGGACCATCCACTCCATCATGGCGGGCGTGTCGGCGGACCACCAGTACGTGTTGCCCGGGTCGGTCTGGAAGGCGGCGTAGTAGATCTCGGCGATGCGCTCCGCGTCGGCCTCGGTGGTGTGGGACATGGTGAAGTCCGCGTGGAGGAGGCCGGCTGGGAGGGCGAAGGGGAGAGCCATGGTGGCTGTTTCTACGTGCTTCTTAAGACAGCACACACACAGGCTGCTATTGTCACGGCGCAGTTCGGTGCTGAAGGGTGCTTGTGTATGCTCAGAGCACTGGCAGGCACTGGTGAGACCGTGCTTTCGGCTACTGGGGAATGGAAGGGGAGAAACAGAGAGGCTGCATAATTCCGCACCATAAAAAATACAGGAAATGCGGAGTTTTCTCGTCGGTAAATCGCCGCTAGGTGGATAGTCTAAATTATTGTAGCTGGCGGCACAGCAATTGGAATATCAGAAATAGGTGGATGTGGGCTATGGCCTGCCCTTTTTTATTTGCTCACGAAGCCTGAATGTGGCCGAGACGACGGCAATTTGTGGCGTGACGGCTCGGAGCGGTGCAGATCATATCCGCTTGGGACCCGCTTCGCCCGATGACTCCTCGCCGAGGCTGACGGGGAGCCGGATGACGCGATCCGGGAGGACAAGTAGAGATGACCCGGATCGCTCCGGAGGCGCCAACACTGCAGGATATTCACTGGTGGGTCCACGCTTCACTGATGAGGAAGGTGTGTTGGTCTGGCCTGCACTTCGATTGGGGTAAATGAGAGATCATGGATTTACAACACGCGCGGTGGAGCAGCTTGTGGCCGCGGTGAACCTAGGTTAGGGCAACAACGGGTCCAACGTGTCTGAACATTTGCAGCTATATTATTATCACCCTGAGTCTGGGATTTATACATATTATACAATTGGCCTTTCCCTCCGGACTGGCTGCCCTTGTGTAGGGCTAATTACGTGCCTGGTGGCGGGGGCCGTCTTATTACCTCGAAGCCTTTGCTGGGAGCCGCCGTACCACTATGTTCCCTTTTCATATACCGCCGGAGCATCTTGCGAGATGCTTGCCGTGAAGACTGAGGGGTTTCAACGGCGGTGTCATCGCTCTCTTTACTCCCTCCTCCCCGAGGGCGACCTCCATAGTACAAATCCGACTCGCGGAACGAGTAGTCGTTCCACCGCGGGCCCAAGGCTTCTGTGCGCTCAGACTCGGCCGGCGTCCCGGGACTACTCTCCTTATCCGACGAGCGATTCTCGTCTACCGTGGCGGGAGTCGAACACATTGCCCGGCTGAAAGGCACAGATTCCTCAATGGCCGGCGACGGCGGCCCGCGGAGGGCATCGAAGCTCCCGCTCAGGGTCACCCTGGAGAACCTGTTATCAGTGATACCGGAATCCCGAGTCTCCCAGGAGATAGTGGAACTCGTCCGGGAAGTGGATCTAGGGGGCCTGTAGAAGCGGTTAGAGCTGGCGGAATGGATGCTGTGTTGTGGCGGGCGTAATCGGTGGGCGCTGTAGGGGCCCGGCTCAGACTCGAAGTACGAGCTTGGCGACTGGGCGTCTTCGTCGGGCGTGCTGGCATTGGACACGTCGAGACGTGGACTTGCCCGCATGTCGCTCCTTGATGGCTGCCGACGCTCAAGTTGCTGTAGACCGTATGCCTTTGCAAGTTAGCATATACACCTGATACTGTCGATGATCTCAGTGCGGGCATTACTTACATCTGGGCGCTCCTCATTGATCCACCTCTTGATGAGCTGTACAAGATCCCATACTCCTTGCATCAGGAAGCCAAGGACAAGTATGCCAGCGTGCAACAGGAGGATGATATAGCCAACCACGTTTCTGGTTCTGTCGGATGCCACCCCTGGGATGAAAGCGATCATGGCTAACAAGACAAAGAGCCTGGCGACAGCGGTAATAGTGCCCAGCGAAAAGGTTGGATAAGCCTGGAGAGCAGCGATGCAGATTATCAAGATGACCTCGCAGGCAGCCAGGGTCACAATCTGAGCGAGCCCCGAGAACTGCAGGCCACCTATGGCGATTCCGCGGATAAAGTTAAGAGTGAACAGCATGCGTACAAAGAGCGCATCGGCTTGGTGTCCACCATCCGTCATCCGTGAATACTGTTTGTCTCGGTTGAAAAGCAGAACACCGAGGCTGCGCGTGGGGAGAGATCGGAAAAGCCAGGTGAGAGAGGCAATGGCTATGGCGATTAAAAGTGCGGCCAGGACCGTATGGTAGAGCGGAAGCCACGAGGCGTGGATCAACTGGTAGACAGAAAGAGATATCAGGGGTACGATGAAATATGACAAAGCAACCTGGAGCACCTGTCTGCCGGTCTGTTGAAGCCGGTCTGACCATGAGGTTGCGGACGCTGGCCTTTTCATCCGTTGGAAGAACCAGAATGCCTCGATTACGAGTGCGCTGACGACCAAGAAAATAGTGAAGAGGAACACCATATTTAACCACGTTCCCATAGTCGCGGGGGCGCCCACGATCTGGGCCATCGTCTCCAGCCCAAATGTGCCCCCATAGGTGCCGTTCCTCTCGTAGATTCCATCGGAGATGCTCGCGTAGTCGGCATGTCCATACGTCAGTATACCGCCGCTGAACAGCGACGACCAGGACACACGACCGGCCACAGGGATCATGAAGCCAGGATAGAAGAGGCTGAGGCTCGCGCCGAGGAAGATGTGCTGAAGGTACTGGAGGCAGTCCCCGACGTTGGGGAGGACGGGCTGCGGATCCGGCGCGTCTTCGTCCTCGTCCCCATCCCCATCACCCAAGCGCGGGACGTTGTCCTCGTCCTCCGGGGGCGGGAGGTTGACCAAGCTGCGGATCGCCCCGACCACCAGGACGAAGAGGAAGATGCCCAGCGGGAAGTACCGCAACATGGAGCTCCAACGCGGAGGAAGAGCCGGAGTGATGTGGGACCGGAGACACCCTCGTTCCTGTGAGTTTTCATCGTACAGGCGAATTGTGGTCTTCACAGTCGAAACGGATGGAAAGTTGCGCATCTCCTGGTCGTAAGAGACGTACAGCTGGTCTTTCCCTTTAGAGTACGCTGACGGGCGGCATCCTGAGATGTTGAGCTGGGCAAAAAGCGTCGGCCTTCCCATGGCCTCGAGTTCGATGGTCCCCCTGGTGAGCTCCCTAGCCCATTGTGCGCAGTCCTCCTGGTCCAGAAGAGTCAACGTATCGAGTGCCAGCCTCACGTCGCTTCCGTTCCCGGGCTTCAGCTTTGCCTGCACCGCCGTGTTGGTGGGCAGTGTCGGGACCCCCTTTTCCCGTCCATTATCGCATCGCTGGTTCGGCACGAAGGTAGCCGCACATGTTGTCACGAAGGCGGCCAGACACGACAGCAATTTCATCGTCTCCTGGCTGCAAGTTCGGAAGGGCGAGGTCGACACTGCCTCCGCAGCCGAGTTGTGGGATGGGATGGGAAATCGTCTGTTTTTGTTCATGTGGCGGATGCGAAAAAGACTGACCCACCCTGATCCGACCCTCTGGGCGGCTCGCAGCGGCAGATCCGGGCTCCACCCTACTGTAGGGGTCCTTTCATTAGCCCCTTGGTCGGACTCATGACCGAGATGGAAAGTTTTTATGCTCGAAAAGAGGCAAACATTCCTCCGTGAATGTCTTGCGACCGTGATAGGGCAACATTTACCATTCATTGAAGCTTGGCAATTTTTGGATGCCGGTCCGTGGACGTACTTCGTAGTGCATTGTCATTCCAATCCATTTGGTTCAGCTCGTTGACTGCAACATCTCGATCTTGCCTTTTTCCCCCTCTTCTTTTTAATTGAGCTGAAAGTGGTCGACAGTATTATGGGGGCGAGTGAGTCGTCAATAGACAAATCTAGCTTAAGAATTGTCAAGTCTTGGACTAGGCCCCACGGCTAAGTTTGCGCGGTGGCAAAGAAGACTGTTTGAAGACTGCGACCCATTCCATTTCCAAGAACTGAGGACCTCTCGAAATACACTAAGAAAACTTTTTCTTATTTGTGGCCTAGGAAGCTCCTAAGAAAAATTGCGATGGGAACGCTGCCCTTGCTCTGTCGCGTGAAAAGACTAACACGGCAGCTTCTGAAAGCATACCTTCCTTCTACAGGGAAATTCATGAAATCTGAACCAAGACTGGCTGGAGAATATACAGGCCAATGCCCCTTCACAATGTATGATCGTCTGTTATCTTCCTTCTTTTTCTTCGCTACATTATCAGCAATAAAAATCGAATTCCCGCAAATTCTGCTGCATGGAATTTGAGGTTAAGTATTGGTGAATGGCCATACCAAGCTGAAAAAGTCTTACAAGATTTATTTGTATTGAATTTTGTTATGATTAAAAACACTGGTTTCATAATGTTATCGCTGGCTGCTTTGGAGCGTTACCTCGGAACGGACGACGATCCCTTCACCCTGACTAGCTTCACCCTCACTTGGCCCACCTGCCGTGACAATATTGGTCATGCTGTAGTTGTTCTTCGTCAGGCGAAGCTCGTCCTCGTCCCTCCGGCGGTGGCTTGCCTTGGCACCCTTCGAACCCGGACCGCCACTCCCTCCCCAAGTAACTAAGCCTGGTGCTGACGCTGGGCGCGATTGGCCCTCGCTGCGATTCGATGACGACACCTTGTTGCGGACGAAGACAAAGAGTGGGCGCATGTTTGGCAGACAGGCTGAGAGAATCCCGATGGAAGGCTCGACGGCGGACCAGACACATACAGGGCCCATGTACCATGTGGCGTCTATGGCAGAAGAGAATACGTTCAAGTAGTATATCCGGACGACGCTTGCGCAGCAGACACTACGGAATTGTTAGCGTATAGAACCAATCACTGGCAATCTGCAGGAGGTCGTGGGAGGTGGGAGACCCGACATACAATCCTCCGAGGAGCATGATGCCACAGACACCTGCCTTCCTGCGTGTAGACATCTGCAGCCTCAAGATTGATGGAATAGGCAGGATCAAGATGAAGAAGTCTATGAAAAGGTTGATGATAGCCATGACCACGAAAAATAGGCCCGTATTTAATGGGCAGTGTCCGTCGGTGTTGCCGGAGAATTGTGTCCAGTAGAACGAGACTGGCTTGCAGCAGTTTGCCATGGCAATAACAAACGTTAGTGGATATGCTGCAACAAAGAAAGCGGCCGTCCACAGCAGGAAGCGGAACCTCGGATCGGAGACTTCGAAGATGCGCGTGTAGAGTAGCAGGATGGAAGTCTTGGTCAGGGTGATAGCGGCCGCGAAGACGAAACTATAGGCATAGAGGAGCTTTGGGTTTCCACATGTCAACTAATCGGTCGTATCGAAGAAGGTGACTGGAACCGCCTCACCTTGGCTGCCATAGCGACATCAACTGCCTTGACAGACCAGACATGCCTTCCTGCACCGTAGTGTCCAGCAGCGAACGACATGCCGCCGGTAGCATACGTCAAGATCAATGCCGCTATAATCACACTGTCGTCTGCTTTCAAGGGGCTGCTCGTGAAGTTGCGGCATACCAGTCTCAGCACAACAGCCACAGTCGCTATCCCGAGTAAGACTGCGACGGCGACATCATTGCCGGCGATTGGATTTTCGTTCAGATCGGTTCCAGCCGGCACCGGACCGAAGATGGCGACTATAGTAGGATCGATGTCGGCCATTGCGACTTGATCAAATGAAGAGAAGTCTTGTAATGCGCTGAAAGAATCAAAAGACTTGAAAAGTTCAAAACATGGGTTTTCGTGACGGCAAGTTAGCCATGTCTTGCGAAAGCCAGCGTTCTTCTGCTTGTTTGGAAGGATTCAAGGGGCTTCCGGAATAACACCGACAGGTCACATCCCAATCCTTCTTAAGTCTCTTTCTTTGCTTTTTTTTGACAATCGCTTATGCTGCTGGGCTAACAGTTCGGACGTTGTGCCCGTGGCTCCAACGACATGTCAGTTTTCGCGGTGGAGCAAAGTCATACCTAGCAATCTCTAAAGACCAGCCAGGACATTTGGGTGCAGCAACACCTCCTGCCAATCCCCGTAGTATGGCCGGCTCAAAATCGGTACGATGTTGCCGATCACGCTCCTAATCACCTGTGAGTATGCAGTTAGTGGTAGACTGCGACGTTAATGGCGACTTGGCAAGATCCTGGCTGCATACATAGGGTCCACAAAGCTCCATCTATAACGAGAGCTTCCATTGGTGAATGCGGCCAACAGTCAACACAGGATTTATAAAGTTTATGACAAAAAGCCTCGCACTCCCAGAACTAGACCAGGTGCGAAACAGGAGGGGCTGATTCCACTGTAAGGAAGGCAAAAGAAGCAAATATTCAGACCTGACGAAACCAGACTTTCCTCACCAGCTTCTCATGACGGTGCCAGCTACCCCGAAAACGGCCCAGTCACCATCCTCGCACTTCTCACAACCGACATTTGGTCAATAAAAGCATAGGGAGCAGGCACAATGGACTTCGTCGACAAGGATCTCCTGTTCCAAGTCACACCTATTGAGCAGATCAGCCCGAGAGGCTGGCCAAGATATGCAAGTCTCCAGTCCTAGTCCAACACCAGGCCCAGATGGCATACGTTACTAATACTCCCCCAGATTTTTCCGTTTGAGCTGCCTGATAATTATGATCTGGATGAAGTGACACGGGTTCTGAGGGACGGCTGGGAAGCCACATGCCGCCGCATCCCCGTGCTGAAAGGCGAAGCCGTCGCCGACCCGGAAGCGAAACAAGGCGGAGCGATGAAGATCCAGCTGCTCGACGACAAGGAAAGGCTCGAGAGGATCCAGCCGATCACTGTCAATGACCTCCGGTCACCTGGGGCATACCCTCTGACGTTCGCCGAGCTAAAAGAGAAGCATTTCCCCGTGTCCGCATTTGACCCGGAGATCTTCACGCGCCGCTATACATGGCCGTCTCCCGAGGATCGCCTCCCTATCATGCTCATGCAACTGAACTTCATCCGAGGGGGTCTAATCCTGAACTGGAACCCCTACCACATGATCGGCGACGGCACGACGTTCTTTACCTGGACGGCAGTCTGGGCGGAAGAGTGCCGGCGGGCCCAGGGGCTTGAGATAGCCAAGCCTTTTGAGCTGCGCCAGAGCATCGTCAGCGACAGGCGCCACGCGATCAGCCCCCAGAGTCCACCCAGTGGAAAGTCAGGCAGGCTGGAAGACCACCCGCAGTACGTGCTCCTGAGCGATCCGGCCAAGCAGCTGGCGAAGGTGCTCAAGTCGGAAGGGCACGTCGGGCAGATCTTCTACTTCTCCAAGGAATCGTTGGAGCAGCTCAAGAAGGATGCCTATCCTAAGGATCCTCGGCCAGGGGAGCCGGCGTACATCAGCACCAACGACGCCCTGACGGCGCTCGCCTGGCGCTCTATCATGGCGGCTCAGTACCCACCGGAAAAGGTCAAGGGCGACGAGGTCTCGGTCTTCAACATGGCGGTCGACGGGCGGCTGCGCATCCAGCCTCCTATCGATCACGGTACCCTGGGGAGCTTTGTCGAGTTTATCGAGGTCAAGATGCCGCTTCGTAGGATGTTGGACGGCGGCGAAAACAGCGTTGCCGAGATCGCGCTTTTGCTCCGGAAAGCGATTAAAAACATGGACGAGGAATTTCAAGGATCTTTCACCAACGATATCGTCAAATTGATCAATGGGCTGGACGATGTGAGGTTCTTGTCGCCATCTGCGTTCCTGGATTGTCCTGGGCTGTCCTGTTCTCAGACCAGCTGGGCCAAGTTCGAGCTGTACGGTTTGCAGTGGGGCCCGGCGCTGGGAGATCGCATCAGGGCGATCAGGTCTCCGAGCAACGGCATCTTGAACGGCATGCAGATTATGATGCCTGCGCTTCCAGATGGTGGTCGGGAGATGCTGTGTGGGGTTAATGAGGAGGACCTTCCAAGGCTGATGGCTGATCCGATCTGGAGGAAATATGCCGAGCTGCGGTAATTAATCCCATTGGGAAAAGAATAATTCTCGGATGGAAGCTTCAATGCACTTCTGGCAGACTTGAGTAGCTATGCAGCTTGATATCAAGAACGAGCCTCTGCAAATACCTCAAATAGTATAATCAGGATTAATGCGCCTTGAAGTGGTCGCGGCATCAGGCACGATTGGCATACTGGTGCGACTTGCCCACATGGTGCGAAATTCTTCATCTTCGCCGCCGACTCAACGCTCACGGCCGTGAGTGCTCCGGTAGAATGGTAGCATATCCCCAGATTCACAGCTCGGTGGGAAGAAGGTCCGCTTCTTAGGAGCTGAGCGCCATGAGGACCTTATGAGAGCGAGTCTTAGAGACTGCGGCGGTGAAGGGTAACATGTGGTACTGACACACAGGCTTTTTCGGATATTTATAGAATGGTGTTTGATTTTCCCGTGATGATTTGCCTTGGAATGTTTTCTATGGCTCGCGGGACGAATTATTGTGACAGTGACTGACTACTCTTGGGCGGGTCCCTCTGCGATGCACATGTGCTGCCTGGCCAGAACCACTTCTAACGTGACCCCATGTTAGTATATTTGGCCCAACCCGCGAAAGTCTCCCGTTGTTGCCATACGTCCAACGCTCAACGTCGCCATCAGCAACTGAAAATTCGTCAGCATGGCTTCTGTAACAACCCTTCCTTTTCGACCCAAAAAGCCGGATGCAAACAAGACTGATTGTACCGCCGTTCCCATTTCCCCGATACTTCGTCTCCCCCCTCACCTTCGGCGCCGCATCTACCTACATACTGACTTGCTTGTACGGTATGAGCGAAACTTGAAGGATACGCATGCTGTACTGAATCTCAATGGAGGCACTCCGGTACCTTCCTTTTACTGCCGTCCCACTTACGAGGAACATGGCCTTAACGGCATCCATGGCTTCCACGGCCTACTCCTTTCTTGTCGGACCATCTACAAAGAGGCATCCGCCTTGCTTTACAGTCAAAACAGGTTTATTATTCGGTACTGGGAGAAGGAATCCTTAGCACCCCTGCGAAACTTGACCCCATACTCGCTCTCCCAGCTTACGTGCCTCAAGATCGTTCTCAACCAAGCGTCGTGCCACCACAAGAGCTCGAGGGTGTGGAGTGAGGACGAAATGAACGTCTGTCACGACAGCCGACGCAGGGATGGTGAGGGCGGAACTGACCAAGCCTTCGATCCTGTGCTATGCAACGCCCCTCTGAAAATTGACCAGCCGAGAGCGAAGACTCTGTTTGCCGAATGGCATAGCACCGTCGCATATATGTCGTTGCATATCAGCCCAAAGAGCCTTGAACTTAGTGTAGTTTGCGACGTCCACCACGACGATATGGAGGCAGCCAGACACGCAGCCGATCCGATCAGTCTCTTTCCAGAGTTGCGCAACTGTCATATCCGCCTGTCCCGAACATCTACGCCGCAACTACGGCGAATGGCTCACGATACGGTACTTGAAGCCCGCCGCATTGCCATCCCTCCGTCTTCAGGGAACGTTTCAGGCGAAGCTCGACCAACCCAGCTAGAAAATACCCAGCAGCCTCAGCTCCGGGGTGAAAGCCGTCTCCTTGCTCTACCTCGCGAATTGCGATCCCATATCTTGACATATACGGATCTCATCACACCTTGCAAGGAAATCGAATGGAGTCGGCAGCAGAACTACGTGGCCTTGTACCCAACGTGCGGGATCTCGAGTTGGGGTGTTTCATGCGATCCGCATATACACCACGGCTGCCAGTTCTTCAACTGCTGCGCGGCCGACAAACCATACTCAAAGGCAGGATCAAAGGCTATCGGGTGCTTCTGCCAGGTCCGGCACTCAGCCGCTTCGTCGACGTGTATGTGCTGGGCGCCACCAACTGCCTTGTTTCTGGTGAGCATCTCCCGGAATTGCCTTCCATTTTCCTCCTGATAGAAGTTTGTTGTAGAAGCAGGCTCTCGCGGGCTGTGTCTGCCCTTGTCGATCTGGCCCTTGAGAGAATGCTTTATAAAGAAGTGTCTTTCCCTACGCCTCTACGCTTAACTTCTTCGTTGTTGGTCAGAGAGCTAACCTTAAACAATCCAGGTCAGCCGCGCGCTTCTTCAAGACGCGCAAGTCGTCTTCTTCTCCGGCAACCGCTTTATCGTACACGACTTCCGAATCTTCTCCCCCTGGAATACGCCGGATGATTCCGCAGTCGAAACCCAGGGTGATGGCGAAGACAAGATTGGAGCCGAGGGGGATGGAGTTTCCGGATATCACTCGGATCGACTTGCAGCGAGCATCTTCCTCCGGGACAAAGTTCCGCATCAAATGCTCCGAGAACTCCGTGAGCTGGAGTTCGTCTTCCCGCCGTACAGACACACTGGCTGGCCCGGAGAAGGCCACCGTGCGCTAACTGACTGGACCGAGACGCTCCACTGGGCCAGGGATAAGCTGAACCTCGGGGGCCTGACGCTGCGACTCGTGATGGCAGACTCGCTAGACGGCGAGGAACCACCACCGGGCCGCGAGGAGATCACAAGCGAGCAGGTCGAAGAGATACAGTCGTCGTATCGTCGCATCACATCTCCCCTTGCCTTTCTGGCTCAAACTGAGGCAAAACATGTTGGCGGGGACGTTGCAAGTGGTGATGTGTTACGCAGTTTTCACGCCCAAGTCGCGTGGCCATGGGACTGGAATTGGGGGCATGATGACAAGGTACTTCAAATTGGGTGGCTCTGGGTGAGGAATTACCGGAGGGACAGGTGTCGAGAGTTGAGGGAAGAGGCCGAGAGGTTGGTTATGGGTCAGCGGCACGATGGAATCTACTCGAGCGGCAGAGAGCCGCAATGGGTAAGCCTTTGGGAGAAGAGATTCTGTAGTGACTTTTGAGCGCTCAAGGCATCGCCACAGAGGGTCACAACATCCACCACACATCCAAATACCCAGGTAGCTACCTAGCTAGTATTCATGAAATAGCCTATGCGCACTTGGACAGAAATAATTGATGAGATGAAGCGCTTGCAAAACCCCCTCCCCAATGCGGACCGACCATTATGTCACAACAATGAGTTTTCAGCCATCAAGGTTACCAATCGACATAAAGACCCAGTGAACAAGGCCAGAAAGTGCAGAGTATATACAAATGTATAATTAGCCACTTGAATTGGGGGGCAGTGAATAGTGGCATTTATAGGTCTTTCTGGCCACTGCCCACTCCGTTGAGGAGGTATTTAGAGCCGAGAAGCAGCCATCCTGGACATTCTTTCTCTTCCTTCAGCCGCAATACATTCCGATTGCCCAGCTCCCTGCATGAATTACACTGCTCCCCCACCCTTCCTGGACTTCTCGCTGCGATGACTTCGTGATGGTTCATATAATGCCCCACTGCTGGACAGGATTATTCAACTCTATATCAGATTGGTATTACCGGCATATCTGAGCTTTATCCCGAGAAATCAGTGCCACTTTTTCTGCGTCGTCTCAGTCGACGGATTGCACATATGAGCACTATCCTTCTCGTGACATCTCGCTATGATGGGTCCAGATGTCGACATACAGCATACGAGCATGGCGACATTGGCTTCTATCTCTGATCATACGATGAAGAGAATGGAATCTCCGATGAACTCCGTTGCTCTCTTGGTCGTGAGTTGTGACGAGGAATCAAAAGATACATCTGCTGCAAATTCGAAAGACGTTGTAGCCTCGGCCTCAACCTCTACAGGTTCATGCAGTAGTGCTGACAACGGGTCATCGAATGGCAATGCCGAGATGCACACAGCCAGGTTGTTGGTCGACCCAGAAAGCCGTGCCGCACAGTGAATGCTGTTGGTTCAAAGCAATCGAACCTTAGAAAGCAACCTTTTCAATCGCTCCCTCTTTCCGGCCTCAGCAACCGGACGTCCGTTCTAGCACTGTCTCTCCGCACCCTGTCTGTTTCACACCATAAAGCAACAGTGGGACACAAGCTTTACAGGCTTCTTCTCGCTGCTCAGCTCCGATGAAACCAAATAGCTAAGTAGTTGCTTCAATCATATCCATGGCAAGAATCACCCCATTTGTCCTCCTTAGCGTTGGGGCCGTCCTCTTCGGAATAGCCGCGGTATTGCTTGGCCCTGGCCGAGCCTTCCTGCTCACCATCGGCGCCCCTTACCTCCCATCAAGGCTTGTCCCGGCACCGGTCGTCACAGATCCGAGCCGGGATGTCAAGTACATCGGCACTCGCTCCGCCGACCTGGCAGTGGAGCACTTCCACAACATCTTCTACGCCCAAGACACCTCCGGGCCGAACCGCTTCGCCCCGCCGGTCCCGGCCCCGCCGCCCCGGGGCTCCGTCATCGACGCCACGGCGCCCGGCGCGTGGTGCCCCCAGGGCACCGGTGACGTGCTCCCCTTCACTTCGCGCGTGACCAACATCAGCGAGGACTGCCTCAGCCTCCGCATCGCGAGGCTGCGCGGCACGGGGCCCGATTCCAAGCTTCCCGTCGCGGTGTGGCTCCACGGGGGCGGGCACGCGCTGGGCTCGGGGGAGGAGGTTCTGTACGAGCCGGACGGGCTCCTCGGCCAGGCGGGGCTGGACGGCCAGCCGCTGGTCTTCGTGGCGATCAACTACCGGCTCGGCTTCTTCGGCTTCGCGACGGGGCCGGCGATGGTGGCGGCCGGGCAGACGAACGCGGGGCTGCGGGACCAGCGGGCGGCGCTTGAGTGGGTGCGCGACCACATCGCTGCTTTTGGCGGCGACCCGGAGCGGGTGACTGCCATCGGGCAGAGCGTGGGCGGGAGTGACATCGGCCTGCAGATGACTGCGTTCGGTGGTACGAAGGGCGTGCCGTTCCAGAAGTCCGTGATGATGTCGGGCGCGCCCGGGCTGAATTTCAACACCATGTCGGACCTCGTCGCGGACAACACGGCCATGGTTGCGCGGCAGGTCGGGTGCGTGGAGGACGGGGCTGATGCCCAGACGGAAGCGGTGCTGGCATGTCTCCGGGAGGCCCCCTTTGACATCCTGACGAATCTCTCCGTCACTGCGATGCGGGCGGCGCGGCCTCCGTTCGGCGAGGGCTTCTTTTTCCCTACCTACGACGATGACTTCATCCCGGATCGTCCGTCCAAATTGATTCGGGAAGGCAAGGTTGTCAAGGACATTCCCGTGATCGCTTCCTGGGTGACCAACGATGGTGCGTGGTACGCGCCGCCGACGACGGCGACAGACGACGATGTGCTCAGCAGCTTCACCCTGTGGCTGACGCTGTCTTCGTCTACCAAGACGAAGTTGCTGGAGCTCTATCCCGTCTCAGACTTTGAGCAAATTGCTCAGGGACAAGGCGTCTCGCCACAGTATTACCGCGCTGCGCAGATAAACCGTGACCTCTGGTTTGCGTGCCCTGTGCTGGACTTCGCGTGGCAGTATGGTCGGCACAACGCCTACAACATACGGCTATATGAACATAACTCGACACGGTTCGCGCCATCTTATGCTCTGATGGGCGTGCCGATGTGGAGAGTCGCTCACCTAAGTGACATACCGTATGTATTGAACACCCAAAGCCTCGGGGGTGGCGCCGATAATTCGGCGGATCAGCTGGCGCTGTCGGCGGCCGTTAGTAGGAGGATCGTGGGGTTCGTCACCTCGGCAATATCTGACGAGGAGTGGTCTCCGGCATTCGCGGGGGTGGCCGAGGACGGTCCCCAGGACGAGTTACCAGGCAGGATCTCCCTCCAGCTGTTCGGCGGCCCACACGGCAACAGACAGGTGACAGTTCAGGAACACACAGACGAAGACGATGTTTCAACAACAGAGGCTGAAAAGGCGGTTGCATGGGAAAAACTGTTCCAGAGGTGCAACTTTATCAACAGCGCCGAGGTGCGGGATGAGACCTCTGTCTGAGCGCTCTGGACAGACTTTGTGCTGCGCATGGTGGTCCTCCCCAGACAGATGGCAAGGCTTCGGAGAGAGGAATCTTTGTGCTCAAAGCCCTTCCATTTAGCACCCTCATACACATGCTTCCCCAGGCCGTCAAACATGAGCCTGTGAGAAAAGGTGTGGGCTTGTACCTATGCAATGCCATGTGCACTCGTGTGGTTGTGCGCCATCCGCTTGAATGTGGTTGGTCCTGTTTTCATCACACGCGGCAGGATGTTACGATTTGAGACTGCAAGATATGTTACGCGCTTTTCAGTTTCCAAGAAAGCACAATGGGACTCTGGTTGCCATCCGTCGAAGAGAGTTCGGGAGGGAAATGCTGGCTAACAACTAGGGAAGAGGTATGAAAATGCCGAGTTCCACGACGCGACAGAAGCAGCCAATGTGTTGTCAAACGAGTTTTCTGAGTGCACACAAGGAAGTATACGGGGCTCTGACGGTCTCGGCAGACTCACTCGTTTTGCTTGATACTTATAGGACTTGCAACAAATCAAGAGAAGATTGGAAGTATTGTGTACAGCTTCAAACTCTCTTCATGACAGGCAATTGTTATACAGCATAGCATACTCAAGGCAGAAGCAATATTGGAACTTCATATCAAAATTGTTCGCAAAATGAGGACTAGTTTGTTCACATGGTGCTGGTATGATTATTTATTGCAGCTGTTCATAGTCAAAACTTCCACGGTTTATCCAATTACTTGACCGGGTTCTGCAGCTAGTGCTTTGATAGCCCTCTCACCAATTCACCACTGAAGTTGCATCTGCCTTGCTGTCTGCTTGCACAGGAATTTCATTTTCCGGAAATTTCAGAGCGAGGATATCTAGGATAAGACGCAATTTTGTTCCTTGGTTGCTCTCTGCCACGCCGGGGTCTACGGGTTGCTTGTCCACATCTCGCCGCGGACCTGCAGCCCACAGCCCTACTACACAACTCCCAAGCGTTTTGTCACCTAGGAGCAGAGAGGAGCTCAGCATTTCTGCGAGCGGTTGGTGGCCGTGGTGCAATTCGGGCGACAGACGGAAACCGGGCTCGAGGAAGAGAAGACCAAGGAGCACGACGATGTGCCCCTTCTGTCACTGTCACTGTCGTTGCAGCTGAAATCGAGAAGCACACTAGCGACAGAGGTCGCCGATCCGGGGGTGGGGATGCTCTAGCGGCTCGCCGAAGCGTAAGCAAGCCAGGGAGAGCGAGACGTGCAGATTCGGCCCTACGTTCACTCAGACGGAGTGTGAAGGGGCATTCCAGGCCGGGGCAGGGTGACGCAGATGCAACGGAGGGATGCAGTGATTCCAGAAAAGCCAGGAACCGGTAGCATTCTTTCAGCTGGTTTGGCCTCAGATACCTGGCTGCCTGGCTGGTGGGCACGGTGGGTAACTCTTTTTTTCTGGTTGCCTTCTTTTCCCTGCTTGCTCTCGGCACCCTGCAGCGTTTTGACACCATCCCAGTGCACCCATGCACAACGTGAATGGCTGGTTTGCCCGTTGGGTCGGCCGATTTGGCCCCCAGGGTCTCAGTCGTGGGCCGATGCTACCAAGCAGGCAATCAGGAGCGTGGCCGAGAGACCTGCAGGTAGGCCCAGAGAACACCGTCCCCGCGAGGCTCGAGCTTGTTAGCTTTGGCCTCATCATCCGAGCGGCCTTCGCCGCCAGACATGCGCAGTAGCTTGGCCGGCTAGCAGAAGCGGCCCTCAGAGCTGGGACACAGAGTGGTCGAGACCGAGAGTTGAGATTAAGCACAGGCGACAAAGCTGTCTCTACGGTGTTGGGAGTTTCTAGCCCTCGGCGCTCAAGGAGCTTCTGGAGACATGGTACCCTGCGGGCCAGGCGAAACCCCCAATCAGGCACACCCCACCACACCCTATTCATCCTGGGAAGGAAGCACGCACCACATGGCAGGCTTGCTCATCCTACCTGGGTCCAGTAGCTCGTCCCACCCATCCTTCTTCTCTTCCATCTCCTGGTCCGGGCTCACCCTTCAGCCCTACAAAACCGCGGGAAATGCGTCTACCTGGGGTATGGCCCCCCTGTTGTCGACGTAGGACTGCCAGCTGGTGACAGGGATGCGCATCCTTCTTCCGGATCCAGCCTGTCCTTGCACATCCTATCCTGTCATGCCCACCCTATCCAGGCATCACACTCACACCCTGCCGCGCGAGGTGCCACTCGCACGGCTGACCGACCGGCGGGAATGGCTTCTGACATAGCTTCCGCCCTTGGCCGTTCTGGCCCTTGATAAGAGGAGCCCGTCCCGCCGGCCAGGCATGGGCCGGACAAGCTAGCGAGCTCTCAGTCCTCCTCCCTTTCAAATCCCCAAGCGCCTCCCGAGCCATCTCGTCGTCTCCTTCTTTCTTTGTCCTCGACAAGCGCCTCTGACGTCCCTGCTTGCCGCACCAGGCGTGCATCTGTCCCACCTGTGACCCTGACGGGCTGTTGTTGCTATCACATCGCTTCCGTGAAGCTGTCACACGCTGCCTATCGTCGACCAGCCCTGCTCGAGGAGAACAAAGAAGCTTCAGCTTCATAACCGACACACCGACAAAACGACCAGCACTCGGAGACGACATCGAGACAGCGTTTTTCCAACCCAAAGCAGACGATATACCTGAGTTTAAATTTCAACGAAACAATCCAGCGAATCCCAGCAACTATGAACTCTACGCCTCGTGCACCAGCACCAGCCCCGCTATACACGCAGGGCTTCGGTCGCAACACATCAACGTCTCCGACGTCTCCCACATCCCAAAGCGTGCGTTCGCACTCCTTTCAACACGCTCTTACAGTCCAACCAAATAGTAGAGCACGGCATGACTGACCCTTACAACAGACACCGCGATCAGCCACAACAACAGACGGCTGGGCCCTCCGGGGCATCATGGACAGGAAGGACTCGTCAAACTCGGTGTCCTCGACCATGTCGTCGGCCTCGGCAGCTTCCGTCCCCAGGAGGAAGAAGGTGTCGTCGCCGTCGTCCAGCAATGTCAACCAGTACACGCATTGCGGCAGACACACGGACCAGTACCTGTTTAGCGGCTGGTCCAAGGTCTTCAACAGGAAGAACTGAGGTTCTGTCTGACGATGGTTTTTCCCATCCCACTGGCAACAACGCAAGCATGGTCTTCAATTCAGTCTCTGCTGTGTATCTGCGTAAGTCTTTTGGATGGCCTTGGTTCTCATGCATTATGACAACTGGGGATGGGCTCGCAAAAAAAGGGTGGGTCCAAGACTGTACTGTACAATATTCATGTTCTTGATGTTTCGTTTCCTGTGGAGAGGGCGAGAGGCCTGAATCAGACTGGAATTTGGTTCCCAGGAAGCAAGAATGATAATGACGAAATGAATCGGTGTCGGCTGGGCAATACAATTTGTCTTTGAAAAGCAATATGATAATCACAAATTGTGTTCTTCCGATTGCCTGTCCATGTTTTGTAGAGTTCTGGGAATTTCTATCCCACGGCGAGCATCCACCTAGGTAAGTCGAAACAAACAGTCTTACTGTCGCTGCCGAGGCCTACTGTATCCATCTTGCGCGGTGAATCCGCCAGTTGTATGGCCCAGAGGCCCAGCAGATTCTGTAAGTGCACATTCGCATCGCGCGGATCTCATCTAATCTGATCTCTCATAGGGCTGAGGAAGAAAGCAGTTCAATCCAAGCCAATCCATCCAGGAACCAGACTGTCGGCACTGCAATTGACTCCAGCACTGCCACCCCCATCTTTTGCAACCCGTGGCCCTGATCCCTGCCATCCGTCCTGCCGTCGTGGCCATGAACCCTGGCTCCTGGCTCCAGCGGGGCTGCAGGACCTCGGGAAGAAACATCGCCTGGCGGGCCTAACCGATAAGCGGGTACTTTGCTCTGCGGCTCGACCGAGCTCAACAAAAAAAAACGGGCTCACTCCGCCATCAGCCAAACTTACCTGCCCGTCCACCCACGCAGACGACTCAATCCGACGAGCTTCTTCGCGCACAACACACGCCCAAGCCTTCCCCAAGGGAGAGACCAGCGACCATGGCCCAAGAAGACGTCATCAAGACCAACGTGTCCCCGCGGCGCATGTCCGCCCCGAAGCGCGCCTACCTCGTCGCCTACAACGCCGTCTCGGCGATCCTCTGGTCCGTCGTCCTCGGCAGGACCGTCGCCACCCTCGCCGCCAATGGCCTCGAGACCGGGCCCGCCCTCGTCTACCCGGCCGTCGGCGAGTGGACAAAGTGGACGCAGACCCTGGCCGCCCTGGAGATTGTGCACTCGGTGCTCGGTATGCGCGCCCCCTTCCATGTCCTCCCCATCGAGCTGCGACAGTCCTCCACAACCCACACCCGTGGGAGGAGAGAGAACAAGGAACAAATGGTCCAGATCTGAGCTGAGCTGACCCGTGGACCCAAAACAGGCATCGTCCGCGCCCCCCTCCTCACGACCCTGATGCAGGTCTCCTCCCGCTTCGCCCTCGTCTGGGGCGCCGTCCACACTTACCCTCTCATCGCCGCCAGCCCGGCCTACTCCTCCATGCTGCTGGCCTGGTCCGTGACCGAGGTCGTGCGCTACCTCTTCTTTGCCCTGTCCCTCGGCGCTGGGGTCGAGCCCTCCCCGTTGCGCTGGATGCGCTACAGCGGCTTCTTTGTCCTCTACCCCGTCGGCATCTCCAGCGAGCTGTGGGAGCTGCTCATCGCCGCCCGGGCCGCAGCCGCCGAGGGCAACACCGTGGGGGCCGCCGTCGCTGTCGCTGTGATGGCTACGTACCTCCCTGGCGCGCCCAAGCTTTACACGCACATGATCAAGCAGCGCCGCAAGGTCTTGGGTGGCGGCGGTGCTGAGGCGAGGGGGAAGAGGACGGAATAAGTCTGCAAGATGGCAGGGTCACCGTGTAGCATCGTTATCTGTATGAAACATCTGCTATCCATTTGATTCTCGGGGCCGTCATTTGGCCGCTATAAGGGTATTTGGCCAAAAAGAAATAGAGCGCACAGGAGAACCGCTCCTGTCTAATCAATGTAGTCCTGTATCGTACCCAATAGAAATACCGGCACCAAGGTAGAAAAGAGCAAGAAACCCAAACGCGTAGTGAAACCAAAGCATTGACGCCACAAGACCCGATCAAGATGGTGGCGCAAACTGCACAACCTCTCCCTTCGCCGTGATGTCCTCATCACTGTCCGAAGCCATGTCTACTTCTGGGTCCGTTTCTTTGTCCCGAGCGATCTCTCCCTCCGTGCTGCTTTCATACCAGTCATTCGTCGACCACTTCGCGATGAGGTCCGCCGCTGTACCGGAGAGCTTGTCGTACCCAGGGTTTTCCTTTGGTTCGAACATGGCTGTAGATTAAAGCAGGAGTTAGCACCAGGCCCGACCCAGAATCCCGATCCCAACTAAGGAAGGCAAAAGGCGAAGGCTTACCCATATGCGCGGACGTCTCGTCCCCAGCCTGATCATTGACCGCCTCCTCCCACACGCCCAGCTTCTCCGGCCCGTTGCGCCTGCTGGGCAGGTTGCAGAAGGTCCTCTGGCCCCCGAGCACGGTGCCGACCATGTTGGTGCCACCGATGCCCGCGACCTGCTGCTGCAAGGCCGTGGCGCCCTTCCCCAGGCGCGTGTACAGCACGCCGAAGCCGACGCCCAGCTCGTTCTGTGCGCGCGCCATGTAGGCGACGCGCCGCCGCAGCTCCTCCCCGCGCGCGAGGCACCCCACGAACTCGAGGTGCGACGACACCCAAGTCCAGCCCTCGGTCAGCTGGTCGCGCTTCAGGTACGCCGCCGCGGCGCTCCCGGCCAGCGCGGCCCCCGCGCCCGCGTACAGCGCCATCTTGCCCCAGGAACCCCACGTCGATGACGGGTCGTTGGCCTTGTTGCCGGCTGCCCCGCCCGTGGCCGGCGGCAGCGCCGCGACGGGCTTCTTTTCCTGCTGGCCCCGCTGCTGGGCCTGCGCGTTGTTCCCCGCGTCGGCGGCGCCCTTCGCTCCCCAGAGGCCGGTCAGCGTGCTCAGCTGGGTGAGCGCCGCGCTGGCGGTGCTGTAGTGGGTCTCCGCGCCGTGGGCGACGACGCCGGGGCTGATACCCAGGTACGGCGTGTCGAAGCTGAGGACGCCCTGGACGTAGGGGAACATGAGGCCGTTGAGCTCGACGGAGTTGTCGCCCTCGGCGGGGGCGGCGGTGTGGTTGCCGTCGCCCGAGCCGCCGGACGCCGACGAGGGCGGGATGACGCGCTCGCTGGTCAGGGCGATGAGGGTCTCGGCGGCGACTATGCCGCCCATCGAGTGGCCGCACAGCACGACGCGCACCGAGGGGTCGACGGTCGGCGAGGGCGTGCCCTTGCCTACCTCGATGTCGATCACTTTCTCCTGCAGCCAGTCGCGGAACCGCGACACGCAGTCGGCCAGGTCGCCGCGCGTCTCGTACTTGGGGTACACCAGCACCTGGACGTCGAGCTTGGGCAGCCGCTCGGCGACGAGGTCGCGCAGGTGCTGGGTGAAGGCGTATTTGTAGCCGAAGGTCTCTTCACCCCCCTGGATGAAACTCGTGTTAGTGGGGTTGGGTGGTGATGGCGTTGGGAAAGAGGTGATGGTTGCGATGAGAAGGAAAGTGAGCGTGTGTACTTGCCTTGAAGCCATGAATGAAGCACAGAAGCAGTGTCTTCTTCATCTTGCGAACCCATCTGAGGTGGCCCAGGTGATGCTGATGGGCTCAGTTCCGGGAAGATAGGGAGCGGGAAGTTGAGGAGGTTTAGGTAGGTTGATAAAAGCTAACGGGCCCCTAGTTCAGGGTGGCGAGGTGCATGTGAGCCGCCTGCAACACGCTGCTCTGATCTGAGGTGTGGAGGGTCGCACTTGCAGAGACCCCACCAGACACAGGCGGGTGATGTCAGCGGGGGTGCTGAGGGAAATTGGGATGCGGCTGTCAAATCTACCCCAGACAAGGTTTGAGCGGATGATCAGGGTCTTTAATTCTATATTTGGTCGGCACTTCGCAGGTTTGAATCTCGGATTGAGTGACTCGACCCAGAGATCTCGCATACACTTACATGCATTTTAATGAAAGACACTTGACCGGTGACCGTTGACCTGCTATTTAGTGGATCACAAAAGCCAATATTTATTTATTGGACGATCGACTCTAGACTTATGCTGATCAGTCGGCGTATTCGTCGCTGGAAGCTTATGTTGTGGATCGAACCTTTTACATGGCTCAGAACAGTATGCAAATGCGAATGCCTACGGATCCCAAATCCGTTCACGCCCCATGCAGCCTCAGAACCCTCACAGCATTCCCGCCCATGACCCCCTTCGCCTTCTCCGACCCTTCGCCCAGCGCCTTGTTCACAGCCTCCGCATTCATGCCCACGCTCTCCCACTCCCCGTCCTCGTCTGTGCCCAGCGGCGGGAAGAAAGGGTGGTCCGTCCCGAACATCAGCCTGTCCGCCCCGCCGCTGGCCTCGATGGCCGCGTTGAGGCCCACCTCGCTGTAGATGACCGCGTCCAGGTACACCTGGCTCCTGAGAACATCCCACACGGTCCGCCGCTTGGGCGTCACCTTGCCCTCGCGCACCAGGTGCCCGTCGTGCAGCACGCAGCTCTCGATCCTGCCCGCGAGGAATGGCAGCGTCCCGCCGCTGTGCGCCAGGACCATCTGCAGGCTAGGTACCGCGTCAAAGACACCCGCCAGGTACATACGCGCTACCGCGATGGTCGTCTCCATGGGGAAGCCCAGCGCCAGCGGCAGCACGTGGCCGTACTCATCCGAGGCGCGTGGGCCCCACACCTCGTTGGGCAGGCCGTAGTGCGGGTGCAGGAAGATGGTCAACCCTGCGTCGGCGAGGGCCTGGAAGATGGGAAGAAGGTTCGCGTCGTCCAGCCCCTTGCCCAGGCCTGAGGTCCCTAGGATCACGCCGCGGCAGTAGTCGAGCCCCTTGAGTTGTATTATGGACTCTTGTATGGTGGGCAGTGGTGCGGTCAGGGGCAGTGTGCCGAAGAAGAAGAGCCGTCCGGGGTGGGCAGCGCACATGTCGCTGAACTCCTTGTTCACAGAGGCCGCGAAGGGTCCGGCCTCAGACGGGTCTAGGAAGTCCAGCCATGGGTTGGCGAGTGAGATGACGGATATATCGATCTTGTGAGTGTCCATGAAATGTATTTTCTGTGCCAGTGAGGAGTAGTGCTTGGTCAGGGGCCGCCCGGGCGGTTTGGCCGACGCATCATCGGCACCGCTGAGAGACGGCACTTCGGCCTCGAGCAGGATCAAACGCGGGTCCGGTGAGCTGGCGAACTTCCGGACCAGAGGGATGGTGGACCGTGACTCGAGGATCTGGACGTAGGAAGGAGGGTACATGTGGGTGTGGATGTCCACCACCTTTGCAGGCGATAGGGGCGAAGGATCGGCCATGATGTGTGTAGTCTGGTCTCTTGGATGGGTGAAAGACTGACTGACTGGGCTGGCCGACTGACAAGGAACCAAGGACCTCGAGTAAGAGACAGGATGAATAGTCTAGTATGAAGAAAATAAGGTCGTGACTCCGGGCGAGCTGCCGGAAGGATCGACAGGGCAGGGGAAAGCTACCCCGCGGGCCCCTCCTTCCTGCTCCCCCTTCCCATGGGCAGGCCTTATCTCGACTTCCCGGGGGGCGCCTGGTCAACCGGCGGAGTTCTTATCACAGCCGGCCGTTATAAAAGTGAGTTTTGGCACTTTTAATGCGTAAAATCTGACCGATTGGGCTGTGACGAGTCTCGGCTCTAGGCCAGTCGAATGTCAACCTTGTTCGCCTGCCATTCACAGCTGGCTCGAGAGCCGGAGACCGCCGTGCTCACAACGTCCTGCCTTCCACTTAAAGATCGAGACTCCGCCGGGGATGGCCGCGTGACACTGTGAACACTAACAAGAGCCTACTTGACCAGCCGGAACCTACAGCCAGTCCACCTGCTTGGGCACTCCAGATCGCCATTACCGATTGGCTTGTCACAAGTCTTGAGTAACAGAAACACCATGGAGAAAGCCGCCGTTGACGAGCAAGGGCTCATGATCCCGGTGCGTGAGTGCTGGTATGTTGGCCATGTGGCGCGGTATGCTGAACATCTCATCAGTTGATCGACCTGTCCAAGTTCCTGCACGGCGACACCACCCAGCGTCAAGAGACTGCAAAGGCAATCCTGAGCGGCTTCCAAAATGCCGGCTTCATCTACCTCAAGAACCTGCCAATCACGCCAGAGACGCGCAAGCATGTCTTCGGCACCAGCGCCAAGTTCTTCAATGGGCTCAGTCAAGACGAGAAGTTGGCACTTGGATGGACAACTCCCGAGGCGAACAGGGGCTACTCGGCCCCAGGGCGTGAGAAGCTCACCCTAATCAGTGAGAGCGACGATGTAGCCAAGTTGAAGGCGGACACATCCGACATCAAGGAGAGTTTTGAGATTGGTCGCGAGGGCGACTCGGACTACCCAAACCGGTGGCCTGTGGAGAAGCCTGGCTCCGAGGTAGACGGCTTCAAGTCGACCATGCTCGGCTTCCATGAGCAATGCAAGTCTATCCACGTCGAGGTCATGCGTGCCATCGCCGTCGGCATGGGCCTGGATGAGGACCACTTTGACAGCTTCGTCGATGTCGGCGACAACACGCTACGGCTACTGCACTACCCAGCAGTCAAGAGCGAGGTGTTCAAGGTCAACCCAGGCCAGGTTCGTGCGGGTGCGCACTCAGACTATGGCAGCATCACGCTGCTCTTCCAGGACGGCGCCGGCGGGCTGCAAGTGCAGAGCCCAAACGGGCAGTTCGTAGACGCGACGCCGATCGAGAATACCTGTGTCGTGAATGCGGGTGATCTCCTTGCGAGATGGAGCAACGACACCATCAAGAGCACCATCCACCGGGTGGTTGAGCCGCCAAGGAAGACGGATGAGCACCCGGCCCGTTACAGCATCGCGTGAGTTACCTTCACACACTCTCCATTGAGAACCGTAGGACATGAGACTGACTGGCCTTTGCAGTTACTTTTGCAACCCCAACTTCAAAAGCCACATCGAGGCCATCCCTGGCACATTTGCGGCAGAGACAGACAAGAAGTATGAGGGGATTAACAGCGGGCAGTATCTGGTGCAAAGGCTCACTGCAACGTATTGAAGGGAAGTCTCAATTAAAATGAAATTTGAAATGTCTCCAAGTCGCTGAAATGTATCGAAGAACAAAAGTTGTCGTCAATTTTTAAAGATCGTTTGCTTGACTGCTCGAGGTTTATGTAATTCTGGCCGTATCTTTTCAAGCGTAGTTTTCAACGTATTTTAGTGCCACTCGTAATCTTCGATAAGCCATCCAAGTAACCGACTGCCTTCTCTCAAAGCATCAACTCTACCACCTCAACCCACCAACGACTCAAAACTAAACCAAACACCATCAACCCGACCGAGCACACCCCTTCACGTACTCGCAGCCTCACGAACCCAAAATGAGCGAGAACGCCAGCGCCGAGCTGCTGGCCGCGGCCAAGGACGCCGCGGCGCGCGGCCTCGACTACTACGCCCTGCTGGGCATCGAGCCCTCGAGCGACGCGATCACGCGCGAGTCGGTGCAGCGCGCGTGGCGCAAGCGGTCGCTCAAGTACCACCCGGACAAGGCGAAGGGCGGGTTCGACAAGGACAAGTGGGAGGAGTTCGGGCTTGCGCGGGACATACTGGCGTCGGAGGAGGCGCGAGCCGCGTACGACGGGGCGCGGAACGCGGCGCTGCAGAAGGCGCGCGAGAAGGATGCCATGAACGCGCGGCAGAGGCGGTTCGTGGAGGAGCTCGAAGAGGCGGAGGGGCGGAGCAAGAAGCAGAGGGAGGAGGGCGCCGCGAGGCGCGACGAGGAGGAGCGCGAGAGAGCGGTCAAGACGGCCGAGGGCCGTAGGATCGTCGAGGAGAGGCAGCGGCTCGTGCGGGAGGCTGAGGAGCGAGAGAGGTTGAAGAGAGAAAAGGACGACGAGGCCATGGACGATCGGATACGCGAGCTGCAGGACAAGCTTGCGGAGAAGACGAGGCGGAGGGAGGAGAAGAGGGCGAGGAGGGAGGGGAGGAAGAGCGGTGCTGCCGTTGCTGATGAGGACGAGGGAAAGAAGACCGAGGCTGCTCCCGAGCCTCGTCATGCCGCTGAGCAGCCGACACATATCACCGAGGGCAGGACCGCACCGATACCCCGGAGAGAAGTGCCCAAGTCGGACGACCCGGTCAAGTTCTGGGAGACGCAGTGGCCCAAGACGAGGGCGAGGCTGAAAGCGGCACAGGTTGTCAAGGAGCAGAGGATGAAGGAGGCGGGCATCGCGGCTTGAGAGCAAAGGTAGTTGCCCGGGAGTCCGCATACTTTTTTGTCATGATACCCAACAAACAAGATTGAGCTAACCACATTGCTCTCTTCAAGACCGCCAACCGCTTTCCCACCGTCTCATGGAAGCCTTAGTAATGGGCGTCAACAGACAGCTGCACAGGTGAGACGTAGCCGTGCCGTACGTAAGATTTCCAGATCAACTCCCTTGGACTAGGGAATTCACCGCGTGGGTAAGAACTTGGTAAGTGTAGACACGTAGATGGGAAACAACTCCAAGCACAGCCCTGCATACCTGTCTCGTGAGGGCATAGCGATGAAAGCAGGCACGTTTGACGCACTTCAGACCATGAAGGTGTAGAGTATTGTAGCAGAATGTTGTACAGAATATCCATGGTTATATCTTCATCTCAGTGCCTATCATACACTTGTCAAGACCAAAGTTCGAACATGGGCAGTCGAGCCGGACTATTATCAATGCTTCTGCTGTTCATCCAGCCCCTGCCTCAACCACTCGGGAACGAAAGCCTTTATCTTGACCCTGAATGGTTCCTCTCCGTTCTCACCCGCCTCTCTTTCCATTATAAACTCGTCTGCAGGGGTATATGAGCTCGCCGCCGTCTCCCCCGGGAGCACCACATCGGTCATGATCTCCAGCCGGCACAGCGCGAGTCCGACGTTACCCACGCCCCGCAGCCACTTGCCGGCGCTGCGGCCCCTCTTTTCAAACCTCCCGATGCTCGTGTCCGCGGGTATGGAGGCCGCCGACTGCACGGCGCCGCCTGAGTCGCTCCCAGGGAGGTACTCCAGCTGCCCCGGCTGCTCCGCGCCGTCCGCGCCGTAAATCATGGCCGGCAGGACCCGCTTGCGCACGACGCCGCGGTGCTTGGTGCGGATGGTCAGCTCCTGGCCCACGTAGCAGCCCTTGCGGAAGTCGATGCCGCCCATGACGTCCAGGTTGCCCTCGAGCGGGAGCGCATTCTCGCGGATCAGCTCCGACTGGCCCTCGGGCACACCCATGAGGTACCTCCTCACGCGGTAGACGTCCTCGTCGGCCGCCCTCTCCAGGCCCACCGCCGGCTCCCGCCCCGCCTCCGTGAGCATCCGGTAGCCCAGCCCGGGCGCCCTGGGGTCCCTCAGGTGCACGAGCTGCTGGGGGGCCTTGAGACCCGTACCGGCGTCCAGCGCCGTGCTGTTGTTGCTGCCCGTGTCGTCCCAGCCGTGCCAGACGGTGACCTCACCCGGGTCGAGCAGGCGCACGGCGAACTTGGCGCGTAGCTTGTAGCGCTTGATGTGGCGCTCGAGCCTGGGCGCCTCGGCGGCGTCGACCTCGATCAAGAAGCTCTCTCCCGGGCTGCCGCGGGCGTCCGGGTAGACGAAGACATCGTGCAGCACGCGGCCCGTGGCGTTCAGGAAGGCGGCGTAGGAGCCCGCGCCGGAAGGGTTGCCGCTGCTGATGTTCCCATTGCTGGCGGAGGGTGGAAGGATGTTCTGCGTGATGACGCCCTGCAGGAACTTGGGGCTGTCCGGGCCCGAGACGGAGATGAGGCGCCTGGATGAGAGGGCGACCAGCCCCGATGCTGGTGGTGGTGGTGGCAGCGGATGAGACCGGGCTGGGGAAGTTGATGAGAATGGCTGAGCTCGTCGGGGCCGCGACACGGTGGCTGCTGCTGCGAACCTGCAGTTTGAGCAGATGAAGCTTGGCGCTGCTGCTGCTGGCGGGTGGCCTATGCGCCTGGGGACGATGTTGCCTCTGGGCCGCATGTTTGACTTTGGACGTCTGCTTGCGGTATCGCAAGGGTGGTTTTTGTAAGTGAGTGGAGAGAAGCTGATAAAGTCCGAAGAGCAGTTTTGAGAATGACGTCCAGCCGGGGTCCCCGGGACTTCCGACCCGTTTGCTCTTGCAGGGTTGCTGCCTGTTTAGTACGGCCAGGCCACTTATACGCACTTACACGGCACGGGCTGCAATCAGAAAGTGGCACACACAAACACATGGACTGCACTCAATGCGAAGCTTCAAAAGCATGCGAACCAGCCTCAGGTGGCTCCAGCTAGTCCTCATTCTGTGTACATATATATCTGAAAAGCTTCAGATCTTGAGAGAATCGTCTGCTGAGATACCCCAAACCCAGATTACAAAGGGCCAAATGCTGAAGGTCCATCAAGCTGTGCAGCCAGGGAGCCACCCAAGTCACTGATGGGCCTCTCCTGTGTGTGCCCGTCTTCCTCACCCAGTTATTGCGCGCCTTCCTCTTGTCACCTTCAAAATTAATCATGTATCTGGAGACCGGTATTCTCTGGCTGGTCTCCGACGCTTCCCCTTCGCTGGGCTAGCAGAGTGAGAATGGATGCCATCATGAATCTGATTCTTGCTGAGCCCAGGACTTGGGCAGATTGGCATGTCCTCAGGGCAGAAGAGTGAGCTCTACTTCTGGCCACATCATTCCCACCCAGCTATCCCACAAGCAGTCAAATCATATTCTCGGCGAGTCACTCAGTTATGGGCTGCTCAAGCATGCTCAACGGGCAGAGGTCCCTCCTGGGCATGCGGTGGCTAACCCTAACCCACCTGGGCACATTGAATATTTGCCGACCGTCCAATCAGCTTCCAGATCACCTCGTCTTGTGATTGGACGATACCTTTCAGAGCAATATTTCCCTTAGGACTGTCTGAATCACTCAAAAGTCTGGATGACAATGGGATTGATCGTATTGTCGTCCGCGGACGAATGGACGAGGGGCAAGCTTGAGCCTGGACTTTCTGGAGCTGTAGGGCTCAGTCAATCCACTTTGGTCGACCCTACCTACACTTCATTTCCCAATTTGGAACCAGGCAGACATCTCACTTCGTTTTTGTCTTCGTTCGACCACAACTCGTCTTTCACACACTCTCCTCCTCCATACTGTCAATTCACACATCTTAGTTCCCTGTAATCGTCTTCGGAACGTTTGCGCTGCGCACCCGTCGTGGCGACCTCAATACTCTCTTTCCCAGAAAGCCGATCAGTCATAGACGGCTTCAGCGACAACCCAGCTCATCACCACTCATTCGACGCCCTTCTAGGGCTCACAGCCACCCTTGACCATGGCGTCAACCCCAGGCGTCTCTGGCCCTCCAGATCGCCCCTCCTCCTCTGTCGGCTCGACCATCAACTCTGGCAGTGATGGCTTTGACACACCTTCCCGCTCTCGACGAGAGCGTTCTGAGTCGCACGAGAGTAGCCTTGACCTTCTCGCAATCGACGATGGAGTTAGTAACCCTTTCCCTCATTTTTTCAGTCTCAACCCGGGTACTTCTGCTTCCAACAACGGCGACGGTGAGGACATGACCGAAGAGGAATTCTTTGCCCAGCTTGGCGAGGAGGTTCCAGAGTGGGCAAAGCGACCCCCTTCTGCTGAGCCACAGGTCCAAGACGACGGATTCCCAGATCTCCTCGAGGAGGACCTCGAAGCACAACTCGACGCTGAACTCGGAGCATCAAACGGCAACGGATCCATGGGCATCTCCGAGGAGGACCTCGAAGCACAACTCGACGCTGAGCTCGGAGCAGCAGCCGCCAACGGATCCATGGACATCTCCGAGGAAGACCTTGAAGCACAGCTCGACGCCGAACTCGCAGCGGGAGACAACGACGGCTCCATTGAAATTTGCGAGGACGATCTCGAGGCACAGCTAAACGCCGAACTAGAAGCAGAAACCCACCAGGAGAAGGCAGCTGAGGCTGCACGACGCGAGGCCAATCTTCAAGAGGAGATGCGGATCGCTGCTGAGAAAGCAGCACTGGCGGTTCGATGCGACCAGAGAGACGATTCGCCTTTCTCCTCTGAAGACGAGCTCCAGGCCGAGCTGGATGCAGGCGACGCTGCCGATGAATTTCTCAGCGATATCAATGACAGGATCGCAAAGATGATGATGCTCAAATCAAAGGTTAACTGCCTCACAGTGAGACAATACTCTTACAGACGACCCAACAAAAAGGTAAAGACGACCCCCAAGACGACTCCTACTGGGACGCCGCAAGCTCGCGTTAGTCGCAGCCAGGCCCCACCGATGCGCAAGACGGACGAGCTGCCAGAGCTGTACCATCACGGCGAACCCAACTGGGCTCTTTTGAGGAAGCACATGAATCTGAGTATGTATCATCACGCCCTGTCCTAATGCCTCCCCATCAGCGTTTTCTTCTCTTTCTCTCTGGCATTTACTAATGACGAATCCCTAGGCACGCGTGTTGACCTGAGCACCTGCTACCGGTCACTGGGTCTTGACGTCGGACGAGGCAAGGCAGTTTACGAGAGCCTGAAAGAGTACCTGCGAATCCCTGGCAACTCTATCGACCTCTCCGCCAAAGACGTCGACAGCGAGGATGCCAAGAGAATCATCGCCACCATCACCCACAAGCTCCTCGTCGACCAGCGCTGGGGTCCGACCTACTTCAACCGGCCCTCTTTGGCGGCTGACTGCAAGTCCATCACCTTCGACGGCAACTCCACTGAGTAAGTTCTCCCCCCTTCTTGTCCCTCGTAACTTGCCTTCACTCCAACCCAGTCCGCACAACACCAGTCCGCTGACGTTTTCTTTGCAGGGTCTTCCTCGAGTTCACCTCCCTTGTCTACAAGGCTATGAAACTTGAAGAGAAGCGGAAGAAGGGAAAGGCCAAGCAGCAGGAGGAGACGGCCGCGCGCGAGGTCGTCCAGCACCCGACGTCGGAGGCCTTCGCCACCTCGACATACCACTCGCCGCAGCAGGCGCCGAGCACCAGCGCAACGGAGAGGCCACTCCCCGTCATCATGCTGCACCCGCCGCCGCGGCGGAGGCAGGCGGCCATCAACGGAGTGGTCATTGCGCCCTGCTCCGTCGCGCGAGGGAGGCCTTCGTAGTTGCAGGCGAGATGATGGCGAGAAGGAACTGTTGAACGGCTATGAGAAGGGGAACACTACTTACGGGAATTGCTACAGTCATAGCGATAATCACGAGGCATCTGAATGTTTGCAGATGCCCCTCTCAAAAGAAAAATCATTTGGTAGTTGATTACCCCATAAACGAATGTCTGGTCTCAAAAAACGTGCGACTTGACTTGACTATGTATAAGATCCCCAGTGATAGTCTCCCCGGGATAACCCCCCATGGAATAACCTCCTACCTAGGCACAGGACAGCTTCCTATGGGATATGTTCCTTTGGGACAGCCTTCTGTGGGACAAGTCTTCCTTGGTATTGGTGCTTTTGCGGGAACGTTTCGACTAGTTCCGTGAATGTTTGGCTCATACGAGCGGTGGGGATGACGGTCCAATGCTAGACGTAGGTATCAGTTGCAAAAATCACCACTCAGACAGGCAGAGGGCAATCAAGGCCAGGGCGTGCGCCGTTGACGACGCGGGCACTAGTGAGTAGTATGTATGCAAGTCTTGTTGTAGAAGAACTAGTACAATTAGTATAGTATTACAAAAGTGGTATCGTAGTGGTACTTGTAAGAAGACGCCGCTTTCTCAAGTAAATTATGGTGGTGGATATAATGCTTATAGTCGGTCTTGAACCGGCTCTTTTTCCCTTTTCTTTTTTCCGCCCCTTGGCCTTTTGTCCCCGGCCCCCTGGGCGCGCGCCCCCTTTCTCTTGCTCCCGGTGTATGTTATTTTCTGGCAAACTGAGGGTATTCCCGTGACCATGCAGTGCCTGATGAGATTAAAATCAGTGTATAGATGAAAATGCCTGTGATGTGACGATAGTGGTAATGATGATGGTGGTGGTGATGATGCCCTTTCTATTCCCTCCTGACCGCAGCTCCAGTTCCAGAACGCCCCAAATATCAAGACGCCTTAGCCCGCAGGCCAGCCTTTTGTTTTGCCCTCCTCCGGTGTGTCGTATCAACGAATCGCGCGAAGAATATGAATAATCCTGGGCGGGTAGTTTGGTATGACAAGGTATAGCCCAGCTGACACGAAGGGCTTCCCAAGTCAGAGTCGCTGGCAGAGCCTGCCGTTGCTGAGCGAATCTGACGGAAATGACGGAAATATCAGGCTTGAAAGCCTAGTACCAACAGAAGAAAAGAACGCCGTGGCTTTTATAAAGTATCCCTTTGTCGGTTGCCCGAACTAAACGCGTCTTCTAAGTGTAGTCGAGAGAAAGAAAAAGCAATAAGGAAAGTCGTCCCAGAAGAAATCGGGTGGTGTATGTTCAAGTTGCGAAGAGGGTATCTCGAGAGTCGGTCCTGGGTCTATTTGGTTATGTATGATTGAACAAGAGTGGTCGGTGTGGTTAAAACGTGGCAGTTGACGCGCCAGACCGGTTCGAAAGGTGAACCGAAATTGTCTTTCGCTCCGCCGGACTGTTGGCGTGATAAATGAGATCACCGTCTTGAGGGATCCTGAGATTCCCGAGCCCCCGTTGCCCATCCCATCTCGTGTGGCGGCGGCCTTCCATAGTATTGTGTCTGGTGAGGCAGCGGTGGCGTTTGCGATTCGAACCCTGGAGGATGCACAGTCGTCGGAGAGGACGCGGGCTGATCGAAGCGCAGAGGAGGGAGTCTCGCGCTCGGAGGAGCCGATGATATCGGTCCCGAATATCCCTGAGTGACAATAGGGGGCAAGGAGCCAGGGGGGGGCTGCACCGGACGCATTGCGTAAGGGGCAGGGGAGAAGTCGGCAGCAGTGGGGTCTGTTCGCCGCCGCCTAGTCGGTCTTTCGAGTTGCTCTTCTGCGTACGGCGGCGAACGTTGCTGATGAGCTAGAGACGGAGACGTCGTAGAGGAACTGCCGCCTGCTGCGAAAGAGCCTGTGAATGACCCTTCAGCAGCTCCCCCGGAGGCGGCAGCGCGCGGCTGGGGGCTGGGAGGTCCTTGCTCCGCGTGCTCTCTGATGCTCGGGGTCCGTAGAATCACGTCGCGCAGCCGGTTTCGTTCACTGCGATAAAAGTCGCGCTCGGCTTGCAAATCGTGGTTCTGTCTTCCCAGCTCCCGGTTGTCGTTCTCCAGCCGCTGCATGTTCTCTCTCAAGTCCTTGTCCCTCTCCTTCTTCCGGGCTCGAAATCGGGCAGAGGCTCCTGCGTTGCGATGTCGCTTTTCATCAGCCTGACGTGAGCCTTGATGAACATCCAACGGTACGGTGATATGCTCTCCCGTGTTAGTCTGCAAGGTGAGGTGAGGCTGCGAATCAGGGCCTCTCGTCCCTCCACCACCACCAATTTGTAAAGCATTCATGATCGCCGACGACAAATTCGCTTCCGCGGGCGGACTACCTTGGTGGCCGTAGCCCCTCCCACCCCCTTGTACTGATTCAAACTGCCCTTGAACGTACGCAGGTGCCATTCTCTGCGGACTCCCCGCAGCCCCAAGTTGAGGAGGACCTTGTGGAAAGTGATGGCTTGGTGTATTAGGGAATGCAGCCTGGGAGAACGTACGAGGGTCCATGGTAGTGGACGAGGCTGCGGGAGCGTGCGGGATTGCTCGCGGAGACTGGCTAGGCATGCTCGAGGGCGGCCCGGGAGGCCCGGAGAATGGCATCATTTCCTGCGTCGCTCCAAATCGACCCACGGTCGGTGTCGAGAAATCAAAGGGTGGCTGAGTATCACCCAGAGCTGATGGCGTCGTCACGCGACTGAAACTGAGTGAACGCGGTGACCGTGGCGTCAGAATTCTTCTTGCTGCTCCCAAGGCAGGAGGAAACGGTCGAGCTTGGTTCGGAGATTCTCGTTGACCCGGCGGTGGAATCGAGGTCAACAAGCCAAGGGAGGCTGTAGGCCCTGGAGGAGCGCCGTAGACAGGCGCCGCGCCATATGGCTGGTACGGCGAGCCAGAAACGCCGTACTGCCTCGTCCCTACGCTCGAAGGAGAGCTGTCGCCGCCAGCACCCGCCCGTTGTAGTGACGGAGATGTTCGGCTCTGAATTTCCCTCGGCTCGGATGGGTTGAGGATATTGGGCACTCCTAGCGTTCGCGGAGTGGTTTGCCGTGGGGCCAAGTCGTCCGGAGGGACCAACACCCTACTAGGATCTCGGGCGGGATCCACTCCACCGTCATTGCTGTATGGATGCGCCGGTTGCAGAGATGAAGGTGAGGCGTTCGCACCGGTCGAAAGTGACTGGGAACGACGGCGAGAAGGAGGGCGAGAGGCAGCGCCTCTCTGCGACATCGAGACCTGTTCGCCCTCGCGTTGAGGATATTGTGGTTCCGGACATTGATCACCGCGACCGCCCTCATACGAAGAACAAGATTCCGGCCTTGGGCCGATTCCAGTCGTTTGGACCCAGCTGCTAGGTCTCTTTGGTCTAGAAACCACGGACTGTCGGCGCGATTCAGCAGAGTGCCTCTGGCCGTCTCCGTCAAGGCGGCCTAGAAGGGGGCTGGTGGGACACCAAGAAAAAGATTGGATAGCCAGGGCGAGAACGTTATCCAAGGATTGTCTCGTGAAGCGCAAATGTAGCAGTCCCCGGGATTACAGGACCGTTTTCCGTCTTTCCGGTCATACAAGAGGTCGTGTAAGATTCTTAGACGCCGTGGGAGCTAAGGGTCTCGCGTTTCCGTCCGGTTCAAGGACCGCAGAGATTGGTGGAAAGAGGATTGTCGAAGTGTTGCTGACAGCTGAATAAATCCGTGAGTAATTTTACCGGTCTGCTCCCACAAGAGAGTGCTGAAGAAAGAACGGTCGAATTGACACCGCCCGGTGCCGAACGGTTGGACAGTAATACTCGTTGAAATTCTGCTTCGAAAAGGATGGACTACGATCTGTGGCAGGCGATGAAATGGTCTTAGCTGATTCGAACGGGATGACGGATGTAATATGCATGTGGGATAGATATTGGGAGCAGGACAGCGGAGGTGACTGGTAAGGATAGGTGCAGTGCAGCCCACCAACCATGATTCTCATACCAAACTCTGTGACTTGAGTGGCTATCTCGACCCTCCTGCGCTAGAATGGGTCGAAGCGTGACTGGCAGATTTCTGCCAAGTGTGTCTTCGCGGGCCTCTCTCTATGGGACTTCTCTCGTCCTTGGTTCCTTTGGAGTTGCGTCGACAAACAAAGGACCGCCTGAGCAGCTAGGAATATTTGTCAAAGACTGGTGTGTCTTATGAGCGACGATCGGACTCGGCCACGGGTGAAGATGTCAGGTAGTCGGCTTCGGGCGGCAAGAGAGACTCACGGTGTGTGCGAAGTCGCTTGTTCCGGGCACCAAAAAGATCCAAGGCGCGCAGGCGTCTTGCGGACCATATAACCGCAGGATACTTTGTAGATGTGGGTGTCTCCGTCTGGCTCCACTTCGCGCAATGGACCGGACTGGACTGGTCAAGCTGTGTCTTGTAGAAGGAAGTTGATACAAGAGGGAGGATTTGACACCAGGATATTCTTTTGGGTATTCGTGCTTTCTATCCTCCTCCGGCTCGTCTTGCTGCTCCCGCGCCATTCTTATCTGGGAAACAGGTACTGGCTGGGATGGGGCATGGGGTGGAGCCAAAGGAAGAGGTGTTGGGTTGTGGGTGTCTGCCGGGGTGCAGCTGCAGGTCAGGGGTGGCCCATGCCACGCTTTGTGTGGATACTGGGTGGATGCTGGGTGGGTGCGAAGACCACGACAGGGCTTACGGATACAGCCTGGATGGGCCTCTCTGCCTGTCGAGAGTGACTGTCGCAAAATCGATGTTGCTTAATGGTTTCCAACTCCGCTGAGCGCGGACCCTCCAGCACGCTTTTTCACACCCGCGCAGTAGTGCGCCATATCTGACACTGTGGATAAGCTGAGACATCGACACAACGTGCTGGAGTCGCCGAAGAGAAGAGGTAGGCAATGTCCACCCCCCTCCCCAAAGGCTGGTCAAGTCATCAGCAGCTAGATTGGATGACCGGCGGCTACCAGGCTAGCAGGACCACCGTATGTCGTGCGTGCCTGGTGACATGAAGTTATATGATGTATTTGCACATCCCGTGCACAGGGTCGTCGGAATAGCAGGCCGGAGTGAACCCCAGGGTGGAGTACTTTGACCAAGTCATCAGATAGATGGCCAGCCATCGACCCTGTCAGCCGCCCAGGGATTCAAGCGATGGAGGCGTTGCGCAAGTCAAAATAACGAGCTTGGCTGTGCGAGTGATAGCATCACATCATCTTAGCCCTTCTTCCCGAGATGACGGGCATAGGCGAGTGATTAACTTGTAGGGATTCTGCCCTAGATCGCAAGGTCCGAACGATCAAAATTTCACGGCACATTCGCGACGCCCACAATTAGAAATAGTGGATGATACGAGTGGCAAATGATATCTCCCAATCCCCCTTCCCAAGAAGAGCCATGGAATAGTGATGGAAGGGATGGGGACGGTGCGGTAGGAGCTAGCTAGCGCCTCGAGGCTCATCGCGGAGATGGTGGAATCCAAGGTCAATCTCGGACCAGTGAATTCATCGACCTTGCGTCCCCGGGGAAAGGTCGCAGTCATGATGGGGTGGGTTGTGCTTTCATAGGTGACAGAGCCAGCTGCGCCAATTTAGCAACACTCGGGATGTGTCTAAGCGAGCCACGTCCTGGAAGAAGGTAAGACTCCGCGAATTCGTCAACTGCTCACGTTTGCATCACGGCGGATGGCTTGAGATTGAGCAGACACAGTGCCAAGAGCCTTTCGGACAGAAAGCTGTGAGGAGACTCGTGCCACCGAATCAGCCAACGCGGCAGTGGCGACGCGAGGCCGGCGGTGTCATCAGAGTACGAAGATCGACCATTCCCTCAGATTGCGGGGCGGTGCCATGCATGATACTATAGTCAATCTAGCTGTGCATGGTGGCAGAAACCATCAGATGCCATGAGCTGCCAGCTGCCGGGTGATATCAACGCTGATACTGGCGAGTGTCTGTTCCCATGGAGAGCGACAGCCGAGCAAGGAAATTAGCAACTTTGCAACTTCACATTTGGGGCGTGGGTCTGGAAGACATGGAAGGCAAGGGTCCGGACTAGCTGACAGGGTCCGTTCTGATGCCAAGGCACAGGGATGGCGAGCTTCCAATGGGGTAGAGCAAGTGTCGAGAGATCCAACACGGGGACGCATATAATTATTACTGTGTATCCGTACTGCGGACAGTGTCTGATGCAGGCAGGCCGGCCGGGGGCGGTCGGTATCGGTACTTTGGGTTCGATGTAACACAATTCGGCGGTGATTGTGGAAGGTAACCATTAACGCAATCGGATTGCACTAGACGACACCGGTGACAAAAGAGCGGATCACGATGGCCGCCGATGTGAAGAGACGGTGAAGTGTCTTCTGATGAGTCTACTGCAGACCTGGCAGACAAAAGAGCAGCGAGGCCGCGGCAAGCCGGAAGAAACGACACGTCAACCAGGCCAGGCCGACCCAGAACAGACAAGTCCAGTTGAGCCCAGGCGCGCTTGAAGAGCCGGGCGGAGCCAGGGCGCACGCAAGGTAGGGCAAGACAGGGCAGGGCAGGGCAAGGTGGCACGGCGGTCGTGGCAGACGTGCATGAAGACGGTGAGGTGAGGCTTGCCTCTGGCTGCAGCATCGACGGGGCCTTGGGCCAAGTACTGCAGAAGAGTGGAGCCTCGAAAAAGGTAAAATCTGGGTGGTCTTGTGGGCGTCCTTGGGCCTGACAGGACGCGTCGACGAGCTGGAGAGAGGTGAGGTGACCAGAGGGCCGAACACACAGATCCATCTGGTGCTGCAGAGCTGCAGAGCTGCAGTGCTGCCCATCGTTCCAACAGGGTCCAAGGGCTGCAGTGGCTGTCTTGAGTGTGTCGCTCGGTGACAAGGGACAAGGGGGTGGGGGTGGGAGCGGAGTGGAGTGCGTGCTGCCAGGCCAGTCCAGGATGGGGTCGCCATGCACACCTGCACACATGCACAACGACGTCGACGGACAATGTCTCGGTACAGCACCGTCGACCAGATCTGCGGCATGCGACTGGTTGCGGTGTGGGTGAGGGCGAGGGCGAGTGAGCACTGAGCACTGAGCACTGAGCAGAAGGACTGCTGGACACCGGCCCTGGCCACCCCGGTGGGCTTGGCCTGGCTGGAGCTCACCATGGCCGGGACAAGGAAGATGCGGTCTCCAGAGCCCCAGAGCCCGTGCTTGGGGCCAGAGCTGGGAGCTCGGGATGGGGATGGGGCTGGAGCTATCGCACAGCTCTAACACAGTACCGTCGCAGTTGCAGGCCAGGGTAGCAGTATGGGGTAGATTGTTTGGTCTTCTGATTCCGGGCTGGACGGTTGCAAGGTTGGAGGATCCAGTTCGAGATTGATGAGTTTCCCATGCGCATGCGCCTAAAACATTGGACGAACAAGTATCTGGCCGTACAGGGCTTGCGTGCAGCAGGGCACGAGAGGCACGAGAGGGACGAGACAGGAGGCAGGACCAGGACCTGGGCAGCCGCGGATGCTCGAAATAACCTGTCTGATGATTAGACTTTGTCGCTCCCATGGGACCTGACACTGCTGTCAGAGTGTGCGCGTCCGTGGTGGCGACGGGACGAGCGGGTGGATATGATGAAGCACGGCAAAATGCCGCCGTCCACCGTATGCCGCGGTATGGTCGGCTTGTACATGGTCCAGCATCCCCAATCCGCAGTCTACATACCTGTACATGTACATTACCTAGTGCAGCCAGACAGACGGACGGGTGGGTGGGTGACGGACTGACGGAGGGATGGAGGGATGGAGGGATGGAGGGATGGAGGGATGGAAGGGGTGGGTAGGTGCCAGGTGTGGCTTCCCAATGCGACCTCAGCTAGGAAAATCCGACGAGTCGTTCGACGTTGTGCCATCCCACCGCCCTGCTTATCTAATCCACACCGCGGCCCACCTGCGCATGCATGTGCACTTCCTGCACCGCACCTGCACCGCACCTGCACCTGCGCCTGCGCCTGCACCTGCACTTGCACCTGGGTCTTCCCGCCGTCTCGCCCGTCGCGTCTACCCCAAGACCCAACGACCGCCTTCCCGGCAGCCCAGAGAGCTGTTGCACTGCCTCCCCGTCCACTCTCGTCTGCAACATTGCATATTTCCAGATCCTCATCTGTCGCCGGCTTCTGCTTCTTCGTCCCGGAACGGCAATGCTAGTGCTCGCGGGCGACGGAACCCCTTCCTTCTTTCTGTCTCGGCCCTGGCCCTGACTGTCTCTCTCTCTCTCTCTCTCTCTGCAGCCTGGAACATCCCGCTGTGCGCTGCAGTCTGCAGTCTGCATCTGCACTCTGTCATGCCATGCCGTGCCGTGCCATGCCATGCCATGCTGCATCCATCTCCAGCACAGTACACACATATGAGCACATACATAGACCGCGTACTCTGAGATTTCCTCATCCTATCCTTTCCCACCCTGGCCGAGTCTAGCTGCAACCACTATTCCCAGTCAAGACGCCTCATCTCGTTGTGCCTGACTGCTTGTCCGGCCGGAGGTCCATCCAACCATCCATCCACTCGCGCTCCCACACACCCACACACCCACCCACACGCGTTTCGGCTGGCCTCATTCCCAACCGGGCCCGCCAAGAGGAGCTCTCATTTTCACGGCCGTGACCAGGGCTCGCGGGCTCCTTCATCGGTCGCCCGTTTTCTCACCCACATGCAACCTCTACTGCTACCGTAGCGTAGGATCCTCGGGCACCCAATCGACCATCGCCTCCCAAACGGTCAAAGCAGCCATCTCTCCCTCCCCGGCGATGGAACATTGGTTCTCAAAAGGGGTCATGTGCGTACAACAACATGCAGTCTCACCTCATTCCCGTCCTGTCCTGGCCTATAATCACCATGGTCACTATATTAGTCCTACATCAGGACGGCCACCTTATGCACATGCTACAACACAATGTACAGTGCAGTACAGTACGGCCCAGTCCGTGTACGGCCGACCGTCCACGAACCGAGTGCACCATGTCAACCGAGACGCCCGCGGCTATTCGGCGCAACTTTAGGCTTTGCCAGTCAATTCCAGATCGATCGGTGTCGCCCTTCGACCACTCATGGCCAAGCATTGCCATTGCCCACTTTCACATCCCAGGGGTTTGGATCCGAAAACAAGTCCACCGGCGCAAAGAAACAATTCCTCACGTCACAGCTGCCCAAGCCTCGCCGGGTACTCCTTGCAGCGACCTGACCTGCCGCTGATGACTCAAGCATGACTGCGGTCTCCAGTACTCGTCCAGGAACCAGTCTGCCCAGTCTGCCATGCGCCAATTCTCCGCTCGAACCGGATGTCCTCCGGCTGCGTGTTCCCTGGGGTTCCTGGCCGTCTAGCGCCGGCATGGACGAGGTTCATGATTTCTTTCCTGGATGCCATCTGCAGGTCAACGCCGGTAGTGGATGCGACCCCATCCGTCATTCGCCATGTTGCATGTTGCATGTTGCATGTCGCATGCCGGCTGATAGAACTCTGTGCCGAAAGCTGCTGCGCTCTGCAGGCCCAGCTTTGGTTGCCAAACTATGTTTTGACTTATGCAAGGACCAAAGCCCACACTTCTCTGAAGTCCACTGCGGCCAGACACGCGGCCAGGACACCCATCCGGGGACACTGTGCACGTACAGTACTCGGTCCGGCTGGAAGGGTCTGGATTGCAGGCACACTGGGCCGTTCGAAGCCTGCCAATCCTTCTCGAACTCAATGTCCCAACCCTGGTCTGGGCCTAGCAACGCCTGCCACCAAGGGCTGGCATCTCTTGCCGAGCACTGAGCTTCCTCTGACAGACTGTCTCGCCTCTCGACGCCGGCCCTGATACATAGTCAGAGGCCGTCGGTCGGGACTGAACTGCGACCATGTCTCCACACTTCGCTAATCTCCCAACGACCATCTCATATCGGCTAGGGCGATAGTCTATCCCCGGAGATTACTTGAACCAGAGATGGGGGCAGACTTGATGATCCCGGATCAGGCCAACGTCGCGAAACTCAAATTTTTTGACTGCAAGGCCCCCGTTCTCTAATAATAAAGCGACACAAAAACCTTCCTTCGGATGGGATGCTCAAACTCGGCCTCGACTGCAACATCACAACCGCTCGGTCAAAATAGGGATCGCCAAGGCGGTCCTCGGCATGAACAGTTGGCCAGCACGGAGCCGGCGTGTGCAGCACTCCGTGCAGGCCAATACCCTGTCGCCGAACAGTTGATCAAACCGCGCGCGCGGGCCGTCCCCGTCCAGCTTTAATCGCTAGCCGATTTCTGGTCAGGACAGCAAGATCCTTGGGGACCGGTCTCCACTAGGCCTTGACGCCCAGCGAGGTGTGACATCCGGAGACGCGGGGTCTGGCTCATCGTTACTACTATGAATTATGACCAACTGTCGCAACAGCCGTGTAGCCAAGCGCGGCGTGGTCGGCCACCGTTCGGCACTTGTCAAGGCAAAGCAGCCGTGTGGCAGGAGGATTGAAAGTCGAACGTGGGCGTCAAAGGTGGGTGTGCGGGACGATGAGGTGCAGGTATGGCTTGCAGCACGCAAAGCATGGGTTGATGCATGCCATGGAGCACAGCACTACCTCCAGATTGGAGAAGAGCGAGATGACGGGACCCGTTTTCGTTGCTCAGAAGGTGAACCGTGTGCCTACGGAAAACTGGGCTATACTGGCCGTTTTAATATCAGCCTTCACCAAACATTGACGAGTAACACGGCCGTGCGAGCTCACGCACCAATCAAGGAGCGTGTGCGCCCACCTTACCGAGATGCAGATGAGCAATTGATCAGGATACGCTCCGTGCCTTACTCAGATGTGCTCGTACCACCAGTTCATCTCTGGACTCGGGACCTGCCTGCGTGCATCCGGTCTGCCTCGGCCGCATCCAGCAGAAAACCCCAAGATATTATGACGGGAAGGGAATTGACCCCCTGGCTGGCTTTCCTATGCGAGTAAGGCGAAGTCGAGAACCTGATACTGATCGGCAACCCGCATGGTTCCCGGGCGGCTTCAAGCATCACGCCGATGCTTCTTCCAGTCGTACCGTCGGGGACTGGCGGCTGGGTTATAAGATCACCCACTAGAGAAATTCTCACAGTTATTGCGTGTGGTTGGGAGCACTGTATAATACGATACAATGTCACGCGAGCCCGAATTGGGCGGGGCCAAGATTCACACAAGCGGAGGGATTTGGACCTTGTCAGACGGCTCCTTTCCTCGAGCTATGTTGCTTTGCTCTGTGTTGCCTCCATCGACGACCCGGGGCTGAAACCGGGCGAAAGTCTGCAGGCATGGAGACGCAACAACAAGCCATGCGCCGGCCAAGTCTTCAACGCGAAGTGTGCCTTTAGCATGGTCTCAGGTAGCTCGACGCCTCCCTCGAATCATTTTCTCTCTCAGCTTTTTGGTATCCGCACGTCGCCAGAACTCGCTACGACATCACGACGACCAAGCACTGTGCCGCTAGCCATGGACGATATTTCTGTCACGAATGTGGTGGAGGAACTAATACGTAACTTGACAGTCATCTCATCAAACTGAAATGGGCAGATATTTGATCGATTTCTATTTCGAGAGTGTCTCCGATGCAGTCGTACGCTGCTTCCCGGGAGGCCAACCACGGCCGGGGCGATTTCTGGCTGCCCGAGCACGTAAGGCGCGAGGTCCGACATGAGGTGATCTTCATTCTGCTTGGGTAACGGCAGCGGCTACGCTCACAAAGGGTGGGTTGACTAAGATGAGCTGCATGCTGCTTCTGCACTAGGGCATTCGCCTTGATACAAGGGATCCCAACGTTCACATTCAGGACACTAGCCGAAATCTGTGGGTGACACTCGGTGTACCAGACCACACATTATCAGTGAGGTTGTCGTGAGCTGAGAGCTCTTGTTTAGGAAGTTCGATGAGCGTTGAATTGTTCACCCCGATGAAGCAACAGCTCCTTGTTCCGCATTTTGTCCGCTGCAGCTAGAATATCCTCGGATGGCGGGCCCCCGTGAGGATACGGAAACAAGGCCCGCCTCCCGCGTTAACACAATCAGCCGCCGGCTACGGCAACGTGGCAGAAGCTTCAACTCCGCATTTCCGCCCCGCGTCTCCAGAGGTGAATGGGACCGCCGGGCGGCATATAAACTCCAGGTTTCGCATCGCAGAAAATCAGGTATTCTCATCCGCCAAGTGTTGGCCTGAACGACTACCAGGGGCACCGACGTCTCCAAAACGGATCTTGGCTTAGTTTCCAGCAAGCACCCTGAAGTTGCACTGTCGCCGGGATCACACGGCCAAGGTGTCACTCCATCGTTGAGGATCAGGTTCAGCTGTGCAAGTCGGGTGCTTAGCCGACTTGACCGATCTACGACAGAGCACAGAATCGGGGTACGAAGGAGCCGGGTTACAGCTCCAAGACCTCTCACCAGGCAATCGATCGACTGTGACACGGCGTCAGACTGACATCTGCCGTGGACCCTCTCACGGCCTTTGAGCAGCTGCGGCGACACCGACGCGGCCACAGACACTGGAACTATCGTCTCGTGACAGGACTCGCCTGGACTTCAACGGTCGAGCGCCCCTGATCAGTGCAACGTTCCCAGTTTGTGAGACGAGATGGCAGGCGGAAACTTTCAAGAATGGACGGTTGAGGAACCGTATCTCAACATCCACTGCAAGCTCGGGGAGGGCCCGTACTATGAGAAGGCAACCAACACCTTGCGTTGGGTGGACATTATCAATCACCGAGTGCACACGGTGTCTCTTTCCGAAGGTCCAGAGTCGGTCAAGACCATTCAACTGGACACGCCCGTGGGTGTCACGGCCGATGTTGAGGGCTCCGACCCCCAGGACCAGATACTTGTCGGCATCAAGTACGGTCTCGCCCTCCTGGACCGCAAGACGGGCAAATACGAGTATATTGCCAGATTCTCGTCGGCTGATGGGCAAGACAATGAGCGCCTGAGGAGCAATGATGGCGCAGTCGACCCCCATGGGCGCTTCTGGCTGGGCAACATGACTGATTTCGGGAAGGGTGAATTCCAGACTGAAGGCAAGTCATCATTATGCCGGCCAATCCCCTTGAACTCTGATTATGCGTTGGGCCCGGGAAACGCGTGCACAGACGGTCCGGCACCCACAACAAATGACGAAGCCGTGCACGCCCAGACGTGACAGTTGGAACCAGTTCGCCACTGAGAATCCCTTGGGCTGACTCTCAACAGGCGGCCTTTACCTCTTTGATGGGAGGAAGAAGCCATCGCAAGCCAAGAAGATTGTGCCGCATCTCATGATCCCGAACAGTATCAGCTGGTCTCCCGACAATAAGACGCTGTACTACACGCACTCCAACGCCGGCAAAGTTTATGCTTACGATTACGACACGACCGATGGCAGTGTGTCAGGCCACCGCGTCTTCTATTCACACGAGGGGTCGGGCGGGCCCGACGGCCACCGCGTGGACAAGGACGGGAACATCTGGCACACGGTGTACGGTGAGAGCCGTGTGGTGAAGATCTCACCGGAGGGCAAGGTCATTGGCCAGGTCAACCTGCCGACCAAGAACATCACGTGCTGCGAGTTCGTGGGTTCGGTGCTCTACATCACGACCGCGAATGATGACGAAGGCGAGGGCAGGAGCAAGGAGCTGGGAGGCGCGCTCTTCAGGGTGGACGTCGGGACGACGGGACTCGAGCCATTCAAGTTCAAGCTCGGTGCCTGATGTGCCCGATCTGAGGCAGCCTGGGATGGGAGAGCATGCCTGTGTGGCAGCAACAAGTGTCCATGCAGGCTAGGCAGCGCATTTCGTGCAACGACTGGGTTGACGTTCACTAGCCAAGATTGATACTGGAATTTCAACCCTTTTTCATGCCGGCGAGACCATGGCTATATGTGTCTACCAAGCTGGATGATAATCAAGCATTGATGCATTTAGGCTCCTCCTCGGCACTTGTAGATCAGGTTCAAGACTACGAAAAGAAACCGAGGATTATCCATGGAAGGATCGCAATGCCTTTCGGTCGGTGAACCTATGCGGGGGTGTCCTGTCAGGTAAACGGGGAATTAGGGTCAGGGTAGGAGGAGAACTGACCACTGCGGGCATGAATCCGGATCTTGATCCGAATCCGTCCCCTTGAACCTCGGCCCCTTATCCGAAGGCTGAATTGAGATGATGACGACGACGACGCTCTTCTCGCACATGTATCAGAACCACCAGTGATTCTCAGAACCAAGCGTGACCTCACCAACAACGCTCTTGTCGCCACCACACACGCCGCGCTGAGCACGCTTCAGGACATACTTCGGCAGGATGGCCATCACTTGCCTGTGCCCGTCGCGAACCATGCAACTGTCCGCGGGCGGGATTGGCGATTGCATCTCTACAACACATGAACACCAATGGCCATGAGGCACACCGCAAAACACCATCACTGTTGTCGCGGCTGTCTAGAAGCAAGAGAGCGCGCCCACGGCCGCCGGAATGGGCCTGTGTGGTCGAAACCCTGGGGACTTTTGAGAGAGATAGAGGCGCTCTTCCCAAGGCCACTGCGGCCAACCTGCCAGGCGCATTGACACAAAACGAGAGAAGTCTCTCGCCTATCACGAAGCTCCCGATGAGGAATCAACCGCCTCTTTCGCTCGACAGACGTCACCACCGCCTCCAGCACCCACCAACATCTGCGGTCTGCTCGTGCAGATGTGGCGGCACGCCTCTCAAGGTTGTGCGCGGTTCCTGCCTGACAGGGGGGCTCCCCATCGCCAGCGCAGGGAGTCCGAGCTTCAAGAAAATGCGTCTGAAAGGGGAAGGGAGTGGCTTGCGCCCTCAGGCGAAAGGCAGGGCCAAGCGGCTCAACCTGGATGCATTGCAGGCAACACAGTTGAGAAGATCTACCAACACCGGTGCTATCAGGAAACCGCCACTGTGTTAATGCAGAGGGGCGCTCGTTTTAGTGACGAGGCCACCAGCGGGTGGCAGTTGGTGCAGGTGTACGGGAAGCAAGCCAGGGGAAATTTGCCAGGTTTCCGCCGACGGATTATGGCAAGTGAAGAATACTATGGCTGCCAACCTCGAGACCCGCCACGATGTGCTCTGTTCGTTATTCCACTCATCTGGTGGCCATGGTTCCTGATGACGAAGGAGGGCCGTCCGGCCAAGGACACCGCCCAGAACCTCATCTTCCGCAAAGCGACCTGAGAGCGCCATCCTCGATGAGCCAGGCGCCTTGCAAAGATGATTGGTGCTCTGGGTAATTAGGCTTATTTCGAGGCTATCTGAGCTAGGGTGGTCAGAAGGGCGAGAACGGGGAGGAGGATAACAACCTCAAGTTTGTCAAAAAGGCTCAATTTAGGGCATCGGGTAATTTCAAGGAGACGGCAAGTCTTAGCCCCCTCTTTCGATGAGGACGGCATGCGCTCATGAGACAATCAAAGCGAGCAGCAATCCAGCCCTGCCCAAGAGGCTCCTCCACCACACAGCGCTTTTTGATGCCGGGGCATGATCGACACTACTGCAAGGACGATCATTAGTGCACAAGAGAGTTCACGAGATCCGCACAACGATGTCGACTATGTGACCGGCTTTGATTCCGGTGACGAGGAACATCCTAGCTGCAGAGCGTACGAGGGCACGCAGTGGGAACCGTGGACCAGAAGCACTAGCGGGCGGCACAGTGTTTGTTGAATATGCTAGAGCCCAACGATCAGCAGGACGCCGTGGGAAGTGGGACTGAGGCCGCTGAGCCGCGAGATCTCGCAGAGAAGATAAGAGGCGCGAGGTGATATTGGACAATTCTATATTGCAGCGAATAAACGCCGCACATATCTCTCTATACGAGCAGGACTGGCTGGCCTTAACCGAAAGTCACGGGGTTACCATCCAGTCGGACTCGCTTGAGACCTAGCACCCAGATCGCATCACCACCTTCCTCTCAGGAATGATCCCGACGAGCGTCACTTCACGTCGTGCCACATGCCGCTCCCGGGGCTCAGGCCATGAAAAGTGCACCGAGCGATAATGTCTCTCTCGCATCGGCCCATAGCATGCGGACGAGGCCGCGGTTGCCTCCAACGACACGACCAGCACCCGGTCCGGAAACATCCTTGCCTGCCTTGCCATCAGAGGTGCATTAATTGCGACCAGGGAAAAAGAAAAAGAAAAGAAGAGAGTCAACTTCCGTGCGGCTCCTGCACCAACCCCAGTCACCGGTGTCCTCGAGGCCCCTAGGACAAAACGCAAAATCCCACCCCCTGGGCGGCCTCGACCACAACCGGCCCTCCCGTCGCTCTCCCCCCCCCCCTTCCATGATCGATGACAGCGGAGGCTTATGCGGCACTTCCTCGCTTCCCTCCCGCGAGTCATCACATGAAACGGACACTACTGTAATACCCCGGGCCGCGAGGAGCTGTCAACTGCCCAGCCCTCCAGCCCTACGGCATCCACCGCTCACACCCCTCAGGACCGGCAGATGGCTCGTCTGATCTGGCGGCCGCGGCGCGGCGCGGCTGTTACTGCCTTCCTTACCTCCTCGCTTTATACGCCCCGGGGAAGCCGAAGCGAACATGTCTCTGCCCCCAGCCTTGGAGTACAGGGACAGCGGGCCGATCTGAAAGAGGCTCACCGAAGGTGAGGAATGAGGAATATGCGGCGGCGGCGGGGAGCCCTCTCTGGCCGGGGAGTCTTCCACCGAGCACCGAAGACGCTCGAGGCGGCCCCAGGAAAGAGGCTGGATGGAGCTGCCTATCGTATGGTCACTGCATTGGTCAGTTTACGTTGGTGTAGAAAGCTTACCGCAAGGCGAGATCGCGATGCAGGGGGGCTGCGGAAATCAGCGCGGTCTTTAGCCCGCCCACATCCCCCAGCAGATAGACTCACTCGTCTCCTAGATAAACTCCCGACCGAATCGGGTACTTTGCGTGTACGTGTACAGTCCGCCAGTCAGTCCTGCGCATCTGTGTATGCACACGGGGTCAAGAGGAAGGCCGCCCGCACGCACAGAAGCCTCTGCTCAGGTACCCTCCTACCATCGAGGGCAACCCCAGCGTCGCCTCCACCCCCCGGGCTGGCGCGTCTCACGTAGATCAGAGAGTTCCTCACCGGGGTTCCATGGGGTACACCCACCCTGGGCTATGAGCATGGCATCGCAAACTATCGAAACGCTCCCGCATGCTGTCGCACAATCTCGCCCTCCCGGCCCCTCCCTCCCCCTACCGCGCGCCTATTAATAATCAACAGAATAAAGTACTTCCCAATCAGTCCCGCCAATCTATCTGCTACTCTCAACGGCCGCACCATGTGCCAGAGATGTCTGGGGCGGCGCGGGAAGGGAAATCATACTTCTCGGTCCGAGCTTCCGATCTCCAGGGGGCCGATCCAGTCTGGTGAGTACCTATTTCGAGCGACAACTGGGTTGGGCCAATAGAGGGCCCGGTGCTGAGACCCCGTATAGTTCGTGCAAAGATGAGTTTGCTTTCCAATATTGCCCCAGAGTCGGCCCGAGAGATGTGTTGGTCCTGAATATTGGAAACAAAGCGGGGATGAAATTCATGCTGCTGTGCTTCTGGCATGAGGTCGCACTTGCGCTCGACGGGATGGCAGGCACATTGGGTTGCATGCAACAGTGCTGGGTTACTATGGTAAATCCGAAGAGACATAGCTACATGTGCAATTGACTGTCATTTATGCACTCATTTGTGTGTTGAGTGCTGCTCGGGCAGCGGAATTATTTCTCCACCGTCGTGGGGAAGGGTCTCGCCAAAGCAACGAAGAAATTGGATTAGAGTTCCAGGAGTACTCGGTACTTGCTTGAGTGGCCGAGGGTTTCTGCCGAATGTCACCTATAGTCCGCCGGCTGGGGATATTCACGAGGGGAAGGTACCTGGATGATACCTTGGAGGCCGTTGACTGGGAATATAATGAAACTTCCAGCGTAGTTTCCGCAGTACCACACACTTGGGTGACCACTCAGAAGGAGAAAGCTTGTCGGGGTCTTTGCTGGAACTTGACACAAGGGCCGAGCTGGGACGCGCTTGTCTGCAACCCGCATCCGTTGACATGAAGGGCTCCGATATTGTGGACTGCTACATGATAATCGGATGCAATTCTGCGCAAGTAATTCCGCAGTCCTATTCTTGCGGCTTCAGAGCATAGATCCTCACCGGGAAGAGCTCCTTCGGAAATCCGCGTTGGGTCTCAGCCTTGACGAGCCTAAGGCCGGCATCCTTGAAGATGGCTTGAAACTTCTCATCGGTCCTGAGCGTGATAGGCATGTCAGAAAGCGCCTAGTGCCTGGGTGTGTTTGGACCGGATGCAACCGAGCAATGTCAAACTTACCTCGTCACGCTGCTGTCCTGGTCGTCGAACAAGTCGACACCACTGGTGCTGATGTTTTCCTTGACCACGATGAGACCATCTCCAGGGGTCAGGACCGTCTCGCACCTTTTCAGGTACTGGACCAGCTGTTCATCTTTGAGATGACCCACACACCATTGATTCCATACGAGGTCGTATTTGACGCCCACATCCGGTCGCCATTCTTCCAGGCCGACGTTGAAGACCCGACGGATGCCACTCTTCTTCTCCAGAGCCTCAGTGAATTTCGCTATGGGCTCGACGACATCGACTTCTTGTGACAAGCTGAGCAAGAGCCCCTCGGTGATCCTGCCTATGCTGAAGGCCGGGAGATGCAGACATCAGTATCCAGGCGGAACGTGCTCGGGAGTGTGGGGAAGAACACAGGCAGGGAGCCCGTGAGCAGCAAGAGCTTCGGCTCCAACATGACGAGAGGGAAGGTCTCGGCGCATGAGCTCTCGGGGTGTGACGAGAGGGGGGCGAAAGCCAATCACTCACCCAGCTCCGCCCTCAAGAGCCGCGGCGACAGTGCGCTGCCCGTCCTTGGTCCCGATGCCAAACTTGGCGAGGAAGTTTCGAGACCCCTGCAGGTCCACCCGCGACACATAGGGAAACCCTCCCAACATGCCATTGACATCGGCATCGACATCTGCACGCCCGCGAACGCCCGCCAAGGTCAGCTGATCTGTTTCGATGGCGTGCAGGTAATGTGGTGCACGTGTGATAATGAGGAGAAGGGGCCGGGGTGTGTGTGGCGGAGAAGGGTGGTGTCCTGTAGGGGCAAGGAATAAGAGGGAGAGAGAGACCAGAGAGGGAGAGCATGGACGTAAAGCGCGGATCAAACCTTACTTTGCCAGTACTTCCTCCCATCCTCAGCGTTAATCTGGGAATCTGGCGCCTGTGAGGCGTTCCCTTGGTCGGGATCAGACATGTCGAGACTTGGGCAACAAAGTTGGGCGTGGCGGATACGGGTGCGAGCGCCGAAGTATGCCCAGCTCTCGTGCCCTGGGTGGTTGCCCTGGGTGGTGTGGCGAGCCCGTCCGCAGAGACGCCGGGATGGCGAGGGTGATCGATCTTTTGAAAGGTCGCGCACAGCCCCTACCCGTCAGGCACGGTTGAGTCTCAAAGTTGGAGACTCGGATCTTCGACGAGGCTCGGGCTTGGATTGGCCTGGGCGGGTTCCCCTGCGATGATTGCCAAAACCTTGTTCGCACACAGACGGTCGAGGTCAGAGTTGTCGCAGCCCGGACAGAGCGAGTGCCACGCTGATGTAGTATGCGGGACTTGGGATGGGAATCGCTAATGCCGGTCCAAACCTTGTCGAGATGCACTTCCAGGACCTTTGTGATGCACGCCTGTCTGTCTTTTGTGTCGATCTTTTTTGTGTGAAGGTTTTCGAGTTGCGCCTGTCACCCAGAGGAATGAACAATCTTGTTTGGCCGCTCACCTGCCCTGCGTGGGCAGGCACGCAGGCAGGCAGGTACGGAACAACGTCTCCGCTTCGCGACTGCCGCACAAGCAAGCACGCTGTGTGACTGCCACTCGCAGCCAGTGATTTCGACGAAGGCATCGTTGAAATACAACAAGAGTCATCCAGTTCCTTGCTAAATTATCTGCGGCATTAACTAATTCTCTGCATTTCATTGCATGCCATAGTTATCCAGATAACAGTAAAGTATAAACTGTTATCCTAAAAATTGAAATAGACTATCATCATAGTAGAGCTTATTTCTTCATTTTCAATTTTTATTTTTGATATTATCAATATTATTATATAAACTCATCAAGTTCTTATCCTGCAGTCCTTGACACTTATCCTGTTCGCTTCAGAGGTTACTCCTATTCTATTTGGCTTGGTTTGCGTCCTGGAGGAGGAGCAAAACAGGGCTAACAAATCCGCAGAACCAACGTGCAAGGAGGACCAAATTCCGTGCAGAGGCCTGCCTGGTGAGAACTCCCTGTAAGCCTGTGACACCCGTAATTACAACCTGATCCGTCCGTCGTTGCCGCCCCCGAACCAGCGCCGTATGTCCGTGTTGTTGCTGCCCGACCCAGACGCCTGTCCGCCCTCCTCGTCGTCCCCGCCCATCCACTTGGGCTTCTTGACAATCTCCTGGAACCAGTTTGGAGTATCGATCGTGTCGACCGTGTTCTTGATGCGCGTGCCAAGCTGCGAGAAGAAGTTGTCGTCCTCGTCCTCGTCAGCACCGAGCCTTGCGTGCTGTCTCTGCCCGATCCGCCTCGAGCTGGCAGCTGTGGCAGGCGAGTCCACCCTGCCGATGTTGGGTGACGTCCCCAGCGGTGTTGTCGGACCACCAGGTCGGCTCGACGGGCCAGGTATGGAGCGCACAGGCGTGGCTCTTGTGGCTGCACCGCCATTCGCGACCCCTCCCGGCCCTGCAGCGTCCCTTGACCTGCCGATTGAGGTTCCGTTGAGCTCTCGCTCGATGAGGTCACGGCCCTCTCGCCACGATCCAGTACCGTAGCCGATCTCATTTTCATCGTCGTCGTCATCGATGATGTCGGCGAGACCGATTGTGCGCTTCACTTTGCCGTAGAGACCAAACAAGGTGGCTCCTATCGGCAGAAGGATAAATAGGGGAAACAAGCGGTTGAACCAGCTACCCAGGGCTGTAAGATCGATGAGCCGCCCGAGGAAATCATAGAATCGTGTCTTCTGGTAGACGTCCTTGGATAGGAACGTGATGAAGTTGTACGACAGTGGGACACTAAGTCGGGCAACGTAGGATGAATACCACAGCGCCGATTCGTGGGATGTGTTTCGATAGACCAGCGCGCGGCCACGCCACACCTTGACTTCAGTGATCGAGATCAAGGCAGCAGCGCACATGTATGAAATCCAAAATGCTGCGATCATTTGGCCAGCGAACCCGACTTGACCCTTGTCACCAGTCCAGTGATGAACCACGGTCAGGCGGATGATTGACAGGTTGGCGAGCGCGGCTGGCCCGAACTTGACGATTTCGGACCATACGATGAAGATGGATGCCACAGCCAGTATTCCGCCAAAGACGAGCCTTACATGCGGCATAACGTGGAAATGGAGCACGTGTCTTGTGTACGGGGTGAGTACCGACATGCGCTCCCACCACGAAGCATGCGGCGCCGTGCCTCCGAATTCGAGCTTCTTCGAGCCACCAGAGTCCAGAATGGCCCGGGTCTCGGCAGCTTTCCGAAGCAAACGGTTCCATTCGTTGGCATATCGAGAGCGGGTGTGCCTCGCGCGGGTGAGTTCTCGCGTGAGCTCCGCCATGTATTTCTCCGTGATGACCGTGGGGACGCGCCTCGCCTCGCCAGAGCCCACAGCGGATGTTGTTCTCGGCTGCTCTTCCGGGAGGTTGGTAGAATCCATAAGCTCCTCGATCCAGTCTTGGAATTCGATGGCCGACCCGGTCTTGCGGCGGCACAATTCGGCCACCTGTATCTCGAGATCCTCGAGATTCATCTCCGCCTCCTCCAGTTGCTCATACAGCCTAGGCGCCGCAGATTGCAACTGGCGCAGCTGTCCGCTTATGCTGAAGCTGCGTATCAGGCGCCGGGGGATACTGACGAGGCCGTGGCCCATCAGGTAGATTGCGAGGACCAAGCCCCAGCAGTATGCGAGAGCCATGACTGGGCTCTTAAGGGAGTCGAGGTGTATGCCGTACGAAGTAAAGACATATATCAACGCTATTATGCCAAATCCAAAAAGCATCGCATAGTATTGGGCATTCGACCGCAGGGAGTACATCAGCTTTCCCTTCGGATCTCGGTATCCAGCATCGGAATATTCGGCAAGGACGGGGAGAATGAACCTGGACCAGAGTTTAGTACTGCTTCAAGCAGAAACACTAGGGAAGTCATCTCATACCATGTGAGGGTGAAGGTGAGCCAGTAGGCGATGCGCCAGCAAGTCTGTATGACCCTTTGTGGGAGCCATATGCCCCTTGTATTCTCATCGTCCGTCCTGGCGCTCGACGCCAGATCTATCGGCACGAGCAGGACGATGCATGCTGGTAGCCATAGTGCGAAGAATACGGTGACAAGGACAAATGCGGGCGTCGTTCGGAGGGGTAGGTAGTGTCGGAGGATGAGAAGGGTGATGGCGGAGAAGATGAGCAGTGCGATCAGAGAAAAGACCTCGGACCCGACTGGGGATGCTGAGCTGGCTATCATCATGAGGATGCAGGGCCGAGGGGTTTGGAAGGGTCCATGAGGTTGATGGTCGGGATGTTCAAACTCTTGGAATCGGGGGGCAGGGCGCTGTTGTGTAGGGCCAGCCGTCGCAAGATGAGGATGGAGATGTTAGATTTGCGATGACGTTGGCGGTGCCTGTCAACTGTTTCGAGCGAGATTATGTCACCCAGCGGGAGAGCGTTCTGGCTTGCGCTGGGGCGGGCCATTTTTAGAAAGATGACTGCCGCCCGGGGCCCAGAGGATTAGGACCCGGCAGGAGGCAGGTACCGAAGTACCCCAGCTCCCCAGGCGTCCCCCACCCCTATCCCCGTCAGCCGTGACATCTGCGAGGCGGGTCAGAGGCTCAACACAGCTGCACAGACGAGAGATGGTCAGCGCAAAGGTGTTTTGTGCTGAATCCGGGGCCGACGGACGGCGGATTAGTCAAGGATACCGCCCAAGGTGTTTCTTTCGCATCAAAGGAAAGCTGTCGCATGTCATAAGTCATTTACACGGTGGGACCCCTGCGGCCAACATGACCTGCATGGCCAAGTTTTTTGCCTATCATGGACACTGCCCGCACCGGCCGAAGCCGCCCAGCGCTTGCTTAGGTCCGCGGCGATAACGATAAAGCTGCCCAGCAAGCAGATGCTTGACAGGTTTTGTCTTGCGCCGCATTCCGGTCGACCGTGGACTGTGGATGATTTCGGGAAACATCCGGATAACTGTCGCAGCTCGGACACGATCATCGCTGCTGCACGACCCTGCACGAGTCTGGACGACACCATTTCAGAGTCACGCCGAGAATTCCCATTATGTACTGGCTGGCTGTCAGTGGTGAACGAGAACTAATGCGGAATACTCTGCAACCCACACAGCAGGGCTAGCAGCTGGTGCTAGCATCTTGTTCCCCACACCCGAGCTGGACAGGGCGCGCCGGGGATGCCGCCTCCCCCAGATAGTCTATCTTGCGTCGAGTGAGGGGTCATCGAGGGGTTGTCTCGACGAGGGGGATATCGGCCATTGGTTCCTACATAAGGCACATCAAGGGCGTACAAGATGCCCTCGAGATCCCTCCTCTCGACTGCATTCCTCGCAACCTCTTCCTCCTCAACTCACCTCAGGTCTGCTGCTCCCATATTCAATAGCTCAAGTGCTATCAGAGCCTGGACGCCACGGACCAAGTTACGTTCCTTATCTTATCCTCTCTCTTCACCCTTCTCTGCCTCGCCCAGGGCAGCACTCTCCTCTTACAACACAAACCCAATTTCAACCATGGAGGTCGAGCTCACTGCCCCCAACGGAAAGAAGTGGTCCCAGCCATTGGGCCTCCTCATCAATGGGGAGTTCGTCAAGTCCAGCAATGAGCAGAAGATCACCTCTATAAACCCTTCGTAAGAGCAGGCCCCCCACAGTAGGGTCAGAACCCAATATGTGCAGCCCGGAACTGACGCCTCTGCAGTACTGAGGAGGAGATCTGCTCCGTCTTCGCCGCCACTGCAGATGATGTTGACCTCGCTGTGGAAGCGGCGCGCAAGGCCTTCAAGGCCCCCTCATGGAAGGGCCTCAGCGGCACGGAGCGCGCGGAGCTCATGATCAAGCTGGCCGAACTGGTCAGCAAAAACGCAGAGACCCTTGCTGCGGTCGAGGCTCTCGACAATGGCAAGCCCTATGTCACCGCGCTCAACGAAGACATACCAGAGGTCGTCGCTGTTCTCAAGTACTACGCCGGCTACGCAGACAAGAACTTTGGCCAAGTCATCGACGTCGGCCCGTCCAAGTTTGCATACACCCTCAAGCAGCCCCTCGGCGTCTGCGGCCAGATCATCCCATGGAACTTCCCTCTGGCGATGGCTGGCTGGAAGCTGGGCCCGGCGCTTTGCTGTGGCAACACCGTAGTGCTCAAGCTGGCTGAGCAGACACCACTGTCCATGTTAGTCTTGGGTAAACTTATCAAGGAGGCTGGTTTCCCTCCAGGAGTCGTCAACGTCATCAATGGCTATGGCAGGGTAAGATAACGCAGACCAATCACTTGACGCGGATCTGACGCTGACTTGTTTGCAGGAAGCTGGAGCGGCACTTGTCAAGCATTTGGGTGTTGACAAGATCGCATTCACCGGCAGCACGGCCACGGGCAAGGTCATCATGAAGATGGCGAGCGAGACGCTCAAGAACATCACACTTGAGACAGGCGGCAAGTCACCTCTTATCGTCTTCGACGACGCTGACCTGGACCTCGCCGCCACCTGGTCTCATATTGGAATCATGTCCAACCAAGGACAGATCTGCACCGCAACGTCCCGTGTTCTCGTCCACGAGAAGATCTACAAAGAGTTCGTCGCAAAGTTCAAGTCCACAGTGCAGAAGGTCTCCGTCATGGGTGACCCCTTCGCGGAGACCACGTTCCAAGGCCCACAGGTGACCAAGGCCCAGTACGACCAGGTCCTGAGCTACATCCAGGCCGCAAGAGATGAGGGCGCGACTATTGCTCTGGGCGGTGACCCGGCGCCGCAGAAGGGCAAGGGCTTCTTTATCAACCCGACCATGTTCACGGATGTCAAGCGGGACATGAGGATCTTCAAGGAGGAGATCTTCGGGCCCTGCGTGTCGGTCATCACCTTCAAGGACGAGGCGGAGGCCATCGAGCTGGCCAATGACACGACATATGGCCTTGGCGCAGCGCTGTTCACTCGCAACCTGACCAAGGCCCACCGCGTCGCCGCCGAAATTGAGGCCGGCATGGTGTGGATCAACAGCAGCAACGACTCGGATGTGAGGGTTCCGTTTGGTGGTGTGAAGCAGTCAGGAATCGGTCGGGAACTGGGCGAGGCGGGCTTGTCCAGCTACTACAACATCAAGAGTGTACATCTGAACATGGACTCATAGGAATTGGCTGGGTAAGACTATAGCAGGGAGGTGTGATGAACCAAGTAGTGTAGTATTTGGGTCATGACGTTACGAAATGGCTGGAAAATGACGAATTATCAGCTGATGGCGAGCTGAACTTGTACACAATATCACATCTTTGCGCCATTCTGAGCCGAATTGAATTATGCTGTAGCCCATGTGAGAGTATTGTACAGAATGTTACCCCACAGATGGTCATCCGGTGGGACTGTCCTGCTAACAACCTCGGAAGCTTCCTATAGTGTGCGGTTGGCGGTTGCGGCACTAGAAACAAAACCGCCATCGACATTCGTCCAGGCCTCGGCATACCACAGTCCTGCAGACACCTGTCTTTTTCCATATCACTTTCTTCATGCGTGTCAATTTCTAAGTGGAAATTGCTAGACCCCTATCTCATAAATTCGACAAGGTGACACGGTGAACGAGGCAGCGGAGTGACTCAAAATTGCACCAGCCCAATACCGTACATGGTAGTAGTATTCTAGAGCAAGGCCGTTTCCGGCAAACTGGTACCTGAACCCTGCCGATCCCTGGGCGACAGCGCAGGGGTTCAGAACCTTGGAGGGCCCAGAACAAAACGGCTCATTCCGCTAGGCAAGGTAGCAAGCAGTAGCCTCGCCCGAGGTTCACATCGTCATCTGTCCTTTCCGCATCCTCGATATGAGCGGCAACAGTTAATCCCTCCCAACCCGACCTTCCCTGACAGCCGTCCCGTCCCTCCCCTGCATACCGGACTACTCATTTTTCCCTTGCACCTTCCATCCTAAGTCTACCTCTCGTCACGACTGTCGTTTCCTACCGCGAAAGTATCCGCTCGCCTTCGACCTTGCGACAGACCACATCCAACGCAGACGACAACCTCGGGCCTTCTTGACCTCCACCCAGATTTCACAAATACTTCGAGGACAGAACCGCCGACAACCGCAAGATACGACGGCATCGATCTCGAGAACAGAGTGCAATCATTTGTGCAGAGGACGCCAGCATGGCGCCGTTTCCCGAGTCCATAATAGACGTCGGCTATCCCCTCTACGGATGCGACTTCGACCCTCAAGACCCTAATCGCCTGTTTGTTGGTGGTGGTGGTGGAGCAACGAAAAGTGGTGTCGGCAACAAGATCACCCTGCTGGATGCATCGTCTCTCGACAAGCTTGAGCCCGCCGGGGAGGTCGAGTTGAGCGGCAACGAGGACAATGTCGCCAACCTCGTCGCCGGCCAGCGCAAGGGTAAGGCCACACTGCTCTACGCCGGCATCAACTCGAGTCCGGATGATTTGAAGAAGGGGAAGAACGAGCACTTCCGCGTGTTCAGCGTGGAGCCGCCCAAGGCCAAGGCCGTTCTCGGGGCCAGGATCTCCGAGCTCTCGAGGACGCAGCTCTTCACGACCGCCGACTCCGACACATACCAGCGGCTCTTGAGGCTGTCACAGCCCTTCGCCGGCCACCCGCAGCTCGGCGCTGTGGCCACGGGATTCGCGAACTCGTCTCACCAAATCGCGCTCTACGACGTCGCGGCTGGTAATACTGTTGCGCCCAAGCCGAGGGGCGTCCTGGAGATCTCGAAAGAAGCCATCGATTTAGACGTGATACAGACGGCTGAAGACCAATTTCAAGTGCTGTACTGTGACGACTACGACATCTACTCGGTCAACGTGCCAAAGACGGGCGAAGTCACGGCCGAGCCAGCACGTATCTACTCTATCCCCAATGACGACAGCTCCGGCCTGCGGCCCGCCCTCCGCTGCCTCCGCTACTTGACGCCCCACTTCGCCGTCGGTGTCGCAAACCTGCCCAAGGCCGGCGGTGTGGTGCTCTACGGGTTCCGGCTGCCCAAGGCCGGCAAGGAGGACACACGCGCCCGCATCTCCGTCAACGCCAAGCTGCCTAAGCGGCAAGGGTTCAAGGCGACAGGGCTGGCGGTCGCGAACCTAAGCCCTGTGTCGGGCCCCGAGGCGAAGCAGGGCGACGCGCAATTCGTGCTCGCCGTGACGGGCACCGACCTCGGCATCCACCTGTACACCCTCGATCACCAAATCCTTGGCGACATCGACATGCTCGCGAACCTGCTCCCGCTGACGACCCTGCCCGCCGTGCACTCCGCCATGGTTACCAGCCTGGCTTTCAGCCACTTCGCGCCGCCCAAGTCCGGGACGGGCCGCATCCAGCACCTCAGGCTGGCCAGCACGTCCGTGGGCAATGCAGCTGCCGTGCAGAGCATCCCACTGCGCAAGTTCATCGACCCGTCGGCCCCCGTGCGCCGCGGCGGGCCCCCGCGCCAGCCGCGCTACGTCGTCGCCATGCGCAGCCGCCGTCCCACCATCTGGGGCCTGGTGGCCGGTATCACGTGCTTCGTCCTCCTGCTGGCCGTGATACTACAGGGCATCCTGGAAGTCAAGGGCCTCGCACCGCCGACCGTAGGCGGTCACATGTGGCTCCCGTCCGCGATCCACGCCGCCCCGCCCAGGCCCGTGCCCCAGCACAGCGGTTTCGTGGCCAAGCTGCTCGCGGAGAAGTCGGGCGACAACAACGACGGGCAGGTCGTCGTGCTGGATGTCGACGGAAAGGAGGTCGAGGTCCTCACTACCACTGCCACAGAAGCAGCCGCCAGCGGCGAGTCCGCGCCGACCAGCTGGGAAGACCTCCCGCACGAGCAAAAGGAGGCGTGGAAGGACAGGCTCAGGCGCAGCGGGCACTGGGCCGAGGAGTACGGCGAGACCATTTTCAAGGGCATCCTGTTCGGCGAGCTGGCAGGCGTCGTGGGTGGGATCGTGGCCGGCTAGCTGCCTCCCGCCGCGTGAGCGGGGCGAGCGAGGTGGTCATTGTCCAACGCTATGTTGGACGTAACGACGAGTTTTATTTTGGTATGGGAGCGTATCCTTTATTGGGGGAAGAGGGCGGTAACGCGAAGGACACGCGAGAATCAGCATGATAAACCACAGCAAAAACACGGGACTGTAAGATGGTGTGGGCCTTTTCATTCTCGATCATTATATGCCTAAGCACCAGAAGGCCCTTGTACAAAAAAGTCTTGTTATGTATGCTACGCATATCCTGCTCGCCCTTGCTGGGGTCGAGCACTGTAGAAATATCAGAGCTCACATGCCCAGCTCACTAATTCCACCGTATGCTCTTTGACAATGGACTGGTTTGAGATGGGCAGGCTTGTAGTCACGAGTAAAAACCAGATGCTGTACAGGTACTCATTTACATCCATGCACTTTAGACTTGCCGGGAAAGCAACCGTAGCACAAGGGAATTATGCATTCCAAAATACCGCAAACGCGATCAACGATGTGATGAGCAAGTCTAGCCCGTTTGTGCTTTGTGCACATGGCCGTAAGTGTAGCATAGCCAACCATACGAGGACAAGCCAGATATCTCGAAAAACAAAAGCCCATCTTCTCAAACCGCGATAGTCTATTTATCTGCGTATCGTTCCGCCAAAAACCGGCGAGAATGCTCCCATCACAACCCTGTGGTATCATGAACACAATTTCCGTGCGCAAAGCCAACACTAACACCCATAACCCCTACCGTCTCTCCACAGCGAAAAGGGCGCCTGACATTATGCATTAATTTCAGTTGACTCGACCAAGTGGCTCCGGTGGCCCTTATTCCTCCGTTGGTGGGGGCTCTTCACCGGGCACGGCGGGTTGGTTCGCTGCTGCGTCCGAGGGGACGTCATGGGCAAGTCCCTGGCGGTCTGGCGCTGCTTCCTTCTCAGCAGTGGGCTGCTCTGGCTTTTCGGCGGCGGCGGGGACTTCTGGTTTAGGGGCTTCTGGCTTGGGGACCGGCGGTTTCTCCGGCTCGTTGGGATCGTTTTGGCCTGCTTGGTTCGGTTGGCCCGGTTGCGAGGCTTCATTTGCGCCGGGTTGTGGGGCGGCCACCTTCTTTGCCGCTTCCTCCTCGTGCTTCTTCTTGGCCTCTTCCTCTTTTTTCTTGTTGGCTTCCTCCTCTTCTTTCTTCTTCTTTGCGTCTTCAGCCTCTTGTGCCTCTTGCTTCTTGCGCTCCTCCTGCAACTTCTTCAGAGCTGCTTCCTGTGCTTTCCTCCTCGCCTCTTGTTCGGCTTGCTGCTTGAGCCTCTCCTGCTCCTTCTCTTCTGGCGTGGGATGTATGACTGTGAATGTGTCAGTGGCAACTCCCTTAGAGATGTGGCCGGGTAGCCTCCGTTGTGGAACTCACCTCCGTCCTTGGAATCTCCAGAACACCTCTCACGGTCCAGCTTTGCCTTCAGTACGGTGTGCAGCTCAGGGCAGTACTCCAACATCTTCTTCCTCCTCTCGTGATCCTCCCATACGTCAGGGTGTAAGTTATCTCCCATCTCTCGAACATGGTAGCCCATGGGTTTCTCCATATACACGTCCTCGACAGCCAGAGCGCCTTCCAGGCCTGATGCAACCTTTAGGCCGGGCATGATGTACAGGCGACTGCCGAACCACTCATCCTCCGGCACGGTGTCGTTATACCGCGCCTGAAAGCCGAGAACTTGTCGGATGGCGGTCACTCGGCGCAGGGACAGGCCCCCATTGCCAGCGAAACGGTCAGTCTCGCCTCTGTGGAGGGTTAGCAAAGCGAAGTGCAGCGGGAGGCCATGCTCTCTTACCTTGGAGCACCGGTCCAGTGCCAGTCGAGCCATTCGTTCAGGCCGACCTCGGAATTGGCACATAGGATGCTGTCGTACTCAAACTTTAATATCCACTCCACGCCGGGGAGAAACTCGTCATAAAATCGCATATCCGTCAAAGTGCGGTATACCATCTCCTTGGAAGAAACATCCCAAGGCTCGGGAAGGACCATCAGGTCCAGCTTGCCTACGACCTGCTGGTGCTTCACTGAGGCACTCCTGCCCAAGAGGGTGACACTCTTGTCGGAACCGATAAAGAGGAAGCGCCAGTCTGGGGGGACGACGGCGATCATGTGCAGCAGCTGGGGCACGAGGTGGGGCATGACCCGGGGCTCGATGATCATGGCGACCTTGGAGGCATTGTAGGCTGCCCTCGGGTCGTCGGTAGGCGTCCAGTCGACCTTTATTGATGGTATCCTTTGCCTTGCCTCCTCTAGACGGGAATTTAACTGGGCCTTGATTATGGGCTCGTAACGTGGTAAGAGGGAGGCTATCCACCATCTGGTAGGCAAAGTCAGTACACCGTGGCCCGAGATCGCTCAATGCCGACATGCTTGACCCGGGGGTCTGTCGACTGTGCGTATAAGGGCCTCATTATTGAACTCACGTCAAGGCCAAGGACACGACCAAGAGCAGGCGTGGTTTGGTGATGGCGAACAACCCAGGCGAATGGGTGGAAGGAGTGGCAGGCATGGCGGGCCAACAGGAAGCAAGTAATGGGAGAGAGAAGAGAAGGTGATGCAAGAGGACAATCTGATGGTGTCTAGGCGTCGGGAAAGCGCGTCACCATCACCGGCACATGGGCATCATAGACGGGTTGGGCGTGGGGTGCCACGCAGGCCAGATTGTTCACTCGAGTCGTCACGGTGCGGTGAGATGCGACGCAGTGCGATGTGATGCGATGCGAAGCGCAGGGAGGACTTAGACGGGGCTGGTCGAGCTGTCCATGGCAGCACGCAACAGGACCTATGCGCTAGATCTGGGCTGGTAAGGACAGGAAAATTTGACAAAGAATCAAAAGACGGCCTGAGAACAATACATAGATAGAGGGAGGGAAGGGAGGACTTGGGGAGGCGATCGACGGCTTTGTGTCCCGATAGCCTCGCACACATTGAAATCAAGGGGGAGGGAGCATTACGCAAGGTGTGCTGTGTAGATGACGAGGGTGGTACATTGGGGTACATGGCAGGTGTGCTTGGGTGGAGGACCCTGGGAAACGTGGGCGAGAGATCTCTTGGCCCGGGGTCGCGATCCCTTTGGCCCACGCGCACACACACCTGCGGTCGACGGTGGACTAGCCTACACACGGACACACATTCCCCGTGAGATAGTCCCTTGCATTGGTCATGCTTGCACTCGAGGGAGGCTGGAGGGTGGCTGTCTGTCTGCCTGTTTACCTACCTACCTTTACCAGTGTGCCTTTGGTCCCTGAGTAGGTTTGTCTGATGTATGTATGGCCTGCTTCTCGATCCATCAACGCTGCCATCTCGGCCCCTTTTCCCTCAGAACAGATGGGCGGGACAAGCTTTCCGGTCTAGCCGGTGTGTTTCGAACTAAGCATGTAGGCCTACGTGTGCTATGAATACATCTGCACATCCGTAATCGAACCTGCTGTCATCATTTCCACCTAGCAGTAGCTTCTCTGCCAGCTTCTGGCTGAGTGGCTGGCTGGACGGTGCCGTACACGAACAGGGCTAGAGATGTGGGCTGCCCGACGAGTGAGAGGATTGTGTGGCGCAAAGGGAGGGCATCTCACATGCCACGCTCTCTCTGTCTCTGTCTCTCTCTTCGCGCTCACACCAGGCTCATGCAAGTCGATGCACGAGTGAGACCTGACGTGCCAAGCCTAGAGCCGTATACTGAAAGGTACTAGGTGGTAGAATGGTCTAGACAGACGGGCAAAAGCTGAGCTCAGCCGCCCTCAGCTGCTTTCTGCTGTGTAAGCCGCCTCGTTTGCGTTCGCGTCTTGCCTCTCACAGAGAGCCCACAATTATCGACTCCATCTTCACATGGAAGGAATTCCCATTCCATGCCCCTCCAGGTCCCAACAGTAGACTAGTCGAGTTGATTCCGCGATGCCAAGACGGTTCATAGCCCTGGAGTACCGAACGGTGGTATCGAGCTGCACATCACATCCCACGCCTGCGTTCCCGTCGGGCCCGCCCAGCCCGGCTGTGAGTGGTCAATTGCACCGGCCAAGTCACTCCATGTACCTGACCCGGCTCCTCCTGCCCTTGTCTCCTCCTTCTATTGTTGCCGCAGCGCCATAACCATAACCTTGCAGGCTGCCCAGCCCCAGGGACCTCCCTCCCTGCTGCCGCCGCAGTCACGGCCATGAATCAGAACTCGTCTCCCTAAACCTGCCATCTGAAATGATTCCAAGTCAAATTTAGCAGCACCTCAAAGCCCGTTGAAACCCCTCGCTGGGCACAGCATTCAACCTCGACATTGACTGCCCTCCCGGCTCTCTCTCGCTACTGCCGTGCCACCACGACAAGCTCGGAACTGTCTCTTTCGCGTGCTGTGCTCTCTCCTGTCAGTCCTTTGTGAACCCAAAAGCTGCCCCTTATTATTACACTCGCAGCACAACACAACAGCACGCATACGCACGCATAATCTCCATACAACTCTTACCGGTGGCCGTCGTCCCATCCATCACGGAGAAATCTCTCTGTTACGAGGCCTTGCGTGTCGAGTCTGCCCACCCATCCAGGCAGGACCCGCATAACCACTCTTCCAGACTTAGACGGCCCGGGCAGGGGTGACGAGACGACATAGCATTGCTTGCGCGTCCCCCTAACCACGACTGCACTGGCCTTGAAACGTGCGCCTCTTCGGTGTGCCCATTGGAAATTGCTCCACTGGACATCTCAGATACGCTGTCGGGTTTAAAACTCGCCCAGCGCCTGTCGTGCCTATCAAAAGAGCCCCCAGCGACGGGCCTGGCGAGTCGTGTATCCGACCCCATCTACCGTCGAATGCAACTGACTAGGGGTGGAAACTCGCTCGCTCGTCATTGCGCCCGCCATCCAAGTGGCCCGTCTGGCCCTCGTCGCTTCTCTCCCACAACATGTCGCACAAGCAGACCTATGATGTGGACGATGTCGACTTTGGCGAGCTCTGGGACAAGATGAAGAGAGTGGCATTTAAATTCTGGTCGAGGACAACGAGGCGCGTTCGCTTCGTATTTGCCCTCTTTTCCTTCCTGTAAGTCTGTCTCGTCACCCCACCAGCCTACAACCCGCCGAAGCTTGCGCACACGCCTCCGCTGCTTTCCTAACTCTGATGTGCAGTGTCATCACCATTATAATCTCGAGAGATTTCATGCGGAATGCCGCTCTCGATGACTACATCACCGTGCCAAAGGTCTCGCTCCAGTACGCCTCGGAGCAGCGGACACCCTTCAACGAGTCCAAAGTCGCCCTTCTCATCGAGAATCGCGCCAACCCCATCCTGGCACCCCTCATGCTGCACTTCATATCCGTCGTGCCCCCTGACTGGCGCTTCCGCTTCATGGGCTCTATTGAGTCCGTCGAGCACCTGAACAAGTCCGTCGCCGTCCGCGAGCAGGTCAATCTGGGCAAGCTCGATCTGACCTACATCCCCTCCAACATGTCCGTGTCGTCCCAGGAGGAGATCTCCCGCTTTCTCACCACCGAGTGGCTGTACGAGACGGTACTGGCCCCGGCCGAGTGGTTGCTCATCTTCCAGACCGACTCCATCCTGTGCGCCAACTCCCAGCTCAACCTCAACGATTTCCTCGACTACGACTGGATCGGCGCACCCTGGAACCCGGGCTCCAGGTTCGGCGGCAACGGCGGCCTTTCTATCCGCCGTGTGAGCGCCATTCTCGACGTGCTGAGGTCCCAGGCCCGCGCCGACTTCTCCGAGGCCGAGGACGTCTGGCTGACGGAGCGCCTGGGCCACCGCCCCAACGCCCGCATGGCCAACTCGACTGTCTCGCTCACCTTCAGCGGCGAGATGCACACCGGCAAGCCGACCCACCTGTCCTCGGATAAGGAGACAGCCCAGTACAACTCGACCCTCGACGCCGCCGAGGCCGGCGAGCTGGTCAAGGGCATTGACGACTGGCGCGAGGGCTTCTACGAGCCCATGGGCTACCACACGGGCGGCGGCGGCTCCTACCTGCATAGCCAGATCTGGGGCAGCCCGCGGCTCCGAAAGCACATCTGGGACTACTGCCCCGAGGTCAAGATGACCATCGCCATGGACGCCGCCAAGTACGTCCCCGGCAACTGCGGCGCCTATTGGAAGAGGGACGTACTGGGCGACGGCTACAGTATGGACCCCGCGGGCTCCCTCAGCGCAGACCTGGGCTACGGCACCGAGATCATCGACGGCGAGGAGTACCCGCTCCTACCGGATAGCCTGGCGCCTTTCTGAGCGTCTCTTTTTCTCAGATATATATTTTTACACAACTTCCTGACCATGTGTGTTGGACCAAATGTTTTCACCTATTCATGTCGGAATTTTGGTGTTCATGGCGCTGGCAGGTGGGAATTTTTCAAAGGTTGAATTTTCAGGGCATACAGATGACGGAGCGATATAGAACAAAGTGCCTGGATAAATTTGGTTGGTTGACTTGATATCCCCTGGGAGAGCATAAGGAATTTTATGGGCGTTGTGTCTCGGGACTTTGACGGCATGTGGAGATTGGTCGATGCAGTCAATTTCATTTACACAAATTCCAATGTGGAAAGTCCACTGCGGCCCTTGTCTATCACCCTTGTCCACACAATACCTATGTCTCTCTATCTCTCTGACTTTAGCCAAGGACCTGTACAGTCAGTCCCATTGGGGGGAGCGAACGCACGTGGCTGAGCCACCGTGTGGTGTTCAAACTCAACGCACCCGCGCCAGCAAACAGCAAAGTCACCCTCGCCGACGAGGCTGTGGGCGCTCAAGGAGCGTGTGTTACTCATAGCCTCGGCGAGCGCATCATGCGCCGTTGCATGAAGAAGCCGCCTTCCCCTCCAACCCCCCTTTCCCCGGCGTGGTGAGTCAACCACTGCGCTGCTCAATCGCTGCGCAAGTATTGAGTCCAGCAAGCCACCATAGGACGGACAAACCACACTGCAGAGGTGTGTGTGCATCCATTGTTCCTGTGTAGTCCAACAGCGGGCTGAGGTCAACTCATGCAATGAGCAGCAACACCCCTTCCTTCGCTCCAATTCTCGAGCCGCCAGGACAACGGGGGTATCACGTCTTGTCACATCGTGTCACATCACATTGGCCCCCGCGAGTCCATTGCTCATTTCTGAATGGGCATTGGCGAAGGAGGAAGACAACTGAGCCTCAGAATTCTTTTCAGGGGGCGGGACGTATAGATGTATATTTGTTTATATGTGAAATCGACAGCCAGAGCGTCCAGCGCCTGTCCGCGTGTCTTTATTTACCCAAGAGTCCTCCTTCCCTTGCCCGTTCCCCCCGTTATGTACAAAGTGAGCGTGCTTATTGGTCTGATCTGGTGTGACCTGTCTGTCTGTGTGCCTATCTATACGTCTAGCAAGTGTTACTGCGAGTCCATGTTTAAAAAGTTGGAAAGATCGTCCGTCTCAGGGTTAAAGAAACTCGCCCGCCCCATGACTGCCTCACGCTGCTCCTCGGCCTGCATGAACTGGTTTATCAGCCGCGTGTTAGATGACGCCTGGGAGATGCCCTCCTGCCCGTAGTCATCCTCGCCGCCGCCGCCACCACCCATCTGGCCCCCTGGCTGGGTGGTCATGTTGGCCGCGCCGCCTGTCTGTGTTGGCCCAGCGTTGGATGCCGTCCCGTAGGCCGAGTCCGATGCCGCAGGTCTGGGCTGCCCATCGAGTGACTCATAGTGCTGATGGGTGGTGGTGACGGGGCTAGTACGGTGAACGGTTGACATGCTGTCTGACCTCCTCGAAACAGAGGGATGATAGTCGGCCATGACACTGTCGGTGTCCATGTTGAAGCCCACCTGGTCCCTGTAGTCGACCGGTCGTCTATGCGCGACCCCCATGAGGGCCCGCGGCTCACCAGAGACACCTCTTCCCTGCGTGGTGTGCCGTTGTGGGCCACCATCAAACGTGTAGTGGCCCATGGCTTGGGCTTGCGGATGGCTCGTTGTTGCCGAAGACGACATCAATGCATGTGACATCGTCTCCTGCTGATTTGGCATAGTCCTGGGCGTAGCTTGTGGGATCGCTGGCTGGAACATCCTCTCAAGAGCTGAGACCCTCGCCATAAGAGCGTTGTGCTCGCTTCGGCTGACAACATCGTCACCACGGAAGTATGACTGCGCTCTTGAGGTATTCCGAGGCATGTCTTCGTCAGATTCGCCTTCTGCGTCGGACACCTGGTCAATGCCGCTGTCGTTTGAGCGAGAACCCTCCGCGGGAACTCTAGCCAGACGTGGGTCAATCTGACAAAATGTGCTCTGAAGAATACCATACTTCTCCCTCTTTGATCGTGAAGCGATTTCACAGTCATCATTGAAATGGTCTTCGAAGGCTTCGGGGTCCGAGAAATTCCGCCAGCACCTCCTGCACAAGCCAGCAGCAGGGTGGCCATGCACGTTGTCCTCAAGGCCAAAAGATGAGACACTCTTGCGACCACTGACCACATCTAGGCGGTGGGCAGGCCGGCTAAGGTGACGCCTGTCTCTGGACATTAGTATGGGAATCTCGCATGGAATTGGAGGCAGATTGTACTTACACCACTGTGGAGATATTGTCGTGTTCTGTATGGCAACTGAAATACTTCTGATCCCGGGCCACATCATATAATTCCGGATGTTCAGTTCGGAAGGGGCAGATCATCTTGGGGTCTCCAGGCTGATCTGCCTTCCCATCAGGAGCCTTGTTCCGCTTGTTTGGAGGTTTACCTTCCTCGTCACTATCATCAGATTCCCCAGAGAACCTGACCGAGCGCTTTCCCGGCCGTTTGGACTGCCCGGGGTTGCCAGAGCGCAAACCTCGGGTGGTGGGGAACCCACTCCCTGGGTCTGATTCGACATCGTGCGGTGCTATACCCTCTCTTGTAGCCCATGGGCACTGAGCCAAAAACGGGCTCGGCTCTGAAAGAGGGGTTAAAACCTGGGTCTTGACGGTCGGGCTTGCTTGTGGCGTCAACACGTTAGGCAGGTGCTTCGATGAATTTTCATGGCGAGACGCTGCTTCTGGCGTGAGCGCTTTGCCAGCGGGATGTCCATCCCGAGGAGCGCTGGTGTACAGCTGCGGATCGACTGGAATCTTCAGCCACTCATCGTCACCTTGAAGACCAGCAGAATATGTCTGAGAAAACTGCTGCAGGAAGTTCTCGTTGTTCCTTAGCCTCGTCCCCGGTGATGTCCAAGGAATATAAACATCTGCTCCATAGGGGATGGGCCCGTCATATGGCGTTGACGTAGGAGAGTTATGCGGTGCCAATGAGCTTGGTGAGACGGTCAAACCTGGAACAGTCCGGATTGTCAAGCTGCTACCCGGGTGGATGAACTGCTTGCTGGCGTCGCTGGTCAGGACGGGATATTGAGAAGTCCCCTCGTCCTTATGACCAAATCTGCTGCGAACGTACTCCCAACCGTGTGTCTTCTCCATGTGCTGCTTGCAGTTTGATTCCCGCTTGGAAGTGTCTGTTCAACGTTTGGGGATTAGTGAGTTGTCTCGAAGGGTGCTCCCGAAATCTCCAGACGTGTTCGTCCAAAGAGCGACGGAATGGGTAATGGACTTACATGTGCAGGGCGGATACAAGCAGGAGTATGTCCTCGGTTCCATGGAATGTTTGTCATTGCGATGGCGGTCCAGCTCCTTCTCTGTTGGCCAACCAAGCAGATGATACTTGCAAGCCTCGTCCGGGCACTTGAAAGGCCTGGTGTGTGCTTTGAGGTGTTTGTTCAAGTCGCATAGTCGAGGATACTGTTTGCCACACTGCTGGCACACATGAGGCCCGTCAAGTCCTTCCATGTCCCGCACGGGCGAGGCTGTCAGACTGTGGGCCGAGATGTTTGCAGGGTCGTCACGATGGCCAACAAATCCCCATTGAGGCTCTGATGTCGGAGCAAAGGAAGGATTCATGTCAGATGGGCTGACAAGGAAGGGGTGGAGCAGGACCTCGAGGCTAAAGGCGGGACAGGCAACGAAGATGTGTCTCTCGCCTCTGGTGACTGTTTGCGTGGACTAGATGGACAAATGCCAGGTATGGGATTGGACAACCTCTCTTACTAGGATCAAGACAGGCTTCGGTCCGTCCGAGTAAGAAGGAATTGAGCAATCAAAGCAGTGCTTATCCTCCCAAGTGCAGAAAACAGGACAGTTGCGAAGAAAGTGAAGGGGGACTTGTCGTTGATAAATTGGGCAAAATCGACGGCGGGTTCGTTGTGGCTTTGAGTAACGGGGGGAAGACGAGGAGTAGACAGCCGAAGAGGTCGGGGAGCAGGCAGCAGAATTTCACAGCCTCGAGATGTAATTAGCTTGTGATGGCGAGTTGCAGTCGACTACATGAGGTGAGGTGAGGTCAGGTCAGGTCCGGTGCGGTGCGGTCCAGGTGTGTGCCAATATGCCAATGTGGTAGCCTTGAACTGGCGGCATCGTCTATTATATGAACTGCTACCGTTGGATGTATCAGGCATGGTATGGGATGGGTTGGCCGGTATGGATTGCCAGTCATAGCCATTGCATAGCAGAATATCTGGATGGGTAGGCAGGCCTCAGGACGGGGCTGGAGGGGGCAGGCCATCTTTCGAGACCCGTGCATGCTTCGATGGCATTTCCAGTGAGCTGCGCAGTAGAGCTGGGTGCAGCCGCGTGGCTGAGCCTTCCCATCTGGGTTCTGGGTACGATGGTACGTCGGTACGTCGGTACGTTGGTACTCAGGCATGCCGACCCACTGCCGCGCCGGCTGCAGTGAGGTCAACTGCTTGTTGGGTGGAATGGGGGATTGGGGAAGGGCGTGTGGGAGGTGGGGGCGTGCGCATATGAGGTCGGTCAGCCAGCCAGTGAGTGCCCATCTCCAGTCTGTGCCGCAGAGAGAAGGATCGAGGGTGAGTGAGGGTGAGTGAGCACTGACCACTTTGCTCTGCTCTTGGTGTGTTAGGTAAGCCAGAAGGGAGGTCTCCAATGCTCTCAGCAAGCGCAGGGATGCGGCGTCTCCCCGGGCGTGGACGGTGAGGCTTTGCGCATGTGGGATGCATGCGGTCTGCAGTCTACACCCTTTTCTTCTCTCACCCTCACCTTGACGTGCTTGACCTCGACCACGGCCACAACTCGCGGCCAGTTTTGGGGCCCAGGTGTGTTGGGAACCGTTCTGCCGGGCCCGGGCTCCCCAGACTGACCATTCACACGCCTGTCTTTGTCGACTCAGCCAGCATCGTGGCAGCCAACGTGCATATCCCATCAGGGAGGCTGCTTGTGTCGTACCAGAATCTTACTTTTCACATGGTCCGCTAAGCGCAGGCGCGGGACATCACTGCGACGCTTCTCCAGATCAGAGTGTGATCAGGTCGCGATGCCACTGCTGCAAGAGCAAGGGCCTGCCCTATGCGTATGCCTGGCCAAGTGCTATACCTGGTACGTGCACCTCGATCGCGAGGCAGAATCAACGGCAGACTATTTGGGCTTCTACCTAGCTACGGGCTGCAGAATAGGAGAGAGTGCATACCTCTCCCCGTCAGCTATGACGTTCAGCTCGCAAGTAGCTGCATTGCTCGACGACGTGAGCAATGCGGACGTAATCCAATGCGATTTCTCTGCTGCTGCTGCTGCTGCTGCTGCTGCTGCTCTTGCATTGGGTTTGGCTTCAATTGATCACGATGCCCACTCGCAGCGAGCAGGGGCGTCGAGCATCCATCTCAATTGCCATCTGGCCCCGGCTCTGGTGTGCTGTAGATCCAATCGTCCTCAGAAGTCCATCACGGGGTTACATATTGTTGGTCGACAGACAGCAGCAGCACACGTCGAAGCCAGCACCCCCGTCATCAGGCTCAATTAGGTTTGCGGAAACCGGCGCCAGGATGCGCCCACCGACAGGCATCGTGGGGTCTATCTCGAGATCGTCCTACCCTGGGCCGTCCCCACTGCCCCGGGGTGTTCCAGTACGAGAATACCTGGATGGGTTTCCCGTGATCCAACGTCGATGTGACATTGCCTGCTGATGCCTTACGGCCCCCGGAGACGCCCACCAATGCGTGCAGGGAGGTTTTGATTCATACAGAACATGATCATCGATGCCATCACCAACACTCGCTGGTGAGCCGCGTGCTATGCGGCCTCCGGCCGTTGGGCTTGGGGTCCCGTCCGGACCAAAGCGGGCCCCTTGGGTCGCCTTGGCGGGCCGCCGAAACTGGCCTCCGGCCCATAAAGGCGACCAAGTGCCGCAAAAGATTTTTCTAGGCTGTTACCAAGGCTCACGATGCACTCCCCGTACGGTCGCTGCAACCTGGCTGCTAAGGTTTCCGTCATTTCCGGGTCTCCTGAAACGGCACTTTTGGAGGACGATGCCTCATTGTTCGAGATGCGAGAGAGCACTTCGCGAAGCTTACACCTGCGGACCCTGGCTGCCGAGGTGCCAGGTAACCCCGGCCACCCAGGAAGAGGTTGAAATCCTGGAGCACAGACCAATACGTGGTGGGGCCCATGAAGCTCAGCACCCTTATCCCGCTTTGTTTCAAACTGTTTTCTGACCAAGTCCCAGACAGACACTCGGTTACGATGATTGACCAAGGCCGACTGCGTGGGTCCCCCACGGAGCAGTCGTGAAGAGGCCTGGGATGCCTGATGCAACCGCACATCGCCCTCGTCCTCAGTCACCGGATTGCTCAACGGCGCTGCCGTGGTGGAAGCAGGTGGTCACGACCAAAGATTCGTTGATATCGCTGGCCCTGTCCCCTCTCGAGGGCCATTGTTTGCCTTCGGGGGAGGTCCCTCAGCCCAGGCCGCGGGCCCGCTTCAATGGCCCGCGAGCGACCGTTTTTCTACTTTGTGCTCGAGCGAACGCTGACAAGACTTCGCCACTTCAACCGTGGCTGGAAGAGACCAGACGAGCCGGCAAGTATCACCGATTCGAGTGGATTCTTTAACATTGCGCATCCAGTGAATTTGAGGCTCCAACGTCTCGTCAAAACTATCTTATGCAAATTCATTGCACGTTCAGATGATCCAGAAGCTTCGTCGTCATGGGGCCCAATTTTTATGTGGACTCCTCATGCCTGGACTGGGCTTCGTCCAAGCTTGGATCACCCGTTCATGTGGCTCATAGGGCTGACTGGCAGTTTGCGTTGTTGGCGCTCTACCTACCCGACAGGGTCTCGTGGCCTGTGCCTCACCACATCTCACAGACGATAGTCAACAATACGACGGAGGCATTTGACCATGAGTGCCAGCGCATCGTTCTCCGGCTGATCGCCATGTCATATCTGGCTCATTAACTCAGCCATGCATGTGCGGTGCCTTCCCTGAGCCCCAAAGAGATGTTGCATCAGGCCTTCCACACGTTATGTTGACTCACGCCAATCCCCGGTGACCGGTCGCTCAAAGTGACCAACGGTGAGATGCCAGGCACCAGGTATACTTTCCGAAAACCTCACCGGCACACATCCGAATCTCGTTCCGTGGAAATCTCGGGATCCGAGGGCAATCCTTATATGCCATCCTATCAGTTCTCAGTTTTTGGTGACAGCGCTGCCGCATGCTCTCAAAAGCAACAACCTCCTCCGGGCATCAGATATACTAACTTATTACATGTGAATAGCAAGATGTCCACATGACAGCGATAAGGTGAAGTGCCCTAAGACCAACACCAGCCAGAGTCGCAACTTTCAGGTTGTGCGGTTGTTTCGCCCAAGCCTCAAGAGGCAAATCTCGACAATTATAATACGTGGAATATGCTGCGCGCTTTACACTGTCACCTCTTCATTGAATAAATAGACCAGCGCTTCGTAGAGTCGTCAATGGGGGAAAGATGCCAGCACATCTGGGCCAGTAAGCACCAGCCACAGGCTCTGGCATCAGAACACTGGAGACCCGTAAGTACAAGGATCAGTGGCGGTGAGATCAGATATATAGGTTTGAAGTCAGAGGCTTGCATTACTGTTCTTTACCATATTTCTAGGTATTAATTATACATGGGTGTTCTCACCTAAATATACCCCAAGAAGCTCACAATCCAGGAGCAGGCCAAACAGAGCCATTCATGTCGCTAGATACAAAGCGTGAAGACGAAATAATGTACCAGAAAGCCCGCAGCCATAACTGTCCTCCTTATCGATTTTGCGCCGATTAGTCGACACAATAGTCTAGCACACTCTAGCCTGAGCTCTCGTGAACCAGGTCCTTGATGCGACAGGTAAGACCCCACAATGCATGTCCTTCCCTGCTTGGTATTACCCAAATGTGAACAACTTCCTCCTGGCGACCGTCAAAGGTGCCGAAAAACCCTCTCCCTCTCGTTTCCTTTCCTGCCCTTTAGCAGCCTATGACACGCGATATGTCGAGCGTCAGGTCTGGGGCTGGAGGACAGGCCCGTCGCTTGAGCATGGGGGGGTCATACTGCGCGTATTATGCCCCACCTAGCAACGCTGATGAGTTGGCGGAAACTCGTCAGCTATGAGGGAGCTCGTTGACGAATGGCCACGGGTCTGACTTAGGTTTGGTGACAACCCACCGGAGCGTCTAATACCCAGCATGCGTGTCTGGGAAGGGTCTCGGAGCGACTGAGACCTCCCCAGGTGCCCACAATGAGACTCGGCCGAAACCCGGGTCTGGGGATGTTGCATTGCTTGATTCTGGGCTGTCTTCAATTTCAGTAATACGTGCCCTGTAGACCGTTATAGAGACCGGGTGTTATCATGATGTCCTTCACATCCTTGGTTTATTGAGCAGACAGGTCACGACTGTGCCGCAAGGGAACTCCCACCCCTCCAAAGGAGGAGCACAACTACCTAATCAGACATACATATCATTGGCTGTGCAGAGAACATGAAGACATCTTCTGTCATCCCTTTCCCAGTCGTCGTCAGGACCATGGCAACCCCTGAGGCTGAAGCGGCCGAAAGTGTGAACATGGAACTTCACACTTGTCTTCCAGACGGCTGCGTATTGTTCGTTGTAAGCGACAGTATCCGGCTACATGGTGCCATTTCTGAACCAAGGAGGTCCCCTATGTTCTTCCCGCCTCAGTTGTGCTCCAGCAACTGTGGTTATTGGTTTGTGAGTGAACGCGGTCCACCTTTTCACAATTCTTATCTGCGGCTAGTCAACGTGGCTGGGGTAAATAGAAGTCTGCAGGAACAAATTGGTCTGCTATCAACAGACAAGCAGCCTCACAACATCCCGGCCGGGAGTGTTTTGACAAGAGGTAAATGTTCCACTCCAACCTCTCCTCTGTCGGTGGGCAGGAAGCCCAGCACGGATGACTACAATTCATGGCAGCGGAAGTTGTATTCGAGTCTTGGAATCTTCCTGAGAGACCGAACTAAAGTCAAATGCAAAGATGAAAACAATGCCCGCGCTGCACGTTTGTGGCCTATGGTCTGGGCAAAACAAGCACCTCGCTGGAGTCGCAGTGTATGAGGCCATGCCCTTAAGGCACTCGTGCATAGATAGCAGCTCGTTCCGTCGTACCACAGCTCTGTGTGGGGATTTGAAGACTCGTGATCCCCATACAGTGTCGCTCGAAAGACGTATATCTGCGTTGGTGTCACCGTTGCAGAAACTAGGTAGACTAGACCTTTTTGTACCGCTATTGCAAATTTTGTCGTACATAACATCGCATCGCTGGGTACTTGGGCCGAAAGCAAATGTCAACGTCGCTGCCTGTCACGTGCCGATCCAGGCGGCGTATGAACCGTACATGAAATGTCTGAGGGGAAGGGCACGGGCGACTCTGCTTGCTCTGTCATGCACGGGTGAGTGGTGTATACAAACAGAGCAAAAGTATGCCCCAAAAGCAGGAGCCCGTTGCTCCCTTGTCACAGAGCATGCGAACAGACTCGTGCTAAGGTACCTATTCCTAATGCAAAGCGATATACTTTGCACAGGGAAGTATTGTCCAGTATAAGCCAAGACTCACGTGGCCGCACTGAAGTCCTCTGGCCACCTGTGGCAAAGGTAGAGAGAGGCTCGAGGACGGGATTGAAAGAAGGCTGCTGTACTAACAACAGCACGTATTTTTGAGCTCTTCTGAGTGTTGCCTCGCTCGATATAATGCTGGGTTAGATAACCAAAACCCAGAACCCACGAACTGGCTGTGCTGGCCGAGCTACAACTCTCGGGAAAATCACGGAATACGACGGACAGGGGATTGGGTTGAAAATTCCCGAAGAGCTTGTCTCTTCTCCAGTTGCACGCTCCGTGCACTTGGTGAGAAGATGTGGTCATCTCTTCACGTGCCATGGTTGCTGTTGTACTCCAGTCTTGAAGGTAAGTCGGCTGCGAGATCTCCCTCGCTTGAGGAAAGGGGGCTGCACTAGACGTGGAGGCTCTTTCGACGGTGATGATGCCAAGCCATTGTCAATAAGAACAGGCCCACCACACTCTGATCGGTGGGAGCGAAGACCGCTGTACGGGCCTGACAGGCTGATAGGACTCGCCGCGATCTGCAGAATAGGGGAGTGACCGGATCGTCGGCTGCCCGAAGGTGCGAACTGTAGAGTGTTGGCAAAGATGCAGGCTGTTCTGACCCATGGGACATAGGATGCAGCCGTTTAGCTCCCAGATGGCACAGCGTGCATTGCCCAAACCTGGCTTCCTCCCGACTTCCCTCCACCTATTTCTGGAGTCAGGCTCTCAGGCTGGATGGCCCTTGCGTGGCACTCGGCTCCTTTGGGTATGAGTGGACACAGGCGACATCATCGTTGGATGCGGGCAGGCTTCGATGGAGAAGGCGAGAGCGTCGATCAGGATGGATTTGGAAAGGAACAATTTGATTAGGAGCTGTTGGATCTGGGCCGGAATAAATTCGCGAGATTACCTCGAAAGACTTGAACCTGGTGGGTGAGATACAGAGGGGAGAGGGCAAATGGGAGATGTGAGATGTGGTACAGTAGAACCAACAGCATGGCCAAGGTCGCACTGTCTGGGTTGTCATTTTGGCGCTACTTGGACGGGGCAGATCATCGGTCTTCCAAGGTTGCGGGATGCATATCAGTGGTTCGCTGTTTCGAGTTGCTGGGGCCTACCACTCAGTTCCGACAGGGGACAGATGCTGTGCTGTGCTGTGCTGTACTGTAGGCTTTTACAGCGCCGTACACAGTAGCAACCTGCCTGGGTACAGAGCAGCGAGGTTCAAGCATCCAGATTAAGTGACCAAAGTTCGCACCTGACGTCCTGGACCATCGATCAAGAGCATATACTGTGGTACCTAGTCCGACTTTCGTATTTCTCTAATTGCCATTGCTATTACCGTCGTCATCACCATTGGCAGCCGCAGTTGCCAACTCCTTGGGAAGGTCCAGCCCCGCCAGGCCGCTCACCCACACCTGCCATCTTGCCGGGAGAAGAAGCGAGGAAGGCGTACCTGCATTAGCGTCTGGAGAAGGCTCGCCGGCAGCGGAAGACCACTGGACATTCTGATGAAGCGAATATTGGATCCTTTTGGGGGCGACCTGACGACCAACTGCTCTCCTCCTGCTAGTGCGAGGCTCAGCAACAGCAAATTTCCCACCTCCGCCATGTTCATTCGTCGATTGGCAGAGTTTGATGCCTTGGGGACCATCCATTCACCCGCCGCTTTGCTCGCTGTCGTGCAATCGCACAGGTCATCTGGGTGGATGCAGCACAGTAAGCTTACAGGCACACAGCGCTGTGGCTTGCTGCTATCGAAAAAACCGTCGCTCAATGACAGTTGAGCTCGGTCTTGCCATTACGTTTCGTTTCAGGACGGGCCTGGCGTCCTCTGGGGCATGGTCCGGGATCTCGCGGCTTTAAAGATCTTCCTTGGGTGGCACTGACAATTCCCAGATATCACCTAGTGACAAGGTTATTTCTCTAATGTGCCACAAGCATGCAGGGTCCGGAAGTGGTCCCTGGTCAATCCCAATTTGGGTATGGCCGACGTTGAAATCTGGGGCAACACCACAAACAAACGCTCCCTTCCTCGGCCTCGTCCCCGGCTGTCGGCGGGGGCCAGCCCTGGGGCGAGGGACATTGGCCTCTGCCAGACGCATTGTCGTGGGCAACAAGGCGAGGCTCGCAATCTCGTAGTCGACGACTGCTATCAACGCCGACCCGCTTCCATCGAAAGGGCAATATCCACGTGTGATTGGCCCTGTATCGCCAATGAGCCCAAGTAGTCGGCAGGCGGTTGGAGGCAGCCGTCAGTCAGTGGGTGAGCCCAGCAATCCTACACTACTCATGTCCGTGGATCGTCTTGTCTTGCGTGATAGACTACTAGGTAACGCGCGGCTGAATTGCAGAGGATGTTGATCATCAACAACTTCTCCAGCATCAATCGTTGTGCTCATGGTTCTCATCGACGAATCAATACAGAACAGCAACAACAAGGCTCTCGTCTAAGCGCCTGCTAGCAGCAATAGCATCACAAGACTGAGACCCGACAGTCCAAGATGGAGGGTGCGCTAGCTCCGCAATTTGCAACCCTACCCGCCCTTCTGAGCGTCTCTGTCCACTCATCCGGCTAGCCTCGAGATCAAATCGTCGATCAGCCCTCCTCTGCGGCTGCAAACCCAGACATCGCAGCAGCTGAGCACATGGCCCCGGCCTCTGAGCCCTCCGGACTGCGGCAAAAGATGACATTTGCCTGAGCAGAGGGCTTCAAGATGAACATGTTCTGCCAGAAGACTGGCCCCGGCCCCCAGGCACTGTGGATATACTCGGTGGAGGACATCCCTGGTGATGTTAATGATTCTTCCTGAGCCTCTCCTCCACCCAGGCCCCTGGATTAGCGCACCGCCCCTGCACAACCCATGCTCGGTGCAATTTCCCACAGATCCCACAACCTCGCCCTCCCGGAGGAAACCCGCGGGGTCTACTGCAGGTACCTGCGCTCATGAGCCTATTTAACAAGTCTGCGTCCTTTTCTTGACATCTTCGCAGTCTTTCCTCTCCTTCAGCCTACCAAACAGCTCCACGATATTCATCTCCAAGAGCCTTTGACTCAACTTGACTTCGGTCGTCCATTCTTTCACAACAAACGCATATACAAGCCCCGAGCTTCAGTCCGGTCTTTAACTCAACCGTTCACCTAAAAACCACTCCGTTTCGAAACGAGATATTAAACCCCCCAAAACCGTCAAGATGAAGTCCGCAGTCTTCGCTGGTCTCCTGGCTACGGCCTACGCCACTGAGGTTCAGTCCACCGTCTACGCCACTGAGCAGATCACCATCACCTCGTGCGCCCCTACCGTCACGGACTGCCCTGCCCGCTCCACCGAGGTCTCCTCCAAGGTCCACTCCTTCACCCAGAGCACCGTCTACAGCACCGAGTACGAGACCATCACCAGCTGCGCCCCCGAGGTCACCAACTGCCCGGCCGAGTCCACCGTTGTGTCCTCCTCCAGCTACTCCGTCAGCACCACCCTGGCCCCCGTCACGGAGACCTCGGCCACCCCCGTCCCCTCGGGTCCCGCTGGCACTCCTTCCGCCGGCACCCCCCCCGCGGGCACTCCCCCCGCGGGCACTGGTGTCCCCCCGGTTGCCTCCTCCGGCCCCGCCCCTGGCCCTTCCGGCCCTGCTGGCGTTCCTAGCTGGGTCTCCTCCAGCTCCCCAGTGACCACCGGTGCCCCCGGCGGCGGTGCTGGCGGCGTCTGCCCCACCTACTCCGTCAAGACCATCTCCACGACCACCGTCGTCCCGACCGTGATCTACGAGACCGTGGCCGTGCCCTGCGGCCCCACTGGTGTGCCCCCGGCCCCCTCCACCGGATTCGGTGTGCCTCCCCCGGCTGGTGGCAACGGAACGTAAGTCGATAGCCCTTCTCCCCGCAGGCGAGACGTGAGAGAAACAAATTTGCTGACCCCGTCATCCAGCGTCACTGGCTCCGTCCCCACCCCTACCGCCGTCGTCACTGCTGGCGCTGGCCGCACCTTCGGTGTCTCCGCCGCCCTGGCCGGTGTTGCTGGTCTCGTCGCCTTCCTGGCCTAAGTTTAATCCACATCCTAAGGTCTAAACGGCATCGGCGTTCTCATGGCTCGGGCGCTTGGGTGGCACGTCACGACGGGCTGTTCAGCATCCTCTGGTGGACATGTTGCCGCGATGTATCTATGTTATCATTCTTGAGACGTACCGAGCCACCCTGGGGAAACCCAAACCATGGGGACAACCCGGCGCTCTCGCTTTTAAACATTAAACACCATATTCTTCTATCTTGATACCAACCTTAATTTTCGTCTGTACATAATTCAACGACGTCATGAACGTGTGTGACTATGTGCCTGTGTGTCTGTGTGCCCATGCAAACGAATGCCGTCGTCTTTGGTCCGCGGGTGAGTGGTAAGACTACACCGCCTCAGCAACAGAGATCGTCCTTGAGCAGCGCGTGGTGTCTCATTTCCCAGCCGATCAGTTGACGTCGGAATCGCCAATGAGTCGGCCCTTGGTGGCAGTAGGGGACCCCCCTGGGCGGGGGAGATTAAGGAAAGACGGGATGGCAGGTCGGGCCCGGGCGCCCATTGGGCAAGGCCGTCACTTTGGAAGAACAGCCCAGCTCACCCCCCGGCCTCGTTAGCTGTTTCATCTTTCTTCCCAACCTTAAAAAAGCAGGGAAGCCGGGAACATGCATGTTTCATGACTGACTGGTTCGTCTTTTCTATTTATCTTGTGCTTTTTTTGTGTGCGCGGGACGGGTGGACGTGCTGCCCCACCTGCTGGGGAAATGATGACGAAAGGGCTGCTATTATTGTTTGTTTGTTTTCTTTTTTTATGTATATGTGTATGGTTGTTATTTGGGCGAGAATATTGCCCATCTTTATCTCGTCATGAGTCGGGGCCTCTGTATACGAGGCTCTGACCTCTTCCCTGGAAGGTTTGAGCGGGTGTGATGGCGGGGTGAGGTTCATCCACGGGGACTCGTGCAAGTGCAATTCATGCCCGTTCATCATCCCGACTGATGGCGACATACCTGCCGCAGGGGGGATCCAACCTGCCTAGGGGCCGTCCGTGGTTGCACGCGACGTGCAACGCATGTGATTGCGGGCCCCAGTCCGACGACGAGGGGAGGCCGCTGTGGTTCTGGGTGTCGGCCCCGGCGTGTGCGGTTGGCCCTCGTGGACTGTGTGTATGCAAGTGCTTTGTTTGAGGCTGCTGGGAAGTGACTGGAGGAGGGAGGCATGAGGCGCCGGGGCTCACTTCTCTGGGCGAGGCGAGGCGAGCGAGTGCTGCCTCTTTGGAGAGGGAGGAGAGGGGTTCGTCAATGTGTGCGGCATTGACGAGGTCAATTTCCCGCCCGCCGCCGCTCCTAGTCGTCTCGGAGCTTGGGGGCCGAGGTTGTGTTGGTGAGAGGGTGAGAGGGTGAGGGAAGGGTGTTGGGATATATACTCAATCAAGCAGAGGCAAGGCTGTTTCTTGTATGTTGCGGTGGTCAAGCGACCGCTGTGGTGAAGAGTCTTTGGCCCTGTAGGGAGGGGAGGGCACGAGACAGGATGCGGCTCCTTGGAGCGCGGCTCGTCTGTGATCAGTGGTCATACGGTCATACGGCACTGTTTGGTCTTGGATGAGCTCGCATGCCGCCTTGTGTGATATCTAGGAGTATTGCAAAGGGCAAGGCCAACCAGTAAGCTTCTTCTTCTGTGTTCCCACGGCTGCAACCTTGGCCTTTCTCTTATCGATTTCTCTGTACAACGGCTTCTCAGAGACATCATCACCGGATGCGCATTCTTTTCCTGTTTGGACACGGCTTCGACCTCTCGTGCTGCGTTCCGAGAAGGCATTCGTTCATTCGTGTTATGCAACACGAGATACCTGCAGATCTGGTGTGCACCCGCTCACAGGATAGCACAACAGCCTGTGTTGATGCTACCGCCCGTCATCTCTTGCTTCACCAGGTCCCACGAGATTCTCACGGCGGTGGTGATGCCAAATTCTCTGGCACTGGAACTTGACTTGGGTTGTGTGCAGAGATGTCCGGATATATAACAGGGTCATTGCTCGCGAAAATTTACGAGCATCATTACCCTGTCCCTTTTTGAGAAACAACACACCGTTGTGCGGACAATACGCATTGCAGGAGGATGTTTCCATTGCAGATGCATCATGTCCATCTACACGATGGAGATAGTGTCGAAAAGGTGTCAAATGGTTGGGCAGGCCGCGTGTTTGTCTCGGAGTAGCGCCTTCCTCGACAAACACAGAGTTGCTCCTGTGCCACGGCGTTCGAACTCGGCCGAGAGGTCGACACAGGGCAAGTGCGCATCGCTGGGCCAGATGCTGTGTCGACCTCCAGCTCTTTATCTGCAAAGGTTGCCTGAGGAAAGGGCCTCTCCCGATGCTTGTGTCGAACTTCTGCTCCAGCTTGCTTTGCATCCTGAACTTGTTGACATACTTTACTGCCTGGTTCCCCTTGGGGCCAGTCTGTTCGACACGCCATACGCATTCGGGGCCAGCTTATTCAACACCATCATACTGCTTCATCAGATCCTTCAAGCATCTCGTATCTGTATTGCTGTCTAAGCCGCACGCGATTTCAAGCTCCTGCGCCGTCTCTGTTCCAGTCTCTGTGCCAGTCTCCAACTCGTTGCGGGAGCATCCCCCTTCAACTTTGGTCCCAGTCCATGCACACACGATCCGCGCCGTCACGATCTTAAGCGCTGCCCGGCAACCTCGCTACTACAAGTCTTCCCGGCATAGAGCGACCAGACAACTGGACATTCAATTCAAGACACCCTCGCTCAGCATCTTGGCCAGTCTCAGACACATCAATCACTGAATTTCTGGCCGTGCAAGACTCTGTCTGTTGACGAGTGCGACTGACGAGCAACCATGGCCGGCTTGAACCAATCCATGCCGGCACCACCAGACCCTCTCTTTTGTAATGCCACCAATTACCCCAATTACTGGTTCAATAACCCCTTCGGCCCAAATGCAAATTGCAACCTCGAAATTTGCTGTCCAGAGTACAGCGTCTACGCCTACATTCCCGGGCTGGCCTCGAATGCCGCCTTCCTGGGCGTGTTCGCGGTGGCCATGCTCGTCCATGTCCTCGTCGGTCTGATATGGAACCAGTGGTGGTTCATGTGTTGCATGGTCGCCGGCTGTGTTGATGAGATCCTGGGCTACGCGGGACGTGTGTGGATGAACCAGGATCTCTGGAACTTCAACGCCTTTATGATCCAAGTCGGTGAGTTATACAATGCCCTTAGGTGTCCAAGAACCTTTTTCAACAGATTTCTGACATGCCATTTTGAAAAGTCTGCATCACGACCGGGCCCGTCTTCTTCTGCGCTGCCATCTACGTCCTACTCGCGAAAACGCAAGTGACCACCTCCCGCGCCTCTTCACCCCCAAATCGCTTGGAAAATGGACTAACATGGATTTGCTGATGATAGAATCTTGAGCTTCGGTCCCTCCTTCTCACGATTCAACCCTGCCCTGTTCTACTGGATATTTATCCCCTGTGATATTATATCCCTGGCGCTCCAGGCGGCTGGCGGTGCCTTATCGTCCGTTTCCTCGGGCAAGAATAGCAAGGGCGTCGACCTCGCCCTCGCTGGGCTCGCGCTGCAGGTGATCACGCTCGTGATATTTTGCGCCCTGTACGGCGACTACCTGTGGCGATACTTCAAGTCCGAGGAGTTCAAGGCCCGCGCCAGCACGCAGGGGTCGTTCGGGCTGCGCCTGAGGCTGTTCTACGCGTCTGAGGCGCTGGCCGTCGTCGCGATACTGCTGCGGTGTGCCTTCAGGGTGCATGAGCTAAGGGAGGGGTATCAGCCGAAGAACAAGATGCTCCATCGCGAGGAAATGTTCATCGGTCTTGAGGGAGTGTAAGTGATAGACCCCCCCCCCTCGGCCCCGCGACCCCCCCCAATAAGGTATACGGCGTTCTGCTGACAATTGTTGCCCTGTTTTAGCCCCATCGTCCTCGCCGCATTCTTCTTGGCTGTCGGCCACCCCGGCCTGATCTTTGGCGATGGCACTGGGCGCAGGTCACCATTGGCTTCATCGTCTAAGGAGCTTGATGTCGAGCAAAACAAGGACGAGACAACCGATGGGCCGGCTGAAGAGCCGACAGATGGGCAAGCTGATGAGCAAGTTGATGAGTCGGCTGACCAGCAGTCTGAGAAGGCACCCAAGGAGTCACTCTCACCTTGAAGGGGTGGAGGTTCAGGTCTCCACTGTACAGATGGCCATCCTGAATACATCAGCTCGGACGCTGCATACCATAGGAAGGCTGTGAAGGTCTCTGCGTATTGTACTGGTGAGAAATTGGATATTCTTGGCGTCGACATGGAGTTTGAGGACAAGTGCACAATCAGAAATAAGTAAATTGTTACAAGGGGACGAACGACAGGAGGCACCTCACCAAAGGAAGGTAATGACAGACATGGTTTCCTCTCTTCAGCACCGTCACTTGAACAGTACTAGGCAAGTATTGATAGAATCCAGATACGACGCAAAACTCAGACAAACCCACCAAAAAGAGTGAGCTGGTTGAGGAGCACCCTCCTCACGCCCTGCCACCCCGACAAGGTGCTACAGCGCGTCCCTCCTTTCGGTACTTCCTTTTGCAGGAGCCTCGGGATATTTGTTGCAGTGTTTCCTTTTCTCCCACCTGCCTGTGTGTTTATTGGCGTTGCGGTGGGCACTTTGTCTGAACACGGGGTCTTCACATTCGTTTTCTTTCCCACCTACCTGTGTGTTTATTGGCTTTTTTTGCAGTGGGTGATGCGTCTGGGCTTATAGATCTTTCGAGTCGCTCGCTTTCCTGACCACGCCAGATTGCCCTTTTGAGTTGTAGAGGGGCAGGATCTGTTGGTTTATGAATGCTTGGACGTTGGGATGAAAGGTGAATTTGCCTGGGCTTAGAAAGGGGGCAAACAAGTGTGCACTGGGAGACTGGCGACCAACAGGAATATTTTTAAGATTGTATGCTACGTAGGAAGGAAGTGATTATTTTATCTTTACATTTACTACAAGTACACCACCCCAACCGTCGCGATCTCCCGCGACCACCTTGTGCTCTTGCCGTCGTCCTCGTCCTCGTCCTCGTCCTCTGCTGAGACCTCGTGCCTCAGCGCCGAGCCGCCATGGTAGAAATCCTCAGGCCCCAGGCCCAGGACAGGCAGCGAGTTGCTAGACCTTAGGAACGCCCACTTGGGTATCGCCCTCGACGACCATGGCCCCACGTCCATCGGGTAGGGCGTGTCCTCTTCGTCGTTGTCTTCCATCGTGAACTCCTCCCCATGTGGTGGCCCGGGCCCGATTTCGCCGACAACGTCGCCTCCCCCATCAAATTCCTCGTGAAACTTGAACGAGGTCTCTGGACTCGGCAGAGAGGCGTCTGGCCCTGTCCCAGGCGCGGACCTCTCCTCCTCTTCCTCGGCGTCAGAGTTGCTGTCTGTAGAGTTGGAGCCGCTGGAGGGGAAGGATGCCCACGACTCCTCGCTTGACGTCTGGGATCCACCCTCCGAGTCGTCGAAGGACGATATTGGTGGCTTTGGATTGGCGTCTTTTTTGTCCTCATCGTCGTCGCTCACAGCCTCGACGACGTCGCCCTTAGCCTTGGTGAACGTATTGATGTCGAGGGAGAGCCCTTCGAGCTCCGCGACCGCGTGGGCTACCTGGCCATGTGTGGATAGCTGGTCTGTTGGGCAGTCTATCCGCTGGGGCTCTTCGCTTTTCTCTGGTTGTTGTTGTTGTTGTTTTTGTTGGTGATATTCTGAGGGTGTTGTGGATTCAGGACAGTCCTCCTGACCTGAGACATCGCGGACCGGACTGCTGCATGGTGTCATTGGTTGCTGCTTGGAATTCAGCCTGGCCCACCGTCTTGACGAGGTTAATTTCCTCCATCGTCTGAGCATAACGCAAAGAAAAAGCTGTTTCTCACCTTGTTTGAATGGGTGTCATGTGTTCTGAAGCTGCGTTCTAGGAAAATCGCCATTCTAGAGCCGCTAGTACTGAAAGGTAAAGAGTCGTATAAGACAAGGCTACCACGGACCTGTAAAAGTACAGCCAGACAGACTTGCTGCTTAGTAGTACTCACAGGGGACGGCGGATGACACACGCACGCATATCACACACAAACAGGTCAATCGGCATGACAGCATGCCTTCCACCTCAACGGGATCTCGCGTGTTGCCTAGTCACTCGACTCGGCGTTTCAACGGGCCCCCGGGGCAAACAGTGAGGCAAGCGCGCCCACCACCGGTGACACAACGTCTGGGGTGTGTGCGTGTGTGTGTTGGGCCTGGCGCAACGTTGCTGCGTGGGATGCGGGAGAGAGACACACACAATGGGCCCATTCGCCTCAGACAGACAGGCCAACCTGACCACCCAGGCCACAGGATCCTGTGGGACGCGGGCGAACTGCTCGCTCTCCAGCATCCGAGGGAAACTAACCTCCTCCGCCTCCCATAGGCAGCCTCGTCCCAACCCAGAAACCTGTCAAAACTACCTGCCCCACGCCGGGGACGGGGGGGGGGGGCCCTTGACCGGGCCGGGGCCGCAACAGCCAGCCAGAAAGTCGAGGCCGTGACCAGACCAGATGAACGAAGCAAGGCTCCAGGGGCCCGAGTCTGCGGCCGACCTTGGCCGCTCGGGCCGACCCCCACTTCCTCTCTTTCCCAACTCAGAGAGGCAGAGAGGCAGAGAGGCAGAGAGAGATAGAGAGATAGAGAGTGAGGGAGGGAGAGAGGCTCTTGCTTTTTCTCTCTAGCTGGGCCTTTTTCAAGATACAGCCTCGGGGTCTCAGACCTCTCTCTGGCTGCCGTCAGACGGCAAGCCCGTCTCAAAATGAGGAGCGCGAGACACGACAAGTTGGCCTACTGATGGATATTGTGGCGCTGCGCCGGGGTTTCAGTCCTGCTGAGAAGAGCACGTCAGTACCGGATCTTTCCAGAGTGAGCAATCTCGTGTTGGGGAGAAGAGCACGGAGGTAGCCAGAGAGAGTTTTATGTTGGAAGTGGGAAGAGGGATGTTGGTAGATTGAAGTGCGGACGCAACCCTTGCCAACCTTCATAGCCCGATCAGTCTGGTTGAGAGTCTGCGCGTTTCTTTGACCGCCATGGACAGATACGAACCACTTGACTTTTGATACAGTGGTGGGAGTGTGGAAACCTCCAAGTCACGGATAAAAAACATGTGCTAATTTAGATAAACAGAATTATTGTTCATGTACAGCATCGGCAAAGACCAGCCATCCAACAGGCAGATATGCGATCGGACTGGTCTCGGGTGACATTCCCTGGCCTTTCAATTGCCCACAATCACCTTGATCCATATGTGTAAAGACGACGTATCGGGATGAAAAAATCTGTCGGTTTGTTCTAAGCTGTCCAGCTATTAGAAGAATGCCCATCCGGGACGCCCTTTCCGGATTTCGTCCGTCCAATTGAACCTGAACCCCTTCCTCCCTCCATGATTCCCGCAACCCAAACCAGAAACCGAACGAAGGCCTCTTCTCCCTCTCCCCTTCTCTCTCATTAATCACATAGGGAAAATTCACAGATGAACACACAAAGCCAACAAACAGTTTTTGTATCAGCCAAACTGTACCCCGGCCTGATGAACATAGACAAGATAACGCCTCTGACGGTGATAGTAAAAAAGCCGAGCCCATATAATATTGCACCCGTTTCCCGTGACCCATTATTCCGAGGTGGTTTTGGCCAAGGACGGCGGTGGTCGCGTTTGTCGAGAATCGAAGCTGACGTGTAGGAGAAAGTTTGTCGAGGGAGAGTATTGAAAAGTAGAGAAGCTTTGTTGTATAAATGAAAGTCCCAAGTCGTGCAGAAGCCCCGATTTGAACGGGTCCTATATTGGTATCTCTGGCGCCCATGTCGACCGATTTCCATGGAAGCCACCGGCGCCGTCCCCCCTTTCCCGAGCCTGAGGTGTACAAGCACACACAAACAAGACATTACTGTATCTCATTTCCAACCTAAATCTCCATGATCTGACGGAGTGTCCGCTTCTCACTGGCCCCCCCGCATTACAATGACTTTTGGAGCTCTTTTGGTTGGAACAGGCCGTCGATGCTGCAAATTATACACACCACTATTGTCACACGCATATCGAGGTATGCAAAAATGCGTAATCTTTCTTGTTCTTCGCCCTAGACGGGATCGTCAGGGGCTCCGCGGGACGTCGATCAGGAGTGGAAGAGATCCCAAGCTCTCTCGCAGATCCGCAAGAACTCTTCCCTCTTGGCACGCTGCGTGTCAGGGCTGTCCCGTCCCTCTCCGAAGGGACCTCGTCTGACCGATGGCCGGCCGTTGCCCAGCGGGGGCGAGACGCCAGCCTCGTACTCGTCGCGGCGTCGCTTCGTGGTGCTGGTGCTTCGGCTGGCGTCAACTCTATGCGCGCCTGGCAGGGGCGATGGCGGGGTTGGTGGCTGGTGGCCGCCGTAGTGGACTAACTTTGGCAGGAGTTCGGGACGTCCTCCAGCAAGCTCGTGCTGAGCTTCCTCAGCCGACTTGTACTCCCTCGGCCTGGTAGCAGTGGGTGGAGGGTGTGGTTGGTGGGCGTGGCCGGGCGACCGAGCTGGCTGAGGGCCGTTCTGGTGCTGCGCGTACATGGCATGTCCGGTTGACTCGGGGTGACCCGAATGAAGGTTGTGCCCGAAGACGTCGGAGATGGGTGGTAGTCTGTTGTTTGTTTGTGTGGCAGGCACGTGGTGGATGTGTGATGTGTTCGAGAGCTTGGAGGGGCGGTTCTCGATGTGGCGGGTGAGAGGATGCGGGTTGTTCATGCCAGTAAATGTCTGACCGAGGGGGGCTGATTGGATGACCCTCTCGTTGGCGAAGTTCTCATGCGATGGCGCGACAATGGACAGCCCTGGTGGGGCCTTGTTCCTGCGCGACATGCCCGGTGTCTTGGCCGCAAATCCGCTCGGTGGTTCCTTGTCCTTGTCTGTCGGCCCATCTCCCTTTGCCGATTGCTGCTGCAGTCGTGCCTCGATGAGGTGTCTCTGCTGTTCGCGGACGGACAAACTCCGTTGCACTTGCTCCTTCATGACGGGATCTTGAGTGACAAAACCGGGGGACAGGCATGCCAGTCCCATCTCCTGAATACCTAATCCACCGCTTTCTCGGGACGTCAGCGGCCGGGCAGTCGCAGCACCGGAGCCAACGTTCACACCCCGGGACAAGTCGAGTCTGCGAGGGCGGTGGCGAGCTGTTGCGAGGTCGGGGGAGCCGGGCTCCTTCTTGACGATGATCCTGGGTGGGCCTCCACCGGTCCGAGATCTGTAATGGTCGAGAAGCGGTCAGCAACCGGTCGAACCGTGTGTGGTCAAGCCTGGAAAAGGCATGAGAGAGTGTGTGTGTAAACTTACGCGCTGGGAGGAGAGGACTTTGCGGCTCCCTGAGCCTGACCCTTAGGGCTGCCACTGCCAGACCGGTTGGAGTGTTGCTGAGGCGCAGGTGGTGCAGGCGCGCTGGGGGTTGCAGAGATGGCAGTTCGCTGCACAGATGGAGAGACGGATGCAGGGGCGGGGGCCGAGGCATTCGAGGATGTGACGGCTGGCGGAGAGCCGCCGAAGCTTGTTCGGTCGTGAGGAGCTGGCGAAGGAGCCATTGCGATGGCTGCGCTCATGGTGAGATGAGCGTGTGGTGAGCGACGCAATAAAAGTAATTGAAACTATTGACGGGAGAGCGAGGAAGCCGGCACCACGAGGTCGTCCGGGAGAGACAACCTAGGAAGCGACTTGTTCGCGTAAGATAAGCCCAAGCAACTCTGCAGGACCGGTGGCTGCTACCCGCAATGAGGTGCACTGCAACCTGAACCGTTTTTTTCGCTTGACTGGTTGACTTTGTCCAGACCACACGGAATTCGGTTCGAGAGCCCCAAGGGGTCGAGAACGGTCCAGATGATCGGAGGGGCGGCAATGCGATTATGCACAAGAGGCTGCTGTGCGAGTTGTGTGCGCGTGATGTGGTGTGTGTGTGTGAAAGCTGGGAAGATGTCGAACGCAGATCCTCAACTGGACAGGGCAGGGCAGGAAAAGTGCCGTCGGCGGGTCCGCGGGTTGCAGAAAGAAGGTGGTCGAGTCCGTCGAGTAGGGAACCTGTAGGGTGTACCTTTTCTCGTCCTCTCGTGTCCCTCCGTTCGGTTTAGGGTTTCAAGCCGCCGCGTTTGGGTGAGACCTGTGCTGAAATGGCTCTGATTCGGCGGGATTGGGCCCCAAGGAGCAAACTTAGCTGTCAGCCGATGCAACCCCTAAGAGGCAGCAGGTGTGCGAGCTGCAGCTTTTTCTTGGCTTCCCCCTTTTTTTGTTCCTTTCTCGAAGGATGCCGAGTTCTGGCGCAAGTGGTGTGGAGTATAGCCGAGAGTGAGAGTGAGAGCGTGCGTGATAAGCGTGCAAGAGAGAAGAGACGTCTGAAATTTGGTTTCTTTCTCCAGCGGAAGCCTCCTTTCCAAAAAAGAGCAGGCAGGAAAAGGATATGGTCGAGTGTGTGCGATCTCCTGTAGATCGCCTAATAATTTCGGTCGACAGATTTTGTTGCGCGTTACTGCTGACGAATGTGTCCCAGCTGAAAGTCGTATTTCGCAAATCGATCAATCAAAGCCGCAATGTATATTTGTATGGGTGTGGTGGGTGGGGTGGGATAAAATGGTAAGGGTGACTTTGACTTGAACCCGACTTCTGACAAAAACCCGTCGCAGCAGCAGCAGCAGCAGCAGCAGAGCAAACTCACGATCGTGCACGGGGCTTGGAGCAGGAGTAGCAGCGGCAATGTGAGGATGAAGCGAGAGACTGCGGCCGTGACAAAACGAAACGTGCGTTCGCAGAGGGGAGAGGAAGGGAATCAGAAGGAGCTGTCGCAGCAGGCGTGGGCAGGGAGAGGGGCCTTTTTAGGAGACGATGCGCTGCTTCAGAAAAGCCCCGAGTTCCAAGGTTGGCTTCGAGATACTCCACGGCTGCTACAGAAGCGAACAACACCAGCTGCTGGGTGATGATACGGCCACGACTGGCCGCGACAGGGTAGGCCTGTTGGTCTATGAAAGGGGTGAGGGGGGCTGCACTGTCAGTGATACAGTGAGGGTGAGAGATCTGTGGCTATTCCCTGTCGCCCTGCCGGTTGGGAAACCTCGTCTACTGTCTCGCTGTCTTGCTGTGCAGGTATGGATGTCTGGCAATCCTCCTGGAGCCCGCCTACTCGAAGCCAGTCCCGGTCCAGTCCAGCAGCAGCCAGCAGCCAGTCACCGCAGACTCCCGGCCTGGCCCTGCGACTGGCTCCCACGCAACGCCGCACCAAGATCTGGGAGGGGGGACGGGGGAGGGGGAGGGGGGCCCACGCCTGCACGGAGTCGCTCCCAAGACATCTCAGGACCATTCATGGGGACGGGGCCTAGCGGGGCTCACGCTACCTTAAGCTCCGTCGTTGTTTCATTAATGCTGGCTTACCCACACTCGTCCGCATTACACCCCTGCTCGTCCCGTTTCCTTTTCGATTGCGACTTGTTGCCAAGTCACGGCGGGCCGCAACTCAGCAGCACCTGTCTGTCTCTGCCTGTCCGCGTCTCTCTTCACGGAGACGGGCTAGTAGTAGCTGCCTGCGAGGGCTGCACACCGAATCGCATGCTCGGCTGCTACAATGTATACCTGCCGCCATGTATCTAGTCTACATGTTGCACTCCTCGGAATATCCACGAGCGCTGCCGGTGCTTTGGCCTTCGGACGGACGGCGACTCAGTGCAAGCTTTCCCCATCGGTACTTGGCTCAACACCCTCAACCCTCAACCTGCTGCTGCCATTAGGTTGGCAGTGTCCAAGTCCCGTGGATCTTGGTATCAAATTTTTGGACACGGACCGAAATAACCTCCAGACTGAGCCTAGGGCGGTGGCTGGCTTGCTCCGACCCAGGAGTTTCTCCAGGGTGCGGCAGGTGGGCTGCGCAGCCTTGCTCGGTTTTACTTGGCTGAACTATCAACCAGGTAACCCGGCATTCTTGTCCGTTGTCTGTTTTGTCGGCCGTCCAGCAGCGTCAGATGCCTACGCAACACCACCCAGCGCGACCACGAGGCTGTGCTGTTTGAATAGGACCCCTTTCATGCTGCTCCCCTTAATTAATATCTTCACCCTTCCTCCTGAGGCCGCCCAGCAGCAGCCACGGTTCTTGCATTCCCCTTGAGGTGCGCCTCTCTGCAGTACCGCAAATCAATGCCAGACTCGACATGTCGATCTGTCTGGCCAACGAGGCGGCGAGCCCGTGCCGCATGTCTCTGGGGCACTGGCCATGCATGTGCTGTTGTTCGCGCAGCCGTGGCCCTGATAGTCCTATGTAGGTCCCGCGCAGCCCTGTTGTCGGGGTTTTCCAGGGGTTGCATCGATGCGGCTGTCAGCTTCTTTCTTCATCCAGTCGAGCCCGGTTCCATCTTATCGTAATCCTTGTCTCTCCATGGCACAATATGTCAGAAATTGCTGGCCTGACGGCCAATGACTTTTTGGTCGTGGCAATTGCCGTATGACGAACAATGCACAGCATTGCTGTATTGAAGGAATACGAGTTTTTATAATTGGGGCCCCCTGGCAGAGCACCACCGCGATACAGGAGACACATACTTCGTGCAACTTCGATTGCGGCCTGTGAGGAGCACGACAAATAACAGCACCGGCGCTTGCATCTCTCGAGGCCTGGACGGCTCAAGTGACTGGATACTGCCTGGGTACGTTATCAGTAGTATAGTAGGTGGGTAGTTAGGTAGGGTAGTCGGAGTGCGACCGCCTAGGCAGTCAGGCAGTCGGTCTGGACTGGGAAGTCGGAATTGTCCACAATGAGGCCCGTCCTCGTTCGCGTATCGAGCATAGGACCCAAAAGAACCCTCCTGTCGGTACATGCCCGAAAGGGTCGAATTGGAATCTGGAGATGGACATTGCCTATGTCAGGAGCTGGGGCAGTTCGATAATGATTGGCGCCACATCGACCCGCCATATATTTGTTTGCTGCAAGTGCATCAGATGGGGTCACATTAATACAGACTATTGATGGGAGGCGGGCCAGTCAATAATCTCCTTTCTCGTGAACGCGCAGGTTCTGGGCCGACGTGCCGTGGTGCGTCCAGGCGTCCAGGCGTTGTGGGTGACTTCTCCCATGTGTCACTGTCAAGTTCGGAGGATTTCACGCACAGAGCTGGGCCCCCTGGGCGATCTTCGCCCCCATGGAAGTGCCCAGGTGGGCCCCGACCTTGCCCGTCGCTGCACGAACCAGTGCATCTCTGGGCACCGTTGCCTCAGGTGGCTCTCCACCAATTAAACTGACAGCGCTCTGAAACGAGCACCACCCAATCATGTGGCTCTGAGGAGAGAAACTCTGCCCATCCCGTCTGCCCGACCACCTTCGCCTGCCTCTTCGGTCACTGACAAGGCGGTGGACGGTGAGTAACAATGGGCGGCGACGGTGGCCTCGGACCCCTCTCTGGATACTCCCCATCTCCCCCAGGTTTGCGAGTCCGCCTCGCTGATAAGAAGCCCGACAACCTCTGATACTGTTTCACCTTGAGGGGAAAGAGCGGTCATGCTCAAGTTTTTCGACCGCAGATATAGTGCCCCCGGACGTGGACGCACAAGCACCTGCGCCAGCGGAAAAGACTGAGCCGCGGTGTGGGCCTGCGATGGTGGCCCTGACCGGCTCCTTCGCGGCATCAGTTCTGAGTTAGCATCGGTCCAGATGACAGAGATGCGGTCTGAGAGAGAGAGCTTTGTCATCGAGGTCTCGGCAATCCAGCTGTTGGTCGCACACGGATACAACCTCTCCCGTGACAAGCAGGCAAGAAGCTGGCGTGGTGCCGCCCTCATGCGGCTTGCCGCGCGCCAGGCAAAGCATTGTGTCTTTGTCTGTCTCTGCATCGCGCTGAAGATCCTCGAGCGCCACCGTTGGTGATGAGCCGAGCCGATAGTCTAGTGGTAGTTGTCAAAGAGTTGGGCAGTGCATTGCATGCCTGGCGGTCCGTCACATGGGCCCCGTTGGTCTGGTATCACCCTCGAGGCTGCTGACAACGGCCGCGGCGAGGTCGCGACGGGGGCGGCCAACCTCGTGTCCGCACTGCCGACCCATAGGACGTCATATCGAGTTTCACCTCATCCCACGACGAGGTGCGGTCAAGCAGCGATCGCAATCGCAATCCTGATGATCAATAGAACGATGATGCTATAGTTGTTTCCGCTGATGTCTCCGCTGTCCCGCTGTATGTCGCTGTTGGGCCCGCATTAAGGTTTACCCAACCTTGATGTAATTCGCGTCCGCAGGGCTGCATTGTGACATTGCTGCAGGATGTGGATGTTGGGGATGCAGTGATGTGAACTCCCTTCCTGAGTAATTGATGACCCAGACCGTTCCACGCGATCGATGGGAGCAACGCAGCGGGAATCGTGGATCAGACTCCTGGCCCGCCCAGCCGCCCCCGACTCATGAGCCAGACCGTGACGGACAATGCCGATGGCGCAGAATGTTGTTCTCGAACAAGTGGATGTGATGATCTCCGCGCCGCCGCGAGCGGTGAGTTTTACATACGGCGGAAAAGGTACCTTACCCAAGCCTAGGCTGTCTCTGTTGTGACCCGGGAGTTGGAGCGAGTTCAGAGACTCGCAGGTTTTCCGAATCCGGTCGGAACTGCATGTCTCAAGTAACGAGGCTGGTCCAACGTCCTCTTTCAGGACGCGACCGCTATTGTGTGCCCAGATAAGAAGAATAAGCATACTACTTTCGCTCACCAAACAAGACGTACCAAACATGCGCCAGTGTGATCTGCTGCGGGACTTGAGTTACCGCCATGAGCTAGCAAACCTTAGGACGAGATGAAGTTTTTGGCGGGGTTGGGGGATGGGCATTTAGGCGCATGGCCCTGGGAATCCGGGGCAAGGCAACGGCAAGGCCCAGGTGGGGTTTGGCTTTTGGCGCCGTGCTGCGATAAGGTTGAGCCTCTTATCGCAAAATCTGCTGAGTCTCACTGCCGTAGCCTTGTGATTCAAACGCACCTAGGCATATTGGTCCACTGGTTCACAGAAGAATACTGCAACGCTGATATACGCCCGTGACCGCAGTTCACGGCAATTCTGCATCACCACAGCAAAGATGTCGAACGAAAACGGGGACGACACTGTCATGGACGACGCGCAGGAGTCTCAAAACGGCGAGCAGGCCGCAGATGAGCTTGAACTGGATGAGACCAAGTTGTTCCTGGTATGAGCCACAGCCCCGGAGTTGCACGTGGGAGAAGCGGACAGCCTGACGTGACATATGTGCAGCTCCCCGGCTCCACGCCCACAGCGGCTTCATTTGAATTCCGCGATGAGGGCCACACCCTGGGCAACGCCCTGAGGTACATCATCATGAAGAAGTGAGTGCCTCGGCTGCATGCTCATGCCCACCAAGCTGAGGCTGACACTTCAATAGTCCTGATGTCGAGTTCTGCGCCTACGCCATCCCCCATCCTTCAGAGGCCAAGATGAACATGAGAATCCAGACCTACGGTATGTGTGCAACTAGGTGCTATAGTAATCCGAGTCCTGGCTGACAGGAGCTCGCAGAGGGCACCACTGCTATTGACGCCCTCAAGAAGGGACTCAAGGACCTCCAAGATATGTGTGATGTTGTCGCCGAGAAATTCTGGGACGCAAGGCAGTCTGTTCCTCAGATCCCAGCCCCCTCCAAGAAGCAATTACAGTCCAACGGCGAGCCACGGCTGTTCGACTAGTTTCGATCCTTTCGGGGGCGCGAGTCTGCGTCCTACCAAGGGGGAGTTTTCTGAAAACGAGCATGGGTCGGCGTTAATGGCGTGCAGGTAGATATGGCACAGTGGAAAGAAGTCTCGGATGGCGGCTCAGGGAATTCTATTTGGTATCTACGGGGAATCCTTTCTTGATATCCCATCTTCAGTTGCGACCCTGGCAGCAAGTCAGCGAGTGCCATCCACATGGGGAAGGCAGTATAGAGTGGATCTTACCTCCAAGAAGCCGGACATGAAGTTCGACGGTAACCTGTGGTCTCCTCTGAAGTTCTCCTCCTTGAAATATGACATGACGTGGTTCGACTGCTTCCAGAAGTTCATGGTTTCCTGTTGTCCAGTGTCAGCCCGATTGTCCCCGTCTTCGCCGCTCTCCCGGCCCACACCGGTGCCCTTTTTACCTGGTATTCCGCGTCGCTCTTGAAGAGCAGCACATCGACGATTGGCAGCTTGTTGACGAATCGGTTTCGCTCGAACTCTTCCCTGATTCGCGTCCGAATGACCGACACGGGGAAGGGGACATTGTACATGGTTTGAATCTCGGGTGCCTGCAATGCGACATCATCAGCCCGCTGCCAGCCTCCCAAAGGAATCGTAGCCGCAACAATCTGGCACCAGCCAGACAGAGACATTGCATGAACGTACAGCTCGAATCCACTGCCGGTATGTCCCTAGCACTCGCTTCTGCGCCTCGGCCCAGTTGATAGCTGCTTCAAGGTCAGCAAGAGCGGCCGGAGGTTCGGCCTCGATAATACTGACACTGGCGCGTCTTGCGTGCGAATTGCGTTGGCGAGATATGGGCCATTGTGGCGGAGGATTGCTTATGGACGGCTGTCGTTCTCGTGGACCTTCGTTCGGTTCCAAAGTGCTCTGACGTCCGGTTTCCAAGCGCAAGGCAAGGGGAAGCTGTGGCCGATTGACCACTCACAGCGGCGATTAGATAAGCAGCCAGCCATTTCGCTCCTGCCTGCCCGCGGCGACATCCCGCCTTTTCAGCCTCGTACTAATTCACAGATGCACCTTGACCCCCGACTATTCATGCGACACATTCTGCTCTGTATTTGTTCGAAACATAACAACTCTACGCTGTTTCTGCAGCTCTGGCGCTGAATACTCATCTCACTGAACACCACGCTTCTCGACCAAACCACCACCGAATCAACTCGACATGCCCGCCATCAGGCACGCGTCGAAACGCAAGCCGCCGCCGGACGGCTTCAGCGACATCGAGGATGACCTTCTCATCTTCAGCAACAAGATGAAGGACGCGCAGAACACCCCGACCGACAATATCCCAAAGCACCAGGCCCAGTGGCCTATATTCGAGATCTCCCACCAGCGGAGTCGGTACATCTACGAGCTCTACTACGAGAAGGAGGCGATCAGCAAGAAGCTTTACGACTGGCTGCTAAAGAACGGCTACGCGGACGCCATGCTGATCGCAAAGTGGAAGAAGCAGGGCTATGAGAAGGTGCGTGGCAAATCTAGAACACGATTATCCCCGAGCTGCATTTTGCTGACGTTACTACAGCTGTGCTGCTTGCGATGCGTTCAGACGAAGGAGACGAATTTCGCCTCGACTTGCATCTGTCGAGTGCCGCGAGCACAGCTCAAGGAAGATCAAGACATACAATGTGTCAGTTGTGGATGCAGAGGATGCGCCTCGAGTGACTGATCACCACACCGAACACGAGACAACGGGCGAACCGCGCATAGCGTGACAAAGGGCAAGCTGGAGTTGGGGTCTTGATTTGAGAAGGTACGGCATCACCACATGAGGACCAGATTCCCCTGGTATACCAATAGATATTCATTTTGTGAAAGCAGATCGTTTCTAAGACGCTTCCCTGGGTATTTCCTGCGCCCCAAACGCCGCGTGATGCAAGGACTTCAAATCGGGCAAATTTATCGAGCCCACTACCCACCTCTACCGGGGAGGCAAGCCGGATTTCTTGGAGCCGAGTCGAACATTTCTAGGGACAAACTTCAGGGACGACATGGCTCCTGTCAAGGTCTCCATGTCTGTATCTTGCAGCGCTGCGTCGCGGTTTCCGACTGCATGGTGATCCGAAAGGGTGTCCGAGACAACTCCAAGCACCGCAATATCGCTGCCCCTGTTGCCGCCTGCGGTGCTGCTCTTGCCAGTGTTTTCGTTGCCTAGCTGATCTTGAGAGACCGGAGTGTCTGGCCCACCCATCTCAACATCCACTGCCTCCTCAGCGCTGTCCTTGCCAGTGTGCTTGCCACCCTTCTGTCCTTGAGGACGAGCATTGTTGCGCTGGTTTGCGCGTGGCTTGCCTTCATTACGGTGGACAAGCATGGACTGGCGGTGATCGACACCAGCCTTTGTTACTGCGAAGAAGTAGTTGGTGGGGTACTTGTGCGTCTCTATGAGGTGGGCTCGCCTCTCGGCCGGCGTTTTACGCTTCTCGGCGCATGTCTCAACGAAGCACGAGTACTATGTGTCCGTCAGCATCTCCTTCTGCCAACGTTTGAAAAGGCAATCGCTTACGATGTGGTCTCCCTTCTCTTTTCGCAGCTCGGTCAGAGCATCGTGGAACTCTCTGATGTGTAGGTTGAGGATGTGCGACGATGGGAAGTTTTTTCTGCAGTCGAGGCAGCGGTTGCTGTGCGCCTTGTGGTAGTGCGACTCGTAGTCTTGGTATGTTGCAAAGCGCATGCCAGGCCCGTGGCCAGGCAGGGAGCATTTTATGTCGGTGGTAGAATCGGACTGCGAGTCGTCGGTGTCGAGGCCGACAAACTTAGAGACGGGTACAATTGCGACATCTTGCTCGGTGGTCGAGGACGCTTCGCAATCCTCTTCGGGCTCGCGTGAGCGCTTCATTCTGCTTGGTGGAGAGGACAGGGAGAAATACTTCTGTGCTAGCCCTCGCGCTTGTTTGTGGCTTCAAAAGCGTCGAGTTCCATAGTAACTTGCTGGTTGCTGATGCGTTCGCATATTTTGACGTCTGGGTTGTTTAGACAGCAAAGCTCCATTCACAGTGACGTGACTTCACTCTGGAGCCGAAAAGACCCACTACTGCCACGGTACATAAATAAGCACCCTGAGTACCTAGGTAGGTATCTAGAATTCGCAGGGGTCCCACTCGGGTACCTATGCATGTTGACCAGCGCACCCTTCCACGGGCGCTCTGCTACGGTCAAACTGCTGTGAAAAATGCGCTTCATTACCGTAGATCATCGTTGAGGTACTTTGGTACCTATTGAAGTGAATCAGACATGCAAACCTGGTAAAAGCTCAGGATTCTGCAAGCTGTACTACAGTACCTAAACTGGACTACTACCTAGGTACCTGGGCCATGTACTGGATACCTGCCGGTCGGTATCCAGGTACCCTTGGGCAGCTGCAAGAGTTGCCGCGAACGCAGCGCACGGTCCATTAGACGAGCAGCCGATCTGCGACTACTCTGAACGCGGCTTACACCCAAGAGTCAATTCACTTCTTTCATGCGCTCGTCGATTTCGCGGTCGCCAACATCGTCTCCACCAACACAGGATTGCAGAGTTTCCTCGTTGCGCCCCAGTAGCCCCCGGCCAGAGACCATCTTGGTGACCGATGTTGCCCACGCCAGCGACCGCAACCTCCACAAAGCAAACCAGCCAGGTTCCGCGCCCGAAACATCCCACCACGGCCCGCTCCCCGTCAGTGATGGATCGCCAATACCGCGCTGTGTCGTCCCCGTCCTCGTGTGAGACCGGTCTCTAACTATGGGCTTGTCTTGAGATTCGAATCAACTTTCGTTACTTTGCACATACTCGTCGAATCTTTACCACTCAAACTTTCTGCTTACCGCAGCGCCCGCTGCTTGCTGCCCAGCATGCCCGACAACATGGACTCGTTGCCGACTCCAGCAACTCGGGCGGAAGCCTTCTGGCAGTACGTCATATTGTTTTCCCTCTCTTTTGAATGCCTTGTCCAAGGCACATCGCGCCACGCTTTCTCTGACAGGGCGCCGAGTTCGGTCCCAATCATGAGAGCGCCCCAAGCATCCGCTCCGAAGTCCGAGTATGCTAACAAAGCCCGTACATCCAGAGAAGCCAAGAAAATCCGACACAAGATCCTACGTGATATCGAGCAGCTGAAGAAGGGATCTAGCGGCAAGACTGAAGAAGAGCAGTTGAAATCGCTGGAAGAGAGCATGGCCCAGTACGTCAGATCGCTATTGGCACGTCGGCAGAAGATGTCACACGCATAAGGAAGCAAGGCAAATCGACCCTGCGCACAGTCTGTGCAAGAGAATATTGGACTAGGTTATATGCCCATAAGATTTCATGCCTGTCTATGGGGTAGTCTACTGCAAGCGAGTGCTGTTTGGTCAGACTGGACTGGGGAAAAGCCGGATTTGCGCGTGGCATCTCTCGTTGATAATGCCGTGTTGACTTTCACAATCGTTCCTGACACAGTTTTAGATTTCGGCTGCGGTTTGTCTACACGCTTGCCGAGGATCCCAAGTACATCTACGAGTTAGATGCAGAGGATGCGATGTGGCAGCTTCACATATACATCAACAAGGCCTACCGAGATCTATTCAACGAGCGTCTCCGAGGCCAACCACACGTCGTGACAAAGCGCAAGGTGGAGAAGCTTTACATTAACTATCTCAAGACCGCCCACGACTTCTACAAGATCTACTTCCAACGCCTTCAAGCGCTGCATGGCTTGCCGCAGATCCCTAGGATAAACAGCGCCCTGAAACTACAAGCCCCCGATGTCGAGCAGCGCGAGGGCCAGGTTGTGACCGCCGAGGCCGCCCAGAAGTCATTTCACTCAACCCTGCTTCATCTTGGTGATCTTTCTCGGTGGAGACACAAAGCTCGACCGAAGCCCGATGGCTCGAAGATGGCTCTGCTATACTATGCTCTGGCGCACGACCTCAAGCCGAACTCAGGGGATGCGCACCACCAAATGGGAATGATCTACACCGAAGAGCACAATCATTTGCTCGTTGTCTACCACCTCTATCGGTCGCTAGCGATTGAGCTTCCTCACGGAAACTCGACACGCAACCTAGAGATCGAGTTCAAGCAGATCCTCCAGTCTTCCACACCCACCAGACGAACAGGTACTCCGGATCCCAACGAGGCCTTTTCCAACTGGTTCGTGAGGCTTCATGCTCACTTCTACAAGGGTGACCCGTTCACCCAACAGTCCGAGCTGGAAGAGACTGTGCTCCACCGACTTGAGGCAATGTTGAAAAAGCCAGACACTTTGCCTGTTGTGTTGAAGATGGTGTTTATCAACATTTCAGCCTACTACGTAGCACGATCCAGGGTCGAGAGTAAGCGCCATTTTCACTGACATCTCCTTTACCCTTCTGGTTTCTGCTCTTTCGGCTGTGTCTCCCTCACCTGTAATCTCATCTGGGACCTGTTCAAAAGCTGACTAGTTTCAGAGAAATGGAGTCTAGGTGCTTCCAACTCATGCCAATTCATCTTAGGGATGAACGTCAGGTGGATTGTAGCACTGTCTCGCCTCCTTCAATCCGAGCTGCAAGAGTTCTCAAAAGCTGCGGCGCCTGCGAAAGAAACGGGCGATACCAAGCACGGCGAATCACCCAAGAGCGCTGAGAAGTTCAGCCCCTTCACAGAGAACCTTCTACCATTGATGCGTATCTACATGGCCTGGCTATACATCTATCGAGCCGACATTGTGGAGTATCAAGAGCACCTAGGAGGTCATGTCTTTGATATGTACCGGATCCTTGCCCAATCCCTGACTACCATAACAAAAGAGTTCCAAGGCCAACAAATGGTAGCATCGCCATATCTCCTTCCCGAGGACGTCATAGCCTTGGGCATGAAGCCATTCGATGAACCTGGCATGGCCTCGGTTTGCCGACTCCACTTTGCATTCGGCAAAGACACGTTCAAGCCACATTGGGAAGACACCGGACTTCCGAGAAATGGACCTGATATGGAGTTGAGGGCTCGTGTCTGTGACCTTATGAACTGTGGCTTCTCTCTTTCTCTTGACGATACGTTCCCGCTGGCTGCAAATCCACCTGCAGAGGGCTCGGATGGAGTTATCACAATCTCCTACGTCGAGGGAGGTAAAGCCGCGCGACCTGCCCAGCAAGAGCCCATCAGGTCCCAGCCTGCGCAGGTCGATGTTCAGGTTGATCAGCTTGAGGGACAACTCCGTAACCTTCGTCCAGCAAGCAGGACTGGTCTTCCTGGACGAAATGGGATTCAGGCGGTGGGCAATCTTGGGCGCGAGCACACTAGAGTCCCGTCTGGCTCCGCTGCGATTGAAGGAAGCCCCGAACTTCCGACGAACGACATTGACCCTCTGGAGACGGAATCAGAGCTGAATCTTGATGCGAAGATGCACAACATGGTCGATGACCTCCTCGACGATGACGGCTCGGACCTGATGGGTGCTCATCCCGGGCGGGGATCTGCCACTCAGCCCAAGACCTCATCCTACGGCATGCACTCTGCGACAGCTGAGCAGGTTTTTGGTGGACTCCAGACGCCTGGTCCCGCACCAGGTGTTGTCTTTGGAAAGCCGAATCCTTGGGGCTCCTTTGTGAGCCCACCCCAGACAGTCCCAGCTCGTGGCGAGCCGGTGGGTTCTCAATACAGTGAGAGAACACAGTTCAGCACCGGCTCCCCAAACCAGGCGCAAAGAGCTTCGAGCACGTCGTCGTTGCAGCCGAACGTACCAGATTTCACTCCTGGTCCCAACTTGCAACGAGGCTCGGACCCTTTTGCTTTGTTTCCTACGGGCAACACTCCCGCAACTGGTAATCAGTTTGGCCAAACAAACTTTGGGACTTCCGTCCGCCCATCATCTGGTCTTTCTGGGACACTGCAAGGGAGCCGCGGTGGTTTTGGTCATGTCAGACAGCGACTCGGCGGGTCCACGGGGAGCAGTGGAGCCTCGTCATTCTTCTCGCCCAAAGACAATGCTGGTGCTTATGAGATTGCTTCCGGAGCGCACGTAACTGGCCAGATCAACAACAGTCGCTCAAAGACAGTGTCGTCTCCCTTGGGTTTTGGCATGGGTAACAACCCATTCTCCACCGACTTCTCGCAGACTTCCTCCGGCCTTCCTCCCGTCAACAGCCCTTTCGGTTTGCCGACAGGACAGCTCAACGGGGGCTTCGCCCCGGGCGACATGTACTCGTACAACCAGCAATTTGCGGGCTCTTTCCCCGCTTACACGCAACCCAACGATCTCACCACGGTCTGCAATGGCAACGTCTACAACGCCACCACCGCGTATGGCCGGGGTGTCATAGCTGCCAAGGACGACCCTTCTCACTTCCGAAATGCGGTCAAGAAGACGCACATGGCAACGGCTGCTGCCGAAGCCGATATGTTCGACCGTGCCATCTTGGAGAGCGCTCTGGCTGAGGACCGTCCGAAGCCAAAGGGATGAACGAGGACATCTGCGATTTTGTTCTACAATTCTTGGACACGGCGCATGTTCGTGGGAACTCGCCATCTCGGGCAGCCTTCTGATTTACAAAGGTGACTTGACCCGGAAGAGGTTTTGTCATACCAGGCGTGCTGCCACCATGATCACACTCGTGGGAACTTCGGAAAAAGGCCAGATCGCCTCGCAGCCTGACGGCGAGCGGAATTGTGTTGGAAATACTGGACTCTCTATTCCGAGAGCACCGCCCGGAGCCGGTCGCTTCCGAATCGATTGTTTTCCTATCTGAAAAGATGATGGAGCTTTCTACTTCTAGATCATTGTTTTGTGATCTGGCAGATGGGGAATCATAAGTTGAATTCTGAGACAAAGCGAATCCTTTCTTTGTTTTTTCGCTTCCCGCCCATGGATGCAAATCACCGTTGTTGAAACCAGGCTTTTCTACCCGTCAAGAATGCCCTGAGACGCCAAGATTAAGAAACCGGAATGTGTGGAAGAACGGAAGATTAATTTCGAGTTCCCAGCCACTCGTTCAGGCTTTAAGCCGAGTAAGTCTGCTTGGGGAAGGGGTACCTATGGACGGAGACGAGGTCAGAACATGGGAGCTGGAGCACGTGTAATTCGAGGGGGATGGGAGATCAAGCAACGTGTGTTTGGGGGTTAGTCTCCGGAGCGCTCTCTTCTGAGAGCGATAGTCGAAGCACTCAATATCAAAAGTATGAATAGGAAAATCTTTTTTTTGCAGTCGCAACTTACGAGGGACCCAGCTCCTGGATGCTGAGCTTGGCCAGCCACTGGCCCAGCTGGATGGACTCCTCGAGGGACTTGCCCTCGACGATGCCCGCGGCGAGGCCGCCGGCGAAGGCGTCGCCGGCGCCGTTGGTGTCGACAATCTGAGCCTTGTCGATCGAGTGCACGGGGTACTCCTTGACGGCGTCCTCGCCCTGGGTGGCCACGACGGTGGGCTCGGTGCCGTGGGTGACGATGGCGACGCGCTTGCGCTTGGAGTTTTCCTTGGGCAGGTTGGCCATCAGCTTGGCGATCTCCTTGAGGTCCTTGGTCTCGTGGCCGTGGACCTCGGCCCAGGTGGTGGCCTCGGTCTCGTTGCCGATCACGTAGTCCCAGTAGGGGGCGCTGGCATCGACGGGGTCCTTGAAGAACTGCGGGATGAAGGGCGCGGACAGGGAGACAACGAAGATCTTGTTCTTGGCCGCGGCCTCCTTGGCCAGCTCCATGATGGCCGGGGGCGAGACTGTGGAGAGAATAGGGAGTCAATATCACCAATCCGCAGATGAGTTGTCAAGGGGGCACACAAGCTTACCTGTGAAGTGGTAACCGCCGACATAGTAGACCTCGGCGCCCTCGACGAGGCTCCAGATCTCGGGCTTCTTCAGGTGGTCCAGGTCGTAGTGGTTCGCGGCGCCCAGGTCGGTGCAGAGACTCCTGTTGTGGCCGGTGATGACGACGCCGCAGCGGCCGGTGGGCTGGGTGGGCTCGACGCGGTACTCGACGCGGAGGCCGGCCTGCTTGACGGCGTCCTTGAGGATGGCGGCGTACTTGTCGTCACCGACGCCGCCCAGGTAGACGACGCTGTTGTCGGGCAGGATGTACTGGGCGCCGCGGGCGGTGTTCTGGGCTGCGCCACCGGCGATGAGCTTGGCCTCGAAGTTGTTCAGCAGGTCCTCGTAGAGGGGCTTGTGCTTGTCCTCGGCCAGGATGGCGTCGTTGGCCTTGAGGCCGTACTTGGCGAGAAGCTCATCGTTGCCGTAGGCCTGGATGTCTGTTGGCGCGTGGGAAGAGCTGCGTCAGCGGGAGAGAGCTTCTCGACCCGAAGCCATGCCCGAGGGCTGACGGCGGTGGGCAGGGAGGGGTAGAGGAGCTTGGAGCTCGCGCGCAACAGCCCAGGTATGCTTACCGAGGAGAGGGTTCTCCAGGCACAAGAGACGGTATTGCTTGGAGGCGGCCATTTTGCTCAATTGACTTGCTATGGCGGTGGTTGCGTGGAAATGTCTCGGTTTCTGTGATGGCGGGGTTGCGGTCGAAGAAGTGCTTCGAAGAGGGACGCCGCGGAGGTGGGGTGAAAAGAAACCCCTGCCGGCACTTCGGGTTGCGAAGCCCGGTAGGGAGCTGAGTCGGGGTAGCCCACGGGCAAATGGCGTGCCAGACATGTTGAATCCTCCGAGTCAGGTGGGTAATTTCTACGAATACACAGGCTACACACGCACTTGGATGCCCGGGGCTGACTGTTGCAAGCTCGTCAAAGTCGGTCAAACGGGCTCTTATATTGACAGTCCCGCTGGGTTCACTGAGAGACGGCGTGGGGAGAGTCAGGTAGGGTGATCCGTCGTACTAGCTTGGCACATGATGCCACTCTGCGTTCATGCTGTCGGAACCAGACAGGAAATTGCCTGACACGCTCCTCGCTCCTTCGGATCTACCTCCCCAGCATCGTGGCTCTGTGCCCTTGTATTTGGACCTAGAGCAACAGACTCTCGAGATCCACCGGGACGCCAGACGGCCAGTTTTGGTATTGGAATCATTTTTCTTTTGTATTCCGTGAATGCCGAGGTACTACCCATAAGCGGTGGTTTCATCATGAACCGCCCTTTTAGTACCAGAACACGCAAGACCGAAGATATCAAAGCAATCCGTAAACCCCAACCCATGAAATCAGCGACCGCCTTAGTCCTTCGTCTTCTGGGTACCACGCAGCAGACCAGTCCGTCTGGCAGCGATGAGACCCGCCTTTTGACCAGAGACAGCGTAACGGTTGATGGTGGAGGCTTTTCCGATATGTTGGTGGTTACCCTATGGTGGCGTGTCAGATGCAATTCATTGAAACGGGAATCGTTTTTACTTACACCACCGTGAGGGTGGTCCACGGGGTTCATGGCCACACCACGAGTCTTGGGCCAGGAGTTGCGCTTGACGGCGAACTTGTGCTTGGCGCGAGAAGCCTCTGTTCGAATGGTCAGCATGCTATGATTTTGCCATCTTAATCGTAACCTGTGGCAACCAGCAGCGGCGTCCAGGCCCGATTTCTTTTGGCTGGTCGCGTGCTCCAGCCCCCACAGATCCAGACTCCCAGGGTTGACATACTCAGGAGAGGCTTGTCCGTTCGGCCACCACCGGCAACGATTCCGATCATGCCACGGGAGGTGCTGTGGACGATCTTCTTGGCACCAGAAGGCAGCTTGATACGGGTCTTGCCCTCGTCGGGGTTGTGGCCGATGATGGTGATGTAGTTGCCGGAGGTACGACCCAGGGAGCCACGGTCGCCAATCTTCTCCTCGACGTTGGAGACGACGGTACCCTCAGGCATGGAGCCCAGGGGAAGGACGTTGCCGACGGTCAGGGCGGCGTTCTTGCCCGCGTAGATGAACTGGCCGGTGTACATGCCCTCGTTGGCAATGAAGGTCTCGGTGTGCAGCTTGAACTTGTAGGGGTCGCGGAAGACAACCTTGGCCAGGGGAGCGCCACGGCCGGCGTCGTGGACGATCTGCTTCACGACACCTCGGATGTATCCATGTCGCTCGGCGTAGTCGAGGGTCCTGAACTTGGCGGGGGCCTTGTTCAATCGGGTGATCGCCTTGAAGATGGTCGACGAACCCTTACGCTGGTTCCTGATAACTCTTCCCATCTTGGCTGCTGGCTCTGAGGCGTCACCTGCTTGAGAACGAAGACGTAAGTTTTTCTGGTCGGACCTGTGTGGCTGTTTGCACTGGAAAGCGAGAGGATAGGGGCCGCAAATCCGTCGGGTTGAATTGACCGATCGAAGACCGCCTCCCTCTCAATCGAGCGACAGAATCCAGGTGGATGGGTGGGTGTTGAACTTACGGGCAGTTTGATGGGGTTGTTGTGATGGTTTGTCGATGAGGCCGAATTCCTGACGCTGAATTTTAGAAGGCAGGAGGGCAGGAGCGACTTCTTTGATTTTGTGGCCGCACTAAGCTACTTTGGGGATGGCGCGAAATCACACGCTGTGGGTCCGTGCGCTGCACAGCATGTCAGCCTTTCCCGGAAGGAACCTCACACCTCGGCCTAAGATCAATACAACTCATCATCATCACCAGCTTCATCCACAGGCGGGTCCTCGCATCTTCCAAAACATGTCAATTGTCGAGTGCTGACCCTTCTAACAGATCTTGCATCTGCAATGGGATTGTTGACGGTACAGAGGTCATGACTCTTCTGGCGAGATGCATCATTATTCCGGCCTATTTCCTAGTCGAATGACCGGAAATCATGTGAGAAAGCTCTCATACTCGATTGATTTTCGACCGGCGTGGTGTGGATTCAACTTGGCTCGATAGGCCGGCACCCGGAAATCGAGGGCGCAGCTGGGAGTGTGAAACTCCCACTGCAGCCGGCTACCTGGCCGTAAACACACTGCGACATCGCCAGATAAGCTGGGAAAGCCACCGAAGCAGCATTTACATTGTGTGCAAGAGAAAGCTGCAAGTGCAGTCTTTTGCAGGCACTTTCCAAAGGGCTTGGGGCTCAAAACGCAGATCTCCGACTCTCTGCTGCTGCTGCCCCGGCTGTTGCCAGCTGCTCCAAGCCATTGTGAATGGACTGTCGGCGTTAGTGGCTGGTACTGGACTTTGACGATGCCTTCATCGGTGATTCCGGTGAGCGGTGTGATGTTGCCGCCTGAGTTGCGCGATTTTTTCGTGGGACTCATCGGGGGCCGTTGCAGCACAAGGGATGCCCTCTGCCTGAATCAGCGCTATGTCGAACGCCCAAAGCCAATGCGTGAGCCACAACTACCGGGGTTCGGGAACTTCTCCTCTGGGCTAGTTTTCCTGAGATAACCTTCCTGGGGTTATTTACTTGGGATAATCAACCTGTTGGGATAGCCTGCCTGGGACGACCTGCCTAGGACAGCATCCATGGCCCGCCTGCCACGATATTTGGGTAAGTTGTCGGTGTTTCAGGGACCAAGTGGCTCTAGTCCACGATTTCTGCCTTGTTTCGATTGAAAACTGGGATGCATGGAGCCCAGATGACTGTCCGGTCAAAGTTGGCTCGGCGCTGGTTGAGAATTTGCGTCCCAGGGAACACAAAGAACGTGGAATGTTCCTGCTTATCTATGACGGCGGGATTGCTGTGGCCAAGATCTCTGGATGGTTGCAAGTTCACGGTACGGGTAGCAGCCATTATGCGTCGATCTGCGGGGCGGACGGCAACACTTGGGCTGAGAAGGGAACATCTCCACACTGCACACCAATGGATTCATTGAAGGAGCGACAACAGAAGGGTGGCACAGGCAAAGACTGCGGATAAGCAGTGGAATGGCCACCGGCTGCTGCGACATTCGTGCCCCCATTGTGAGGCTATTCAAGAGAAGGCTATGCAGAACGAGAGTATCCCAGGCAAGGCTGTCCAAGAGGAGGCGACTCGGGGAAGGGCTAACCAGGGGGAATGTCATGCTATGCTATCTACATGGAGGTAGCTGGTGACCTCTTGGAGGTAAACCGAAGGCAAGGACGTTGGATTAGGCAGCAGGGGGGCAGGTAAATGCCATGTAGGCAGCGTGATCTAGGCGGGTGGACATAATGGAAGCATTGATATATCTATGTTAATCCGATTCGGCGAATCATATTGCCTGTGGTCGTCGTGCGGCTCCTCGATCTTTAGCGGGCCTCCATTCCGTCACCGAACCTTACTCATTGGAACTTTCCTTCCGCCACTACAACCAGCAGCACCACCAACCTGCAGACTGCAACCGCAACGAGTTTGCCAGCAGCCACGGAAAGAATGGCCGACGACTCGTCTGATCTATCCTCCATCTCCTCCCTGTCCCCTGCTCCGTCGGGCGATGAGTCGGAAATAGAACTCAAGCCCCAGAATGGCATCCTGAAGTTCTTCCACCGCGTCTCCAAGGACGAAGTCGCCGAGACAAGAAAGAAGGAGATGTCGCCTCCGCCGCGCAAGAGGGAGCCCTCCCTACCCCACGAATACGTTTTTGCGGATAATCCAGACATTGCAGTAAGTCGCGAGGCTGATTTGTCGCGTCACATCTGCGAAAAGACGCGAAAATGCGCGGTCGCGTTGCCGCAACCCTGGCTCACCAATCTCGCAGTTCATTGTCATGTTCCGCAAGCGATTCGACAGTGCCATGCCCAGGTCTCTGGCACATTTCGGCCCTGTCGAGCTGGAGCAGGATATCCAGCAGGATCCCCCTGCCGAACGAGTCGAGCAATTCCTGTGTGTCGTTCTGGGCCTCCTTCTGAATCGCAAGCAAGACATCAAGTACGCGACCTTCTCACCTGCCCCACCAAACGTGCGCCTGGCTTACATTCTATTCCCATTTAGGATCGGACACTACCACAAGGCATTGAATGAGGATGCCATCAATGGGAAAGACTTCAAGCCTCAATGGCCTCGTGACTGGAACGATCGGAGCCCCCTTGCGGGCGGCGCAACCTTCCAGACGATCTCGCCCGAACAACGAGTAAGCGGCACACCCTCCCACCGTTCCTTCTTGGTAATCATACTGATGGCATGATAATTACAGGTCCTTCTACTCAAAACCTTGGCTCTATGGGCTCTAGGATACTCCGACGCCGTCAAGACCTTGATCAACACCAGCTACAACCAGAAACGCAGTGCCGACGACCTCAACCAACCCCTCTCCGTCCAGCCGTGGGGCCATGACAGCGAAAAGCGCCGATATTACCTGGTCGAAGGAGACGACAACTGCTCATTTCGGATATACAGGGAGGGCAACCCAGCCGCTTTGTACAACAGACAATGGATAAGTGTTGCTGGTAGCATCGACGAGGCCAAAGCTCTTGCGGAGAAGCTGGGCAAGGACAACGGCCAGCACGCACGCAAGCTCAGCAGGAGCATCTTGAACAATATTGTGAACTTCGAGGAGAAGGAGGAGGTATGCACGCCACCACGAGGCTGTCTCTGCTCACTCTCTGGGTGCAGCCTTTCCACTCCCAGTCCACCTCCCATCGCATGCACGCTCTTGGAGGTGTGGGCTAACATGTTTATCCATAGAAACGCAAGCGACGCGAGTACAGACGCACGCAGAAGGAACGCTTCCGCCGACCCGAGCCCGGTTTCTCTCTGTACGAGGGTCGGACGAGAGGAAAGCGGGTCAAGTACACCTACTCCGATGACGAAGACTTCTACACGGACTCGACGAACAACCGCCGATCAACGCGAAACACTCGAAACCACACTCCTGTTGAGGCTGGCCCTGTTATCACGGCTAGCGGTCGCCAGTCGCGGCCCCCTCCTCGGCTCACTGCCGACAACATGAGCAACGGCGACGCAAGCGCTGCGGCCAGCGTCCAGGGCGACGACGCGATCGGTGGCAATCTGGATACCGAGATGAGCGAAGCGCCAGAGATTGGACTAACTGGCCGACCCAGACGAACTGCAGCTGCACAACACACAACAAACGGCTGGTCCACCTCCCGGAAGCGGAATAGACCTTATGTGTCTGACGACGAGGACGAGGACGAGTCTGAGCCAGATTTTGGCGAAGAGGGCGACGACCACATCCCACTAGATGAGACGGAGGATGAGGAAGAGTTTGAGAACGATGCCGTGGATGAAGATGATGAAGTCGCCCCAGACAGCCCCGATTCTACCGATAGTCGCATGGTGAAGTTGCACATCAAGGTCAACTTCGACGAGGATGGCAAGGCAAAGCGCCTGGCAAAGAAGCGCGGCTCAACGGAGTCGGCCTCGACGCCGTCAAACATCGCGTCCTCGCCTGAAGCCGCCGAGTCTGCCTCTGAGGGTAGCCCAAGCGACATTCCCGAGCACGAGCCTGAGCATACCGGAGATGTCATCCAAGCCGCACCACTGAAGCGCGCAGAGCCAGGCATTGCCTCGGCTTCTGCGTCTAAAGCACCCAGTGCCGCTCCCACTCAGGATTCTGGTACCCTCTCGACGCCCGCTGCTGTGAGCTCAGCCCCGACCAGCGCTGCCAAGTCATCCGAGAACTCGGAGAACGTGGCGCCGAGGCCAGAGGTGCCCACCGCTGACCGTATTGCGGCGGCTAATGGTAACCTGAAGCTCCAGGCAGGCGCTGCGCCGGCCTCACTCGCCCTCAGAGGCAGTCCCGAGAAGCCCCGTGCAGTCATGGCCTCGGCGAACCAGGATTAGGAGCCTGGTTGTCTGGCTATAGACGGACCAAAAGTGTTGTTCTGATTGTTTGGGAGTTTAAGGGATGGGCGGAAAAAGAGAGACATGGCTTGTTACACGGTTCTGCGCAAGGCGTCATCTCACATTAGATGGATATTGTTACGGCGGCAGTATGCGTGTTCAGGGCGGGCGGTGATCCTTAGAAGGGAGACAATGTCCGCGTCTTGGTGTCCCGAAAGAGGGCAAGTTGTGGCCATAGTACTACTGCTAGTACAGAGCCTGCTGGTGAGCATCGAGAGTAACATATCAAGCAAGACTTTTGATCCATGCTCGTGGATTACATGTGACCCGTGATGTGACAGTGTGCCCCTACCGTCGGTTCTCCCAGCTCCCCAACCACCTTGAGCTCTCGGCCACCTTGGCCACCTCGCCCAGCGCCGCCTCCACCTTGCCCTCCGGGTCGTGATACCTGCTGCCGTCAAACTCGACGAGGAAAAGGTACTGGAAGGGCTGGATCAGGCTCGGCAGGCTGTTGATGCTCGTCAGGTTCAGCCCGACCTTCCTGAACACGTCCAGCACCGCGGCCAGCGCCCCGGGGGCCCGGTGCGGCACCGTGAACGAGACGAGGCTCTTGTGGCCCCTGGCCTGGGCCGCGTCCTCCTCCTCCTTCCCGTGGTCCTCACCGGCACCAGCCCTCCCGCGCCGCAGCACAAAGAACCGCGTCGTGTTGTCGTCCCGATCCTCGATGCACCGCGCCAGCACGTCGAGCCCGAACGCCGCCGCGGCGCTCTCGTTGGAGATGGCGGCCGTCTCCCCCGACTCGTCGGCCCCCGCCATCTCGGCCGCCTTGCTCGTCGAGCTCACGTCGATGGTCTCGACGCCGGGTGGCAGATGGGCGGACAGGAAGGCCTGCGTCTGCCCGAAGGCCTGTGGGTGGCTGTAGACGCGCCGGATGTGCGACAGGTCGTACAGGGGCTTGCCCGCCGCCGTTGCTGCTGCTGGTGCTTCTGAGTCGGCTGGGGTGGCGGACTCCTGCTGCTGCTGATCAGTCCTCCTCCCTCGCGCGCGGCCGAGCAGGAAGTGGTGCACGTCGATGTACACCTCGCCGCACACGCTCAGGCCCCCGTAGTCGCCCCCGCGGTCGGCCAGGTAGCCCAGCGTGAAGGTGACGACGCCGTGGGTCGAGTTCTCGAAGGGCACGACGCCGTAGTCAGCGGCGCCGGCGGCCACGGCGTCGAAGACGTCCTTTATCGTGGCCACGGGGGTGAGGGTGTGGTCATCTTCTGAGAAGGCTGACTTGGTGGCCTTTTGGGGGTTGGTGTTAGCCGCTCTCTGTGTGTGCGTGTGTCTTTGTCTTGTCTATATGGATTGGCAGAGGGAGTACTAGCAAGCGAGGGCTCTCACCTGGTGTGTGAAGGAGGACGGAGGGCCTAGGAAGGCGACCAGCGGCCTTTTGGGGGATGTTCCGCCATCCTTTTGATCCTTGGTCTGAACCATGGCTGCTATGCCTATTGAGTCTTGCTTAATGTTGAGAGCTGCGGCTCGGCGGGAGTCAGGCACGAAGCCGAGAGGATGAAAATTTCTCGGAGCGCTGGGATCGTCCGTGTCAATCGATTTACATGATCACAAAGTAATTGGCAAGAGTCAAGTGCTCAATCGAGGCGAGTAAGAAGGGCAGTCATATATGGTTCATTCTTTGATGTGCGAAGTGCTTTTATGTCCATGGGCATTTCCATTTGCTTCTGGAGCTGAGCTAGGATCCGTGGTGGGTGCGCAGGTGCGGGATGCGCCTTGCACGTACACCAACCGGTCTCGAGCATCGAACAACGCAGCAGAGGTACCATCCGGAAATGCCCCGTCCGCATCGCTGCTGCAGCCTGCAGCAGACGTCCTACGTTTGGTCGGTCCATTCCTGCAAGCACTATTAAGTCACCCAACGCATCAAGTTGGCCAGCCCATCAGCTTCGTTCCGTACATATGGCAGCCGACGTTGTTGTAGGACGTGACACAATGGTTGAAAGAGCGTATCAAGTTGGATTTTGTGTAGCACTACCAATTGAAAAGAGCGACTCAAAGCAAGGAGCAAGAGGGACTACAACGCTGTGTCCTCCGATTGGACAAATTGTTGTCTTGCTTTGGACATTCCCCGACGATAGGGCAGTAACCAGGTTTACGCCCATACCAATATCAGTCTCCCTTGCCTCCATCCTTCCCCATCTGCCCTGTCTTTGGTAGCCCTGCAACGAAGGCGTCTTTTGGACTCTTCAACTTCTCGGCGCACAGGGACACCACAAGTAACGGTTCTGAAGCTATGTCTCAGCAACTGGTGGGATCACTGGTCGGGCTTGGAGCATGGGGGTTTGAACGTACCGCCGTGTTTTTCTAACTCAAGAAGCCGTCATGTCGACATGACAGAGCGGAGCGGTGACGGCCGCACGGCCTGGTGAGGCGACTGGCCGGGATTGCCACCGAAGCCCTTCATCAAGCGCCGCTGCGCAGGTGAGACTTTGCCGGACGCCGTCTTGGGTGCCGGCTTCTGAGGATCGGCAGCCGTCATCGGCTCGGACGGGATTGCTTGAGTTGAAGAGCCCTCGTTGTTCACGAGGGATTCAAACTGTCAATCGTCGTAGTAGTCATCATCGTCGTCGATATCTTGCAACTGCTCAAAGTTGACCTTGTAGCGCAGAAGGCCTCCAATTCCACCAAAGCCCTTGACAAACTGGTTGCCCTCGGTCGATCGGTCAGATACAAACTCCAGGGTCGTGCCGAAATCCTTGTAGTGCTCCGCAATCCACTCGAGGAAGGACTCCTGGTTCACGACTTCCATCTCCTGGCCCGCAGACGCCGAGGACTTATCCGCGAACATGGAGCGGTCGCCCGAGGTCTCCTGCTGCTTGGTGGTGTGGACAAGGTACTCGGCTCCGTTGCTGTCTTTCAGAGTCCAACGGGTGATCTCAAGGTTCTCGAAGACGATCAGGATCTCCACAGCTCCGAGCTCCAGCGCCTTGAGGGTATCCTCGATACCGTAGCAGACTCGGCCCGTGTCCTGGCTGATTTCCTCGAAGTATTTACCGATCAGCTTCTTCTCCTGGATGAACTTGACGTTGCCAAGAGTCTCAGAGGCCAGCTCGATGGCCTGGTTGAAGCCGTTCTCTCCACCGTAAGACACATCAACAACCTTAATGACCTTGGAAGCAAGACGGTTATCGAACATGTCGGATGCGTTCAAGTCGTTCTTGAAATCGGCGGAACCGGCGAGGATGATCCCGGCGACGTTGACCTTGTCGTTGGTGATGAAATTCTGGACTGCCAACTCTGCGACCTTGCGGACATAGTTGTGACGCTTCTCCTCTCGCAGACGGGCGAAACGAAGGGCGGACTGACCACCACGACCGTGCTTCTTGGGCAAGTCGACCGAGAATTTGTGGACGATTTCTCGGGTGTTGCCGCTCAGGGTGCCGAAGAGCGCGCCGTTACCGTCCATGATGATGAAGCCGAACTTCTGGTCGGACTCGAGGAGCTCGGCGAGAGCCTCGGTGTGGAACTTGTTGTCACAGAGGTAGAGCGAGGTGTTGATGGGCTTGAAGGGCTCGAAATCGATGTTGACCTTGCGTTCCTTTCCCTCGGAAGTCAAGATTTCACCACAGTAGACGACCAGGCCATTGGGAGGAACCTTGTTGTACAGCTTGAGACGCTGCTGGGTGGAGGTGATGGCGGACAACACAGACTGCCTGTTGACACGCGACTTGATATTGGACGCCGTGCCCTGTTTTGGTTGTGTCAGCGTGCCGCCCTGCTATTAGGGACGCGCTATGCGGATCGTACGTACGTATTCTTCAGCCAACATCTTTGCAGCACGAGAGACCTGATCCTTGGGGGCTGGTGGGCGGTCAGTCAGCCGTGCTGGGACCCGGCGCGTCTTGACAGGGGGCGAAACGTACGGATAATGAGGGAGATCATGGATGTGCCGTTACCACGAGCGGCCTCGAGCCTCTTAATGAGCTTCTTGACCTTCCATATCTCGATCTGAGGCCTTCAGTCAGCATGGATGCGCAACACAACACGCGCACGAGTCGGGCCGTGCAGCGTGTATAGTCGGACGGCGGGGAGGGATGGACCGACGTTCTTCTCGGCTTCCTATAGACGTCTTATATTAGCAAATGCATCGGACACAGGAAGGCCCACGGCCAGACAGCAGTGGCCACGAGACAGCCCCCGTTGGCAGACAACACGAGGCATTGGCTGGGGAGCGGGAATTAAATGCGGGAGTATCAGCAGCAACATACGTTAGCCTGTGCGTCACTCATTTTGAGGCTGGGTTGGACGCCGGAGCGACTTTCTCGATCTGTGTGGAAGACGGCAGCCGAGCAATGTCCCAGGGGTGCAGGTCTTGAGGTGAGTCCCTGATGAAGACAAAGGAAAACGAAGAGCTCGCGCCGGGTGTGTGTGGTGTCTTCGCGGCGGGGTTTCGTAAGATTTTATGGAGGGGGGGAGGGACTGATCAAAAGTGGCTGATGGCAAATGGCCCTTTTCTCTTTTCTTTGGTGTCAAGTTGTACGCCTGCCGAGTCAAGGCCCCACTGGGGCCGCACATGCCATTGGCCACAACCCGCTGCTTAGGCCCCCAAAGCTGCAGGTTACAGTATCAAGCTGCACGGATCTGGTGTGCACTATGTACCCAGACAGCCTCCCCCAATGCGGGCTGTACCTTAAAGTCAACTTGACCAGTTGACGCACACCAAGTCAAGCTGTGTACCAGGCATTCATACCTCACCCATTGATCCTCCCCCAACGCCACCACTGATACAATCAATCAACCTTGGGCTTCAGAGCCGGATTCCTCAACTGACTCACCATTATCACCCCTTTCAGGACAGTCATACTTGGGCCAGGCACCAGGCGAAATCAACTTGGTACCCAAATCCACCTGACGTCACGTTCGCTCGCTCGCCTGCTCACCGTGAGTCGGCTCCAGAAAGGCTGAAAGGGGCCCCTCCCAGAGCAAAGTGGACCCCCATCGCTCAGGCGCCAAAGGACGGACCACCGTCCCCATAAAGCAACCCCAGTTACCGTCGCCTGCGCGCGCGCAGCTCCCTCCAGCCCAGCATGGCATCATCCGAAATCCCAATGCAGGTGGCAGAGACGATCCAGACAGCGCACATCAACCGGGCGCCCTCGGCCCAGCACGACCTCAACCCGTCCACGGCCGCCGACTCGAGGGAGCCCGTCCACCTGGACAAGGACGAGGCACACGTCGACGACGACGACGATGACATCCCCGTCAGCGTGCTGAGGCCCGCCAGGCGCTTCTCGAACCTGCCGCCCATCCCCGACCTGCGCTTCGAGCAGAGCTACCTGCACAGCATACAGGATGCCAAGTCGTGGTGGATGGTGGCATGGATCACCACGAAGGACCAGGTGCGTGCCGATGGCCCATGAGGTCCTTGTTCTTTGATTTCTGGATGGTCACGGATGGCAGACGCTAACGATATACCACCGTCTGCAGCTCGTGATGCCCATGTTGCAGGGCGTCGTCTACAACCTCGCCTGGTGCGGCTGGCAGTACTGGAACAAGAACGCCCAGATGAGCGGGAACTCGATAGGCGCACAGGTCCGGAGGTGGTGGTGGGGGGTCAACAACTGGCCCATCCCTTCGAGGCCGGTGGCGAGGGAGAAGAAGGACTGGTTCCGTCGATGAGCATTTTGAGCAACCTGGGTGAATATATACCGAGGATGCTTCCAAGCACATACACATGAGCCCCATGTGGGCGTGGGCTGCTTCTCGCTATTTTGGATCCGTGCTCTCCATGTGTGATCTTGTCATGGACATATGAGCACGCCTTATGGAAATATCGTGCAGCTCTTCAACTCGCCGTGGTAATCCGGCACGCCAGCTAACGGTCCTCTAAGCTGATCTGCGAGTGCGTAAGGCAGAGCAGGCGGGCATCAGCGCGAAATGCTTGAGAACTGCTGACAGCAGGTAGACCGTGCAGGCAGTACCAACGAAATACGGCACATAGACAATGATGAACTCGGCAACGCTCAGAAGTGCAGTTTCAATAGCCCATGAGACAGGCTTTCACATTCTCTGTATCCGACTGCTCAGTCCAATGGTACAAAAGTATCAAATCATATTTCCTCTCACCCACGCACCTAGATGCGACCATTCACATGACCGTTGAGGGCTCGCCCCCTTTCAAATAGATACAGCTGCGCCTCCCAAGGCCTCAACACAACCCCCTTCTCACTCGCCCGCGGGCCCTCATCCTCACCATAGTTACCAAACTGGAACGCCCAGCGTCCGCCCTCATACGCAGGGAACCCAGCCTTCTGCTGCTCTCCCGAGAAGTTGAGCGCCACCAGCGCCATCTCCTCGCCGCGGCCGCCCCTCTTCTTGACAAACACGAACGTCTTCTCGTCGTCGGCGCCGACAACCTCGAACGTGCCGCGGACGAGCAGGTCGGCGTGCGCCTTGCGGAAGCGGATCATGTCCCTCCAGAAACCCAGCACCGACGACCGGGGCCTCGCCAGCTGGTCGGCGACGTTGATCTGGGCGTACGAGTCGTTGGCGCGCATCCACGGCCCGCGCGGCGAGTCGGTGAAGCCGCCGTGGCGAGAGGCGTCCCACTGCATCGGGGTGCGGGCGTTGTCGCGGCCCAGCACCGACATGTTGGCGAGCACGGCGTCGAGCGCGGCGCGGTCGCCCCCTGTGGACCGCTTGACCTCCTCGTAGTACCCCAGCGCCTCGATGTCCTTGTACTCTTCAATGGGCCATGACCGTGGGATGTTGACCATGCCGATCTCCTGGCCCTGGTAGATGAAGAGCGTCCCCGTCAGCGAGCACATCATCAGCGCCAGCAGCTTGGCCGACCTCTCCCTGTGCTGCGGGTCGTCGGACGCGAAGCGCGACACGGAACGGCCCTGGTCGTGGTTCTCGCAGAAGGCCGTCGTCCACCCGTCCGTGCCCTCGATGAACTGCTGCCACTTGGCCACGATGGCCTTGAGCTGCGGCAGCGTCCACTCCTGGAACTGGTACTTGTACGGCGAGCCCTGGCCCAGGTCGACGATGTCGAACTGGAACACCATGCTGAGCTGCCTGTCGCCCAGCCCCACGTAGTCTAGCACGCGCGCTGGGTCGGGGGTGTGTGGCAGCTCCCCGACGGTCATGGTATCATACTTATCGAGGACCTCGCGGTTCATCTCCCGTAGGAACTCGTGCATCCGTGGCCCGTTGGCATACAGGCACCACGCAGGCTGGTCAAACGTGTCCCGGTTGACGATAGGGGCGTCCCTCAGCTCCGACACGGGCCCCTTGGACCACATGTTGACCGTGTCGATTCGGAAGCCATCGACGCCCTTGTCCAACCAGAACCGCATCGCGCTATCGTAGATGGCCCGGCGGCACCCGTCGCTCTCCCAGTTCAGGTCCGGCTGTTCCTTCGCGAACAGGTGCAGGAAGTACTCCTGCGTGTGCTCGTCCCACTCCCACGCCGTGCCGCTGAAGTAGCTGCGCCAGTTGGTCGGCGGCATGCGCGTCCCGTCCTCGGCGTACCTGGGCGGCCGCCAGATGTACCAGTCGCGCTTCGGGTTGTCCCTGGAGGAGCGGGACTCCTTGAACCAGGCGTGCTGGTCGGATGTGTGGTTGACGACCAGGTCCAGGATGAGGCGCATGCCTCTCTTGTGGCACTCGTCGATGAGGACCTCCATGTCCTGAACGGTCCCGTAGGGCGCGTGCACAGCCTCATAGTTTGATATATCGTAGCCCTTCATGCGGTCAGAAATGTTCCACAATCATCAAGGCTCCAGGCACCTCTCACGGGGGGGGGGGATCTTACCATGTCAATTTGTGGGCTGTACGATGTTAGCGTCATGGCAGCACTTGGTCATGGTCTCGATGGGACTCACCTCTCAAACATGGGTGATACCCAGACGATGTCGATGCCCAGGTCCTTTAGATAGTCCACCTTGCTGATGATGCCGGGGATATCCCCCAGGCCATCTCCATTGCTATCCTTAAAGCTGGCCGGATATATCTGACTGTTTTGGGGCACGATTGTGCCATCAGTCAGCGTGTAGTTCAGAAATCAAGATCGTAAAGGGGTGCTAGAGCACCAGGGATTGCAAGACGATCCGGACGACCTCTTGAGGCGGACTCACTATGCCACTCCTTCCTTCCACCAGAGCTTCTCCCCCGTCATATTCACGATGATTGTTCCGTGTGAGGCTTCAAGACGATGGCTGGTTTTGGATATCAACCTTCGCTCAGGTCATTACAATTCCTCCTGTTCGCCGGGTCTATAAGGGATTATCGTATATCGTCGGTGCTTTCTATGTTAATAAGCCCACGGGGTGGTGATACCACAAAGCCAGTGACCGGGTGAGGTGTGGAGGGACAGAGGCTACACAGTAAACAATTGCGCCTCCCGAGTGAGCGAGTAAGATGACGGCGAGATCGTGTCTATCTATCTACGCATGCCCTGGTTTTCTCCTGGCCTCGTGACCAACTTAAATACTACTTTCCGTACGACCGGCTATCACGACGCCCGCACAGAGCGACCGGCTAATAATGACGTTCCATGTGAGAGACGATCGTGAGGAGGTGTTTGAGTCGCCAAAACGCTCGCTGCAACTCTTGCTCGTCCGCAAACCTGGGGTAGCTGGTGCAATTACCTCGGAATCATCCATATCTAGCTTCTTAGCTAGCCCGCCGGCAGACATGTGCGGCGTCTCGCAGGTGCTCGTCGGTCCGACGAAGACTACGGCCAGGGGATAGCGCAGCACCGGCCGGAGTAATTCGCGTCCGGGGACGGCGCTCCCACGGGGTGGGTAGCATGGGCATCGTCTCCTCATGATGACTTATCACAGAAGTGAGAGGTTAGTGGCTGGCTGCAACAGTGACCCCAACTCCCTAGCGGGCTTGGCTGCACGACGCTGATTTTACTGTATTTCTTTTTGTATCTGACACCTGCGGCACTCGGTTCGAGCGCGAGGCGGTCGCTAATAAGTATGCATGGGGGTAGTGTCTATGTCCTGGCCAAAGTCAAGGTACCACCTCTCCGTCGCCTCAAAATTGGTAGTCCAACCTCTCTATAACTAGGCATGTTGACCGAAGGCCATCGTGCTGGCTGCGTCTCCTCTCCTGTTCCTTGCCTGTTCTGCTCCGCTGATTGAGAGCAGCCGGCTTGTCCCGATGAGGTCCTATCTGCGTATGGCAGACTTTTGCTCTGCTCATTTTGTCATGCCAAGAACTGTCTGACATTATACCCAGCACATGTGGCTGGGATTGGAGCTGACGTCTCAGCCATTTGGGGGCCGAACTCGGGCAGCGTGATCAGGCACCACGCAACGAAACGCCGTGGGTGGGGTGTAATACATGTCCTCAGCAGGCACAAAATTCTTATCTGCCTGCCATGGGAGTTGCCCCTCCGCTGGGTTGGCGTTGGTGCTGCTGCTGGTTGGCCTGATTGGCAGCCTGGGCAACTTGCTGCTGTTGCTGTTGCTGTTGGTGTTGCCTCAGCATCTGCGCGTACTGGTGAGGGCTCGCGGCGGCTGGCATCCCATTCACCATGCCCTGCTGCTGATGAGGGCTTCCAGCCGCGGCGTCCATGGCAGTCTGGGCGACGTTGTTCCTTGCTACTTGGTTCTGCATCAAGCGTTGCTGCATGATGTGAAGTGCCTGCCCGTGGGCCTGTTGCTGGCTCATGTTTGGATACTTGGCCCTGATTTGATTCTCGATCTCCATGATCTGCGCTTGGATTTGCGGCGGCAACTGCTGCTGCTGCCGGTTGAAATTAGGCGCCGGTGGTGACCCAGCTCCCACGTTCGGCATTCCCATCCCGACTGCCCCAGGAGAGGTGGCCATGCCCATACCGTTGGGAGTGTATGGGGCCATGGAGTTGATCATGTAGTTGTTCTGATTGACGCCGTTCATTGAGTTGCGGATGATGGGAGAGCCCTGCTGCGCTACCGAGCCATTCGGCATGGGGTGGGGTTGCGGGCCCTGCTGAGGCTGCTGGGCCGGCTGCGTCTGAGCCGGTGGAGGGGAGTGCTGCGGTGGCATCTGTTGCTGCTGCGGCTGGCCTTGTTGTTGCGGTTGCTGCTGCTGCGGCTGTTGCGATTGTTGCTGTTGCTGCTGCGGTTGAGGAGTGTGGCCTTGGACCTGGGGCGGCATCTGGCCCTGAGTCTGGGCCTGATTAGCCATCTGTTGCCGTCGCTGCTGCTCTGCTATCCGTCTTGACTCCAATGCTGCCCTTTGGACGGCTTGCTGTTGCTGGAAAGCAGCTATCTGGGCCTGTGAGGGCTGGGCCATGCCATTGACAGGCATATGAGGGACGAGACCACCCGCTGCTGCCATCTGTGCGGCAATCGCGTTTTGTTGTTGCATTGGCATGCCCGGCCGTTGTTGCGCGACCCCGAGCGTGCGAGCCAGCAATGGATTTGCTGCAACAGCGGCATGTGTTGCAGCGACCGTCCGGGCGGCCTGTGAGCCTCCCGGGGCACCTGCCACTTGGGCCATTTGAGTCTGAGATCTGCCTTGCATTGCAGCCTGCGAAGGGGTCTGGTCAGCGCGTTCTTGCCAGAGGGGCACCCCAGTTGCACTCACTCTTCTCTGGGCCTCTTGCTGTTGCGCGGCAAGTGTCCTCGCAATCTTTTCAGTCATCTGCTTGTCCCGTTCGTGCCTGGCTCGGGCATAGTCTTCTGGCGTCTTGATGTTCAGCTTTTGCTGCGGGGCTTCCGTCGAAGTCCTCCTGCTCTGGTTATTTGTGCTCTGCTGCTGCTTAGCGGCGGCTGCCTCGCGCTTCTTGGCTAGCTTCTTCATGGCGTCAATCAAGGCTAGATGTCTTCTAGGAGTCCGTCTCTCGACTCGCACCGGCAAAGTTGGTCGCCGCCGTGGTACGACCGCACCGTTCGGAACAGCTTGCTGCGTTGCGTTGTGGTTGGCTAATGCGATGGCCCTCTGCGCTTGATCAATCCGTCTCTGGTAAGTCTGGAAGTACTGCGTCCTAGCCACGTCATTCGGATAACCCTCTAGTTGGACCCAGCGCTCGAAACATTCCCATGGCGTCCGTCTCTCTTCACCAGAAATGAAAAGGGATTTTGATGAGATGTTCTTGGATATCAAGGACCAGTTGTACGAGTACTCGCGTACTTGTTTCCTGAGCTCCTCGTCTTCCGCTGGGGTCCACTGGGAGGCGATCCTGGACTCGAAGAAGCTCTGCAGGGGCATGAGCGACTCGGTAGGCGGCCTGAACTGGTGTCCAGCATGAAGCCGGTCCCGCACGAGCTTCATTTCCGGGCGGAACAGAGCCACATCCGCGTTCTCGGGGGGCAGGTCCGAGCTTCGGCCTTGGTCGTCGCCAAATATTACTTCGTCATCATCGTCCTCGTCCTCTACTGCGTATTGATACCGACTCCGCCTCGGTCGAGGACCTGCTGACTTGAGCGTCATTTCGCCCTCGACATATTTGCTGAGTGGTAAGGCTGGCCTGCGCCATTGGCCATCCGGATCATACCCAGGGCCGGTGACATCGAACTGAGGCAACTTCAGCGGCGCCCCATACAGCGGTAGCTCCTCCAAGAGTTGTTCGGATGTCGGCGACTGTTGAAGACCGAATACGACTTCGTCGTCCTGCAGCGCAAAAATCGCAGATGGGGCAACCGTCTGAGCGTTCCAGTCCCGAGGCTCGTCATCGATGTCCATTGGAGAGTCAGCATCTCCCGAGGGGACAAGGTCGGGCATCGGCGTTGGCAAAGACTCCTCTTCCGGTGGAGTTGTCCCAGTCTTGCTAGATGAATGTTCACCATCAATTGGTGGAATTCTGGCGGTTACCTGTAAGACCTTTCTGTCCTCTTGACTAGATGCCATCCATTCGGCACATGCCTCGGCCAGACTTCGTGCAACTGCCCTCTTCCACTTCCGCTCCTCTCGAAAATCCGTCCTCATCCACTTCATCTCCTGCAACAATAGGTCCCAATGCGAGGGAGGCCGCGTTGGCTCTGGGCATCTCTTCGGTTGTCTCAAGGACCACTTGTCATGCTGCTGTAGGTGGTATATCCTGCGCAAAACCTTGCAGGCTTGGTTCTCATGGAGAGCAATGCCGCAGTCTGGAGTCGAGATCGTCTTGTGTGAAGTGACCAATAATTGTTCGGGACTCCTCATCCATTGAGACTGTCTCGTGAAGCCATCAAAGAACAGTGGAACGAAATAGTCCTCAGTTGGGATGCGGTCAGGCCGAGACTGTGACCGACTGGCAACTATAGTCTCGCCCGGTTTCTTTTTCGGTTTCTCAAAGACCACAGTAGGAGCCCTCCTGTGCTTGTGGCCTTGCTTCTCGGCCAACGATCTTGCCCGGAGGATAGAGCTAGCTGGGGGCCGACCATGCTCATGCACGACAGTCTCTTCGGTCTGCGAGTCTGGGACATGGTCGGCCAATGAGGCCTGGGATGCCTGGGTCTTCAGGTCAAATCCAGTTCCATTAGTTAGAGGCGTTGACATGGATGCAGAAAACGATGCACCCGGCTCGTGGCTGACCGCATCTGCTGGTTCAGTAATCTCTTGGCTCGTGACACCACCAGCAAGTTGAAGTGGAGACGGTCGTCGGGTCTTTTGATGAGCCTCGTCTTGAACGAGTGAGGGCGTGGCTTGAGTGCCTGACTGAGGCCGAGTTGTGAGCGCTTCGTCAGAAACTGCGACTGCGGCCGCAGCAACATTGGAGTCGGAGAGATGGCCAGATGGCGGTGCAGAATGTGCGGGTGCGACGGATTGATTGGAAGCCCTTGTTTCCACAATAGCCGTACTGCTTTGAAGACCACTGGCTGACGTCGTCGCCTCTACAGGTTCGGTTGGAGGCGCAGGCGCCGGCTGCGCAGCGGCCACATCAACCCCTTCTCCCCTTTGAATCTGATCCGGGGCCTCTCCGGACCCTGCCAGGTCATGATTGTCCTCGTCTGTCTTCCTGCGCACGGAATCATCATCATCCCCGGGGTACGGTGGGCCCTCGTTGTCGGGACTGGTGTCGGGAGATGCATCCTGCACGGCGGGGGTCGTGGCTGTCTGTGTGGTAGAACCTGGAGAAGACAAGACGTCCAATGGCCTTGAAGCATCTAGAGCTGGTGGCTTCCTGAGGGAACTCAATCTCGGCTGCTCGTCGGAACGACCAGGTGTCTCGTCCACATCCATCGCATCAGAGACTGGTTCGTGGCTCACATCCTCCGCGTTCTGCCATCGTTGCGCGGCCGTCGAGTCCGTCCGCTGCTTGTCCGGTTCAACAAAAGCGACTTCCCTGACAGCTGCCCCCGAGCGGTTTGCAACGGACGTCCCAGCCAAGTCGGTATTCGAGGCGGCGATGCTTCCGTCGTTGGATGCCCCGTTCGGCAAATCGAGCCCTGTAGTTTGAGCAGAGGGTAGAGCGGGGGCGAGACTCTCCTGATCCACCCGTGACGGCTCAGCGATCGGTAGCCTGGCCCCTCCTGGCGTGGCTGCAGGCGGTATTGTGGTCGCAACGCGCGACTCATCGGGGTCTGGTCGTGTCTGCGCGGTGTGGGATCCCGGAGTGGACTGTGCGAGCCCGATCCCGTTTTCCTTGCCATGATTCGGAGGATCCAGTGATGCGTTTTGATTCGTAGACCTTGGACTCGTTCCTTGGGACTTGGGCAGGCTGAATGGTGGTATCTGTCGCGGGGGCAGATTGCGCTCGTTCAGGAACGGCCCTCTGTTGCGATTGATTAGCATAGATGACCACCTCCAGCCCTAAAAACGCGTATTTTGCGGGCTGTACGGGATAGAGAAAGCATACTTCAAGACGGCATTATCATTGAGGAACCGCCTTTCCTCCTGTGTGGGGGGTTCTGCATCGTTGGCAGGAGGGTCGAGGAGCGGTAGGGCGTCCCGCTGTGTCGCGACACAGTAAACCTCGCGAAGCTTCCTCTTCTTCGACGCTCTAATTGAACTGCACGCAGTTAGGACCACAAAAATGGGACCAAAATGATCGCACGGATTTTCTCTACAAGCCTGGCAGCGACTCACCTGCATCTTGCTCTCTTTGACTGGATCAGCGCGGAAAAGTCGGTTCGCTCGACCTCAGTCATAGCATCGACGGCGGCGACATCCGTTTTTGATGCAAAACGGAGGTCGAACAACCTTAATGGGATGCAGTGAGATGTACCGAGCGGTCAAAATGGATGGAAACAGCAAGGTGGTGCTGTTCCGATTGATCGCGATATTTTGATGTTGTCGTGTCCTTGGGGACCTGAGTTTTCAATGTGCTGCGATGGGGTGCTGTGACCTTGGGGGGTTCAGGTGAGCAGGTACCTAGCCTGGTGGGTTTAGTGGTTGAGACAGGTGTGCAAGCGGGGGGGTTGGTTGGGTTGTGCAGTGCGGTTGGATTAGTGTAAGTGAAAATGGGGAGAGTGATAAAGGCGGAGAGAAAGGAATGCAAAAGGCCAAAGAGAGGCACTTGCCCGTTTTCCGCTAAGAGCAACCTTTGGGGTTGACTTGACAGGAATTGCTGTGGCAGTCTTGGAAATGGCCTGCCCGCGCCCACGCTCGTGCCTGCAGGCTGCACCTCCCAAGGTTACCAGGTTGCTGTAAATTGGCTGGCTGTTACTGCTGCTGTTACTGCTGCTGTCACTGGCGCCCAGGCATTGGTGGCTCCTCCAACTGGTGCTTTTCTGTGCCGGGGAACCTGGGGATGGATCGGTTGGGGGCGATCTTGTTGGAACGGGAGGCATCCTGGAGGATGGGCCTGCCTCTTCACGAAAGGGCGCCATCCGGCGGTACTGCACGAAATGAGATGCCAGCTTCCCAGATGAAGACAAGATCGGGAACTTATCAGCGTGTCTGATTTGTGGTGGTGGCCAGAGTTGTACTAATCTAGTGGTGGTGTAATTTCTCTTATGCTTTCCTAGCGCAATTCGTCGATGACTGTTCAAAGTGCAATTATGATGAATAAATACATCAGGAATGATGGTAGAGCATTTGACGCTGTTGAGTGGCAGACGGTGCTCCGGAGTCGCTTGTGATGGTGCCATGTGGATGAAGAAAGTCCACCCCACGATGGAATAAAGGAACATTCCATCAGTGTGCCCATCCGGCTTCTTCGCTGCTCATGAATGGACATTGCAGGGTGTGGATCAACGAGTCCGCTCCAAAACTTACCTGACCCGTGGCAGACCGGACCCTGGTGTAGGCTAACCAATATCTACAATGTAGGTAAATGGACTAAGTAAGTACCTGGGGTGCCTGAGCGGCCAAAGGCGCGTTCGTGTTATATATGCGTAGCAGACTGCGTTTTTTGCGCATAGCAAATGATTCCGGATGCAATTTTGCAGTAGACTAAGCTACTCAGAAGATTCTGACCTCCTTCTGGCCGGCGACTAGCCACTCTCCCAAGAAAGTCTACATTACATCATCAAGGGACGCTTGCCGTCTCTACCGTTACGGATGCAGACGCCCTGCCCGTTGGAGCTTGCCCCGTTTGACCATTGAAACCTGACAGAGCCACTGCCTCTCGTCACCAGAGCACGGGCCCGTGCTCTCCGTCACCACCTGGGCAGTCACCACCGCACACTGCCCTCGCTAAATCCGCCCAGAAAACGGTCAACATTTTCCCAACCTCGTCCGATCCCTACGTCGACCCTTCACGTCGCTGCGTCACAATCGCGCACTTTACGGGTATAGAAGCACACTCGAAATTTCGATTTACGCAGATGGCCGATCAAAACGGATCCCGCATCGCCATCCGATTCGGTGGCGCAAGTTCGAACGGCCCCAAGAATGCACCCAAGAACGCATCGCGCCCCACACCATCGACCGCCTTGGGGAAGCGGTCACGCGGTGGTTTCGACCATGATTCAGACGGCGATGAGTCCGAAGAAGAGCGGCATGAGACCATCACTCACTTCGGCGTGAATGGCGCTGGAAACGATGACGACGACGACAGACGACCTCGCCAGGACCAATCCAAATCCGGTGGGCAACGCCGCAGGAGCCAAAGCAGGGACTCAACAGCGAATTCAAGTCGCCAGGACCCTACTCAACCGAATCAGGGCCACGCTGAAGAGGAGGAGCCTTTGCAGTACGGGCTTGTTTTATCGAAAAATCCCAAGAGAGACGCAGGGAAGGACGATGGCGACAAGGACGGGGCAGACAAGACTGTGTTGCCTAAAAATGCCGACGAGGAGGCCATCGCGGCGCTGATGGATTCAGGAGCAAAACGCGCGTTACATCGAACAGAGGACGAAGCATATCGGGACGCTACAGCCGACGCGCCCGAGGTGGACGATGTGGCCACCTACGATGCATTTCCTGTCGAAGGCTTCGGCGAGGCGCTACTGAAGGGTCAGGGTTGGGATGGCCAGATGCGCGGTCCAAAGGCAAAGGAGGTTAAGAAGCGCCCCAACGGTATCGGCCTCGGAGCCAAGAAAATGACGGTAGAAGAGGACCTTGGCGGGTGGGACAGCAAGGGGAAGACGACCGAGAAACGACCGCGGCTTGATCAGTACCGAAGTGAGAGGGACAAGGAACGCAGCAGACGAGAGGACAGGCATCGCGACAGTTATAAGAACGAACGAGATCGTGAACGAGACCGAGACAGGGACCGCCCCAGGGACAGACACCGCGACCGCGACCGCGACCGGGATCGCGACGCCTACAGACACCGCGACAGAGACTCACGACGATGAGACTGCGGCGACATTTCGTCGGAAATCATGGGTGGGCGCATCATTAGACGGCTGCTTTTGAGACAAATCATGATCAGAAATCACTAAACACGTATGTAGTCCGTCCACTTGGTGCCGTCGCAGTGTGACATGGACTAAACACAATCTCAGTCTTCCTTCTGAGACATAGTCTCCTCGAAATCCAGTCTGCCCAAGCTCAAAGGTGCCGGCGCTTAAACGCGCTCAATGACCATATGGCCAAAGAACTTTAGAGTGGACTATCGACGAGGATTGCCTCTGTTTGACCCAGGTGGCCCCGGTAAGATCAACCATCATGTTGGCACACGAGCCGAAGTGCTCTCTTCCACAAGGCAAGTCCGGTGGTCCGTTTCATTCCACTACGTCGGGATGATCTGTCCTGACATAGACCTCTTCAATGTGACCACTAAACATCACTGCGAAGCTGTCGGCTTCACCTTTTCTGTTCTGACCAGTATCTGAGACCAATCTGCCTCGAAGTACGAGAGAAACACCTCTGAAGCCCCTCAGAGGATGCTTATAGCGATATCATGTCGCGTGTTGATCTCAAGTGGCTGGGACAGAACCAGAGACCATGTCACTGCGAGACACGCTTGTCCGGCTGCTGGGGAGAGATGGACCAGACGAGGACACTCTGCCACGCCTTGCCAAGCTCGAAACTCCTAGTGAATGCCAGCGCAGGTTATCCGTTGTTGAGGCATCGGCGCGCATCCTTCTCTCCGTCCCCGTGTCGCTCCATGCTCTCATCAGAACTGCATACATTCCATCCTCAAGATCTTGCTTTTACCCAGATACGCACATCAGGGAATCTGGGAAGCTCAGGGACTTGAATCCGAAAGTTGTTTTGTGATGGAACGGATCTTGCACATTACCCTGAAAAAGACAATATACGCCGCAGCCAGCCCTAGGGTGTCATTCGCTGCAAGTTAAGCTGTGAAATGGAAGCGCCGGTCAAAGTTGCTGCGCCAGATGGTTGAGCTACAAAGATGGTTGTGGTCCGACTTTTCTTTTGCTATTTGCTTTTGCCGGGACTCTGTGTTGAACGGACCGTGGCGAAGATGGTCGGCGGTTGTGCCGGGGAAATCTGGGGTTTGATTTTGCACGGTGGTGAACCTTATTGCCTCTTCCCTTTGGCTAGATGACGTTCTACCAGGAACATTCATCAGCATCCATCCGTTCATGAAAATCGGACTGCTCTCTTGACCCACGGCCTAGACGAGTGTCCCAGGCGAGGTTCCATCCTGATGCGCAATCTCGAGAAGAAACATACCTTTGGCGACGTGGTTGCAGGGCTGTCAAGTCCCGAAGGATACCGCTTCGAGGCTTCGTGACTTCCTTTCCCTTGCATGATCACATGATACATTTAGTAGTATGGCTGTAAGGGTAGGAGACGCATGTTTCTTTTCGCATCCTTGTTTCCTCTTACTCAAGTATCCACAGAAATTGTCCACCGGTAAAGGTAGCTCCAAGTCACACTGTGACACACGCGGGATGCTGGCAAAAGTTTTGAAAGTAGGTGACCACGGGAACACAGACTCAGCGGAGTGCTGTCAAATAGGTGTGCCGTCACCTGAGTATGCCTCTTCGATGGATATAAGGCCTCCGGGGTCAGCGAAGTGAATGCGCTCTATCGACGACCCAAGTGATCGCAGTATTCGGAAAGGCCAGGTATCCGATACGGCACAAGGCTGGAAGCTCGATCCTGAGATTGGCACTGTCCCCAAAGAGGATGTGTCTTGATCCAACGCGACAACGGCTTCACTGCAATCACACAGGAGCAGCCTCTGCTACAAGAAGCATCTCACAGGGCTTTTCTGGAGACACTTTGATCATAGGTATTCTTCCAATGTAGAAATGAGCTCGCCTTCTAATAGTTCGACGCCACAGTCTCGATCAGCAAGGGATTTGGGAATGACGCTCAAGCATACTTTCTGCACGTGTCACTGTTCTCGACTTTCCGCGTCTGTGCGAAGACAACGCCACAGAGTCCAAATTAGCGGAATCACTCCGGTCATGGGTTTCAAGGTGTGGCAGAACAGATCAAGAAATTTGGCGCACTTGTGGCTGTGGCGGCGCCTTTCCGCTGACGACATATCCGCAAAGACGGACTTTACATTGCAGAAGGTTTGCAGAAGGTGATTGATGGCGAGGCCTCGTATGTCGATGCTGCTCGAGTTCTTGGCGACGGAGAGGAGACATTTCGCAAAAGCGACCATGTCATGAGAGAGGATAGCCCAATCTTCCGACGTTGCAGGCTGTAAGATACTCGGATTCTACTGCCACAGACTCTACTTCCGACTTGGATGTCCGCTGTCCCTCACTGCCAGTCAGCATGGTCCCCATCTGATCAGGTGCCCTTGACGATCCGATGGCCTTCCGAAACCAAGGGCGGCAATAATTAAAGCTGGCGGGAGGAGCCGAGACACTTTCCACGGTATACCGACGGTCTAGTGTACGACCACTTACTCCTTCAACCTTGCGGCCAAGTTTTGGTTCTGGAATCAAAGCATTTCCACCCTTTCAGGCGTCAGTCTTTCCGAGCCCAGCCGATCTGTTTGGGAAGACTGTCTCTTCCTGCCGCGGATCAGCATCTGTGTCTCGAACATAACCCATACGTACTCGCTTTAAGACGCAGGGATCCAGTATGCTGTACCCCGTGTGCGCTCGAAGGCGTCGAGAATTTGCCAGAAGAGGACGCTGTGTAGCCCAGGCTTGCTTGGGCCAAACGTCTTGTGACTGAGCACGGAAGCCGGAAAGCCACAGGAGCACAGCTTCCTCCCGAAGGACCGCAGCCTCGTGCCTCCCCTGCCGCATGGTTAGAAGGGGCCTTGTCCGCGGGCGGGAATCCGGGTCAAGTTCCCCCAGGGGGAACAATCTGGACACAAGAGGCGGGAATCCGAGACAAAGCCGCTGCGCATTGCCGTCATTGAGCCCTCGGGAGGGCCTGAGATCTTTTGCGGTGAAGAGCACCGTGCATGTGCTAGAGCAGGTAGGTCCCTGACATTGATAGCATGCTGGCCGTGGAAATGGCAAATTCCTCATGATCACGGGTATCGTTCAGACAGCAACTTGCGCTGTCGTACGACGGCGACAAAGTAAAAAAGGAAAATTTCACAAGGATATAGACGCAATGCGCAAGCAGGACGTGGAACGTTGCTGCCTGGCATGGCATAGCATAGCATGGCATATCATGGCACGGCATGAGCATGTACATACATTGCGAACGAACGCATGGCCGTCATGGCTCAACGTCCCGTCGCCGGCCGTGTGGATCATCCCATGAGCCGCCTCTATCTGATAGCCAGCAGGGGTTGCATTTGGCGAGCGCAAAATGCAGGAGGATGACTTGCAGCGGCAAACGCCTGCGCGTCGAGGGCGGGAGTGGAGACCGCATCCATTATCCGTGGACACCGTTCGCCCAACGGGTGCCCCGACGGCGGGCTCCATTGGTCGGCCAGGGATGTTCCTGTCACGCTTTGCCGGTGCATCCCCGGGGGGCGCCCCCAAGGCGGACGGCCAGGGCCCGGCGTTCCGCGTGTTCCCCGGGGGCCACGACAAAGTAAAGCATACTGTGGTGAGTGGACGGGGAGCCACACGGCTTCGTATCTATGTATAGGAGTTGGCTGTCGTCATGCGCGCTCTCTATGTCTGTGTGTATGCCCCCCTCCCCACACTTTGCTCCGTGCAGGGCAGGGGGTGGAGAAAAGGAAAAAAGTCCAGACCTTTCTGTGCGAGCCGCTGAGCCGCGGTGATTGTATGCGCTCTGTCTTGCATCTCACGCGCAGCTTACAACTTCGCATCCACCACGGGTGAGATATGGGCCCCGTTTCAGGCGAGGTGCAGCCACTAGTTGCCTGTCATGGCTGTGTGGGAAATAGGGGAGGGGGGGCCGCGGAATATCCATAGGTACGCGGTGGGTAAAAGCAGAAGAAGTGCATATGTCCTGGCGTCAAGTCACAAGTCCACCCACGCAGAGGCAGATCATTGTTTGTACAGTACTGGATGCAGCGTGCCGCTCTGGCGCATGGCCGGCCGGGCCCACCACCATCATCGTTCTCAATCTCGTGTCACACAAGCGCCCGATGTAGCTGGAAGTATAGGCCACCCGGAGCGACTTGGACACCTTGTTCCCCCCTCGCACAAGAAGCTCCACCCGGAGCCTGCAGCAACCTTTGACGCCATCATCCCCCCGGTAGTGCCACGTACCAGGTTGACGGGAGGAGGCATCTGCCACACGGAGGCATGGGTCCTACGTCAACGAGCATAGCCGGGACAGGACAGGCGAGACACGTGTAGCCGATGCGGCGCAGGACGGCATTGTCCAGAGAATGGAAAGGCAGGACAGGGCAGGGGGGCAGGGTAGGGCAAGACACGGCCGGCATGGGCAGCATCTCGCGAGATATGCAGTGGTGCGTGTTTGGTCGTGGTCATGGTGGTCGTGATGGGATTGGGGTTTAATGGTGGGTGTCACTCAAGCCCGTACCGAACCCATACCGTGTCTGTTTCCCTTCCCGCCCCCGCGGCCGGTGTGTGGGCAAGAACAGGCGGGATGGATCGATCGTGGAGGTGCGGTTCTGGCTTGGATCGTGGTGGTGGTGGCGCCGTGCCATGCGGTGCGACCAAACCCAGGCGCCGGGCACGTTAGATGCTTGATGTGACAGCACACACAACCTTTATGTATGTCAGATTCGACTATGTACTGTAGAGGGGCCCAATCGTAATATGTGAGCTGTTACTGCGATTGCTCTGTGGATTGTGGCTTGGTCTGTCCGATGTGTGTGTGAGGAAATGCAGAACATACATGGAAATTTCCATGTGAGTGATGAGTGTCGTCATCTTGAAAAGCAAGTGGGTGGTTGTGGAGGCGTCAGGCCAGATCTAAGGCGACAGGTCATGATGGTGGATGGATATAGTTGGTCAGCATCGTAATCAGGCCGTGATTGTTGGGTTTGTGAGCCTTTGTTCTTGCTCCTCTGGGTGCTAGTTGAAGAAAGAATTCTTCTACAAGTCTCAATGTGACAACCAGCATGTATTATAGATTCGGACTCGGGTATTATGAATCCCATGTGCCAACCAGGTTGTAGGATCAGTTGCCTGGCATGATCTAGATGGGCCCAGAGCAGCGTTATGCCAATGCCAACCTTAATCCAGACCTCAGCATGTAAGGAGACAGTGACGAGCACCTGCTTTAGATGAGCCTTAGCACCGCAATAAGCTGCCTTGACAGCATCGGTAGTGGCCTGTTCAGGGTCGTTTAGGTTGTAGTCCATCTCTCCCGGGTTTGGTGCTTTCTGTCACCAAGGAGCATCGCTTCGATCTTTGCAGGTAATGCCTTCAGCCGGTCCTTTCTGATGACAAGCAAACCTCCTTGCTGCCCAATTCTCTGTCCTGTGCCAATAGCCTGCTGGGGAGAGTATGACTTGACAGTCAAGTTGGTCAGCACCAGTGGAAACACATGCATCCATGCGCACACGAGCACACCCACCCATCATCCACTTCGTTCGCCGGAAAGCAAACAATATGGTGAGCAGCCAGTCACCCTCCGCCACTCCCGGGACACCCAAAATTTACATCGCCAATCATTTTTGGGGCCTCTTGTGCCTTCTCACGCCGGCCTTGGTTCTGCTGGTCCCAAGACTGCTGCACTGGAGCTGACCCAGATCCACCCAGACCTGACTGGCCGGTCCAGCTTTGGGAGGCATACTCCCACGCGGTAGGCACGGTAGGCTCGTTAGGCACAGGCACAGGCACGTCAGGAGACATGCCCCGGCTGAATTGTTCGAGGCCCGCTGTTTGAATGGAAAGACCCTTCATCCACACCCGGGCAGCCTTAAAACTTCTGCTTCCCTTCCACGCGGCCTGATCTGTCTCCCCTGTTGTTGCATGGGCGAGCTCCTTGGTCTCGGCACCTTCCCTATTTCCAGCTTTGGGCTCCTGCTGCGAGCCTCCGTCTCTCAGAGCCAGACACGTCTCCGCCATGCAGCACACCGGCTTGTCAACCACGTTTCTGATCCGAGAAGCTCTGCCTGCAGGGCTGACTGGCATCACATGGGAATGGGATTGGGAATGGAGGCGGACAACATGTTCGACGCCCCGTCCTAGGGGGGGCCGGCAACATCCCATCCGAGGACCACGAGCCCCATCATTGGCAAAGAAGCAAAGCAAAAAGCAGCCACAAAAGCAGGTGAGGCTACATGGCGAAAAGCATGGATGACTGCTTCCTGTCTAGCCACCGCATCGACATGCCAATCCAGCGATGGGCGCCGCGCAGGACCGGGCCTAGCTATGCACGCATCGCTGGATTTGATTGTCCGCTTCAGGTCAGCTTTGTTCTTGGGTCAGGGGTTTGCCCTCGCCGTCATCGATGATGCTGACTGCGAACCAATGCAGACGAACCGCCCCTTTCAGCATCGGCCTGCCCTGTATCTGGAACGGCTGTATCCGCTGCAGCAGTCGTGGCCCGGCCGGAAGGCTCGATACACTGCAGTCACCGCCATGTCGAATGAGACACCGAGGACGCCATGACAATCGAGGAAGGCATCACAGGGCGGGTGCGGAAAAGGCTGATACTCCCGAGGCCCACAAGCGCAGACTACGAGCAAAAGGACCGCATCGTAGGCTCATGGCGTGGGGGGCTCCTGGCCAGACCCGCGGCTGTCCCAGCGTGGTCGGTGGCCCCAGGTTTTCCCCGGACGACAAAAGCAGCAGCCTCCCGGTGGCGTGCCATGTCTGCCTGAGTCTTTGTGGAACGACGACAGGCGAGTAGCTCGTCTTGTATGTGGCTGTTTCTGCCGATCGCAAACTCTATGTACGGAGCCAGGATCTCAACCATGTTGTGACACATGGCCAGGCCTGGATCCCAAGCCGCGCAGCCGGCAGGCAAGTCCAAAGGAGAAGGCTGGCGATAAGATCATGGATCAGTGTTGTATACATGGCGGCAGCATACCGAGGTGGCAATCGAGACTCGGTGAAGAGAGCTGCAGCTACCCAAGACTGCCAATGGCAACATCAGTCCAGTCCGGAGGGGCACACGGGGCCGGACGACGACCTGGGGCGCTCATCGACTGCGCAGGCCGATATTAGCCATTCAACGGCCAATCTAGCAGGATGCCGTTCAAAAGTGTGTCATGCGATGGCGCTTCCCAGGTGCTGCCATAGCGTGACACGGTGCCGGACTAAGCTGCAGTGCAAGCAGGAAAACGAAGGGCGGATACAAGAGGCTCTACTGCGTAGTCTCGTGCTTACATGGCGGCTTACATACCTCTGGGGTATCCAGCGGCCATCGATGGGCACGGGTAAGGTCTTGGCCACCCGGACGGAGACGACGTGCCCAGGTCGTCTGCAACGGCGGCCAGCTCATCGGTAGTTCTAGGGAATGCACCGCGGCTCTCGCTGATGGGAAGTCCCCACCGCCTTCACCGGTCTTTTAGCTCCGTCCACTGTCGTGCCTCAATCACGGCGCTCTCCAGCTCCTTGGTGCGGGTACGAGACCGGACGGGCCGCGCAGAAGGTTTCTGCGAAGTCGTACTTTGTTTGGTTCTGGTTGATGCTCGGTGCCCCCGACAGGATCTGCGAGCAGACAACAAACAAGCAGGGCAGGAATCCCACGTAGGCAGAGCGCGCAGAGCGCAAAGGTGTTTGACCACACACACAAACACACACACACGCCCGCTTGTCGCCGGCATAGGAGAGGCATGGCTATCGTTGTCGCGGTTGCTCAGCCACCCGCTGCTGCTGATGCTGATGCCGCTGCCGCTATTGTTGCTGTTGCTGTTGCCATCGCCGTCGCCATTGTCACGTCGGCTGGGGGTGGTCTCAGCTGGATTGCAGATGACTGGGTGATGGTCAATGCCAGTCCGTCACAAGGACCACGGTGACGTGAGGGGAGCCCAGCCGATGTGTGATGGATGTGTGTCTCGGAGCCCTGTGAGAAACGGTTCAAGAGGACAGTTGTTAGGGTGGCCCCTTTTGAGCTTCGTTCAACACTACTGCTGTAGTCTACATTTCAGCACCGGCGGCACCTGGGAGAAAGTGGAGAGCCACCCAGGCGGGCCAGTCGTATGGAATCCCGAGCCTCCATCTCAGCCGGCACGGCTACTACTTGGGATCGAACCCGATCAGCTGTTTCCACACGGCCACATTACAAGGTCTTTGTGTGTCTCGCCCGGCTACCACCAAGCGGCCCCGGGGACTCCATAACAAACAACACATGGGCATGGGCATGAGCATAGACAATGTGACAGATCTAAGGCCTTGTCGTTGCGCAAAAACGAGCAGTCACGAGGGACGGCCGTCTCGGCTACGGGAGGCAATGACAAGTCAGCCAGCAGCACCCAGCGGAAGCTGGTAATTCTCGACTGCCCTGCCAAGGCCCGAGGACTGGCTGGCTAATATGGTACCGGTACAATGCTGCATCTGGACTACGGTCGTCTGTCTATCTGCCTAAGTTGCAAACAAGGTACCTTGCTGCTTGGGAAGATACCGGTTCCAGGGCGGGCGGGCCATGGCCGCCGTGGGGACGGCTTTGGGCATCCTAACTCGTCAATCCGTTCGACTCGTCGGGCAGTAGTGACCTGTTCTGGCCGCTGGGGGCGACTGGCATTGGTACAGTAGCCTACTGTGTGTGTGTATGCATCCTGGGGGGGAGTGGGAGCCATGCAGGCCCGCTCTCATCATGGTGAGCCGGGCAGCTTGTGTGTGGTCGTCGGCCGCGCTGGTGGCTTGCAGATTCGGCGAGGCGAGGCGACACGCTATGCCGGATTCGACGCCTCTGGGGCCCGGTCTGCACACCTGTCTCCCTCGCAGCGGCTGTTGGGCGACTGGGCCGGAGCTGGGATTGTGGGCCTGCTCTTCGCCTGGGCCTTCGAATGCACCCATTGAGAGAGTGAGAGAGGGAGAGGCGGGACCCCAAGGCCCCAGCCCAGCGGCTGTCCTCAAGTGGGAATGCTACGCTACGCTGCGTCTGCGTCTGCGGGAGGGAGCCCCTCCACCCCTCCACCCTGCCAGACTGCCACCCTCCCTCTCTCTCATCCTCATCCAGTCCTGCAGTCTGGCAGCCTCTCTGGCAGTCTGGCAGCCCTAGTCCCCGACCCCTGCGTGGCTAGGTCTCTTGTTTCCAACCTGCCCGGGCCTCCCAAACCATCCCAAACCTCCCCACCATCAGCTGCGCCCTCCTTTCCTTGCCCACCCGGCGGCTCCACTCGACTGCATGCCGGACACCAGGGCATATACCTCCACCGACAACGACTGGCGACGAAGCAAGACGAGGCACTGGGCCTGGGCTTGCCCTCACAAACTCACACGAACGAACGAACGCACGAACGAACAAGCGAGCCACAGGCAAACACGAGCGGGTGACGGGTGACGGGCGACACATGACAACCCACACTCCGGAGTCAGCCAGGTGCCAACGTCAGTCGTGCCAATACGGGGGGGAACTGCTTCCCTAGCTGTCCGCTGGGCCGCGTCTAGAGTCTTAGTACTACAACGGCACAACGGCTACCCAACGACTAGGTGTCGCCGGTGGTTTTATCGGCCATCCTGAGGCTTGCCCGTGCAGCCGTAGTCCTCCCATAGCCCTCCAGACTTGATTGCCCAAGACGGCAGGACGGCCAGAAACGCGCAAGTGGATCGGGGTCCCTTCCGCCGGCCTGGGCTTGTTCTGGCTGTCGGCAAGCGGGCAGGCCAAGCACCGCTGGGTGCATGAACTGATGAACAGGCAAAGACAGAGCGTTCGTTGTTTGCTCGTTCGCGCACACCCCGTTCATGTACTGACGGCTCACCCCGTTCGTTCGCTCATTCTTCCTTCACGGTGAAATCATCCGCCCAGCAGGAACAAGGCAGGGAAAGAGTCACGTAGCCCGCATCGGCGAGAGTCAAGCAGAAAGCCAGGCTTGCTCCGTCCTGCCTGTGTCTGCAGGCAAGCTTCCTGCATATTCACCCATCACATTCCAGGCGGTGAGGGCCAAGGGCTGCGAGCCGTTTGGCTGCTTCGAACACTTCGTCCGACACCCACAGCTTGCCCATGCACACCGTGAGACGCACTCGACTTCAGACCGGACGCTGCACAGATCTATCAATACCCATTGTCCGTTCCCCTCGACCTCCCTGCAACGCTCCCTAAGGATACCAAGAATACCCGGCGGGAAATCATGACAATTCTGCTGTCTCGATCCGCCATCCGAGTCGACCTGTAACCTTTGCTCCCCCAAAGCCAGCCAGCCCGTCCTGCACCGTGCTGTACTGCCCTGTCTCGTCCTGTTACTATACAAAGAAACTTTTCCTCGACCACACACACACACGTACACGGTACCTGCTACCGCACCACGGTTTTACGTGTCGACTTGAGTTCAACTCCCGCACCCAGACTGCAGGACCCCAAACCTGCAGAAACACGACGGGCGAAGCCAATCGACAACCCTGTCGACCGAGACTTTGGTCCAGCCATCCCCGTACCATCAGCCGGACGGTACGCCCAGGTCCCCATTGTAACCGGTACCTCGCGGGCGTGCATCGCCTGATTGACGGCAGTGTACAGATCACATCCGCGAACGTTCCCAGATGTTGCCCACCGACCCACCCTCAACTTCCATGCGCTGTACCTTCTGGGACAATTGACCTTCACGAAACCCTGTCGCCCGTCAAACCTTTGCCTCATTCGGCTCGACATCCACTCGAGTCCAGACCGTCCACCCTACCACGACTCCCCTGGTAACCTCCATTTCATCATTCGTTTTGATCCCATCTTTTTTCTGTTGTTGTTTTCTCTTCCCTCGCAGGTCCGTTTCTGGTATTTCTTTTCCATCGTCCCCCATTGCCCAACGGTTAAAGCTCCTGCCTGTCCCCCGGTGAGCTTCCAACCCGGTCTCAGCCAGTTCCTCCCCCCGTCTCCCGTCACTCGAGTCAACCAAGCAGGCGGGTATTTGCCACCGGGTTGCTAGTCTTGTCACCTGCCGGTCTGTGTGCCCCACCGTTCGGCCATACTCTGCAACTGGCGTTTGGACGGATCCTGGGCATCCATTGACACGAGATCAGGGTCCTAAAGACCTTCTCATCGCCACATGTCTCGGTCTCCCATGTGGTGACGTGTTTCCCCGAAATTGTAAGTTGCCTTAAACCCTCACTCCCTCTCACCACCATGCTCCCCGGATCTGACCACTCACTTCGCAGTCAACATGGCTCGAGAGGTCGCATTGGGCCACTCGGGCTACACGGTGGCAGAACATGTCCTCGTGCGGGCCGAAGTCACCTACCCATTTCTTCTCCTACTGTCTTACGGCATAATCTTCGCCCTGCATAGTGTCATCGCGTCGCGAAGACAGGAGGATGTCGAGAAGCCATCGGTGACCGGGCCAGGGGGCAAGCCGCTGCCATTGACGCGCATAAAGGTGGAAAAGTCTGCGCCACGGAATGCGGTAGTCCAGGAGTTCTCAAAAATCTCGCACCTCTGCTTCAAGACCGGCACTGCGGCCGTTGCCCTCACATTCCTCGCCCACGCCGTCCACGTCGTTCTGCAGTGTATTGCGGCTCAGTGGGAGGACGTACAGCAATATTGCAATGACGAGCTACTCGTGAGCTCCTCCCCCGAGAGCCTCGGGGTCTTCTCGTGCTAATCTTGCCTCGCAGGTGTACATCAAAGGCGGTGCCTTCTTTTGGGGTTACATTGGGTTTTCACTGGTCAGCAAGAAGAAGGACACACCTAACCCCATCCACTTCTCGGTATGGTGCATCGGCCTGTCTTTCGACCTCGTCATACTCGCCGCACTTCTGGTCGTGTTCCGCAACAAACTCGACAATCTGCGATACGCCGAGAACCCCGCCGAGCTAGGCTTACGCGCGTACCAACTACCAGCCGATTCGGGATTCCTCATCATCCTGGTCATCCGTATCTGTCTCCTCTTGGGCCAGGTCATCTTATACAGCTCCCTCCGTGGCCACCTACCAAGTCTATGGAATTTCTGCACCCCCCAGGCAAAGGAAGAGGCTCACACGCCCCCGCATATCAACGGTCATGCCGCGGCGCTGGAGAATGGCAACGGCCACACGAACGGCCACGCAAACGGCCACACCCGAGCCATCGGCGAGACGACTCCGCTCCTTAATGGCCACGCTACAGCGCTGGAAGCTGACAACGTCCTTACCAATGGACACGCCAACGGGAATGGGACGACGTACCGATCGACTAGGCGAAGACCAAGCGAGGCCCGGCGTCCTAATGGCATTACTAAGGGGTGCCGCCAGAAGCAGACCGAGTTCGCCTTCTACCGACCCGACAAATTGCCCCACCGATCCTGGTGGGAATATATTCGAGGCTACCATGTGTTCTTCCCATATTTGTGGCCCGCGAAAAAGGTGAAGCTTCAGTTCCTGGTACTGCTCTGCTTCATACTCGTCATCATGCAGAGGGCCATCAACGTTTTAGTCCCTATCCAGCTGGGCGTCCTTGTCGAGGCACTGACCAAGGCAGCCGAGCAAGGTACCGTCGAAATGCCATGGAAGGAGCTCTTCATTTTCCTTGGCCTGAAGTTCATGCAGGGCCCGTCAGCTGTCTTGGGATCTCTGCGGTCGATTTTGTGGATCCCGGTTACACAGCACTCTTACATTTCTCTGCAGACTGCAGCGTTTGAGCACGTGCACGCCCTGTCTCTGGACTTCCACCTTGGGAAGCGGACTGGTGAACTCTTGTCAGCACTCAACAAGGGTGGCTCGGTGAATCAATTCCTTGAGCAAACGACTTTCCAGGTTGCTCCCATGCTCATGGATCTCTTCATTGCCATCGGGTTCTTCTGGATCAAATTTGGCCCCCTGTACGCACTCTGGGCGACGATCATCACCTTCTCCTACCTGGTCCTTACCATAAGGATGGCATCAACTAGGGCTGATCAAAGACGGGACATGGTCAATGCAGACAGGGAGGAAGAGGCTGTCAAGAACGATTCCATCACCGCATACGAGACCGTCAAGTATTTCAATGCCGAAGGTTTCGAGTTCAAGCGTTACAGAGGTGCTATCACAACCTTTCAGAATGCCGAGGCCAGGGTCACGTTCGGTATGAACTTGATGAACATGTGCCAGACGGTGGTCTTCATCAGTGGTATGCTCATCGTCATGGCGATTGCTGCGTACGAGGTCGTACTTGGCCGTCGCAACATCGCGCAGTTCGTCCTGATCATGACGTACCTGAATCAGCTCCAAGGCCCACTCAACTTCTTTGGATCCTTCTACCGCACGGTTCAGCAGGCAATGATCTCCGGAGAGCGGCTCTTGGAGCTATTCAAGATCCAGCCAAATATGGTCGACAAGCCTGGCGCACCGCCCTTGAAGGACTGCCAGGGCCACATCCGATGGAATCACGTCGATTTTGACTACGCCAACAGCCCAGCCTTGTCTGACTTGACATTCGAGTGTCGACCCGGTACTACGACAGCGTTCGTTGGTGAATCTGGCGGTGGGAAATCAACCATATTCCGTCTGATGTTCCGCTACTACAACTGCAAGTCGGGCAGCATCGAGATTGACGGCCACAATGTCAGGGATGTGACGATAGACTCTGTCCGCCGATCCATAGGAGTGGTCCCGCAGGACACGATTCTGTTCAACGACACTGTCATGTACAACCTGAAATACGCGAACCAGGACTGCACTGATGAGGAAGTCTTCGAGGCGTGCCGCGCTGCCAGCATACACGACCGCATCATGTCGTTCTCAGACGGGTATCAAACCAAGGTTGGAGACCGAGGGATGCGACTCAGCGGCGGTGAGAAGCAACGCGTCGCTATAGCACGCACTATCCTCAAGAAGCCCCGGATCATTATGCTCGATGAAGCTACGTCGGCCCTGGACTCGGAAACCGAGCAACAGATTCAGCACAAACTTTTCAAGAACAAGGAGCTTGGTGAGGGCAAGACCTTGCTCATCATCGCGTAAGTATCTCGTTATTCTACCCCTCACTGATGTAAAACATCAGACTGATCGTCGTTTCTTGTAGACACCGCCTGTCCACTATCACCCACGCAGAGCAGATCCTCGTGCTTCATAGGGGCAGGATTGTGGAGCGAGGCACACATGCCGAGTTGCTCGAGAGGGATGGTCGCTACTCTGCCATGTGGAATAAGCAAGCCAAAGCCGAGATAGCCGCCAAAGCCGCTAATCTCGCCAAGGAGCAGGCTAAGAAGGCCATGAGAGAAGCTCGCCTCGCTGGGAAGGACAGTAGCGACGAACACTCTGATGACGGTGGCGACAGCATGGTCTCGTCCATGCACGTCCCGACTGCGCCCACGACTCCAGCTGTTGAGTTGGCCGGGCTGCACATGACCGCCCACCACACCTGATTGAACCATTCACGTGCAGTACTTCCGACACCCGTGCCTGTACAAACGACGACACTACATAATAGACCGTCCGCTGCCACCACTCCTATTCGGCACGCGGTTGAACTTTCCCTTTAACTGTCACTTCAATGCATATCGGAGGAGTTGGCGGCATATACATCATCAAAAGAGTCCTCGTCATAGAGACTCGCGGAGTTTAGGAGATTACAAAGAGGGGGCGAAAGGGGCGGGTTTGCTAATGTTTCCTTGTTTGTTGCTCTTGCGAGCTACCGGATGACGAGGCGAACGGACCTCAAAACAGCATGCGAAACGGAGTTATTGTTTTTTTGTTTGCTTTTTGAACGACGCGAACAGGCCAAAAGCCCAGGGGGGAGAGGGCAACCACGTCCCATACATAATACCTGGCAAGGATGGACCACTCACTGCGGATTGCGACGCTCTCCATCGGGGCTGGAAATGGGCTTCTTGCGGCCACTTGCTTGTTTTTCTTACACAGAGGCATGATGTTGTTGTTGCTCTTTCCCGATCTGAGGGTCTCATAGATTATTTTGCTAGGACCCCAGGAAACGAGATTTGACAGCAGCAGCAGCAGCAGCAGCCGCCGCCGCCGCCGCTTTACGAGACCATGATGGCTTTTGACGAACCTGCACTACGGTGCCAGGACCCTTTTCTTTTTGCACGACAGCAACGCATACACACACCCGCTAATGCTGTATTCGGTTTCTTTTCCCCCCTCCACCCAGGACTCTGCGAATACCCTGTTTCTGTGTATTGAGGCCATAGCGCAGCACAGCATATTATAGCATTAGGTTAGTGGATTGACACTACTACTGTGCCTAGAGACATGAGGCAACGTCGCAGGTACATACGGACACATAGCGAACACAATACAGCTTTTCCCTGCACGTCCTTTCCTAGGTTGGCGTGCGCGCGCACTTGAACATGATGACTGACTTCGCCCCCACCCCTCGGCGGCTTTCCCTTGTTCTTCTCCATGACATTGTGTGTGAAGCAGTTTGCCAGGCGGCAACTCACCTGGTACTGGATACCTAGGTACTAACTAACTACCGGCTCTGCTGCGCGTGCAGGCAACGTGCGTACTCGGTTGCTGCTGCTGGCTGAGGTAACGCCCGTGCCGTGCCGTGCCCGTGTGTGTCAGAGAGGCAAATCGATAGACATGGCCACCTCTTCGTCGTGGATATAAGCTCTCCGAAGCCGTCAGGGGAGGACCGATTTATGCGCCCGTCTCCTTGCATGTAGACAGGACAGTGCGATTGATACCTCGGAGTTTCGAGTAACCTGGGCGGGTATTTGTGTGCGTTCTTCCTTTGATCAGGGAGGACGCCATACACGTTTGTTCTAGAACTAACTTCTTACAAATACATCCATCAACCCGAATATGTTTCCCTTCCCGGTGGGGTGCCGCATGTGGAGGAGGTTGTAGAAGGGTACTCCGTTTGCGAGAGCGCGCGCGTGCTATTGCTTGTGCACTCCTTGGGGGGGGGGCGGAACACCCACCACCCGCTGCAAGGCCGCAGGGAAACAGGGACGGGGAGAGAGGTAAAAAAGGTGTCGCAGGAATCCTCCGCGGCCAAGGTTTAAGTTGTGATTAAACTCGATATGCTAAACCGGCAAGCATACATACATATATACATACATACATGCATGCATACATGCGCAGGCACACAAACGCGCCCTTTTCTCTGTCTCACACACGGATACACCATAGAAGTCAAATGAAGAAGAACAAGGTCCCCGGGGGCTATTACTGGGGGAGGAGCGTGATAGCATCACCGTCCCTCCCCCCTTCACCTCCCTTTCCCGTTGCTCGTTACCGCGTTGTACCATGCCCGGGTACCGTGGCATAAAAATCTGGGAGCCTCAATCGAGAGCCAGATGTTTCCGGACCACGATTAGATCGCCCACTCATTAACCAACATGTCCTTGCTTCCCCCCTCACCCCAGGATCGGCGGAAAGGCCTCGCTCTTGCCGATATATACCGTGGCCCTCTCCCTTTGGGTCTCCACGGCTCATGCGAATGCTGTAGCGACGGTAGATGAACAAAACCAAAAAAGCGAATGAATGCCCATGCCTCCCTCCCTGAGTCCCAGTCAGGGGAAAGCGAACGCCGTTACACCACCGCAATGCTTGGTCTGTGGGCCTTTCATATATATCTTTGTCGTCATATTGTTGATTTTCTCTTTTCGTCGTCGCAGTGTTCCTGACCAACCGCCCGACAGATCTCCCGGCCATCATTCAACGGTGTTCTATGAAGTCCGTGATAGGCCCACCTTCTCTTCCCCGTGGGTCAGCACCACATACCAACCAAACGCCAGTCCCGTGAGGAAAAGTACAACACATATTTCGTGGGCTGAGCCAAATGAAGGCCGTATAGCGAAGGTATGATATTAAAAGGCTGGCGGGATTATTAATTCAGGATGGGGATTGAAGTGAAGCAAGGCGGCGAATATGAAGGTGGAAACCAGCCCTCTCATTTCTTCGTGGGGGGGCCGTTCGCCTTGACGGTACCCTCAGCCTTGCCGTTCAGGGCGTGGCCGTTGGATGCACCGTTAGCCAGTAGGGGCGCCTTCTCGTTCTCGTCCAGCGTGTTTGGCTCATCTTCCTCGTCTTCGCTGCGATCGTCGGCAATAATATCAAGAAAGACGACTCGATAGGCGATACGGATGATGAAGAACAGCCAGAAAAGGTTGAGGGCTTGGAGTGCCGCGAGCAGGGTGAAGCTGATATACTGGCTGATCCAGCACTTGTACTGTTCGTCGGCCCAGTCGAGTACGAAGGGGCCGACAGTACGGAACTCGGTAAATATGGACCATAGGATGCGCAGGTTGAGGTAGTGCCGCAGGTAGATCCACGCGACCATGAAGAGCCCAAAGTATGGCGCCACGAGGGGGTGGTCAATGTAGTTCAAGGACTTGGAGGTCTACAGCGGAACATGTCCGAGTCAGCATGTCTTTGGACGGAATTGTCGGGGACGCGGATCAACTTACCGCCAGGAAAAAGTCGCTGATATCATGGGTGATGTACACCGCCAGTCCCATATAGGTGAAGTGGAAGCGGTAGCTGAGGCCGATGAGCGCCAGGCTGACAATGTGGTGGCCCACGAGCTCCTTGAAGTCCTTGCGCGGCTTCTCCATGCCCAGCATGAGGACAATGGCCTGCTGGGCCCAGTATGCGGCCTGGAACAGGTAGTAGAACTTGAAGATGGCCTCGTGTGTCTTGTGCGGGAAGTTGGCGTACATGCCGGCAGTGTTGAAATACCAGACGGGGGTGCGGCTCATGACATACATGCCCCACGGGCCGGTGAAGGCGAAGTAGACGGCGGTGTACATCTGTTCCATGAAGCGCGCCTGCTTTCCTCTGTTCTTGATGCCCCCATAACGAGCCAGGGGCCGCAAGAGCTCCTGCATGATGAACTCGCGGGTGAAGGACAGGACGATGGTGTAGAAGGAGACAAAGGCGAAATCCCAAGCCCCTTTGCCATAGTGCGCGACGGTGTCCGGGTCGGCGTCGGCCGCAACGGGCAGCCTGTAGCTGAGGAAGATGAAGTGGTGGGCAGGGTTGGACTCGGAGGGATTGATGGCGTAGAGGCTGAGGAATATGCCGATAAGCACAGCAGGCAGGACGCAGGTGTGCTTGATGGCATAGTTGGTCGCCCTCTGCGCCAAGCTGCGTGCCTTGCGTCGCTTGGACTGGCGTTTCGAGGTGCCGCCCATGCCGTCTCTGGAGTCGGTTTTCTGTGCAACGAAGGATGCAGAGTCAGCGAGCTGCCGAGCATACTTGTTCAAGGAGGACCACCCGGAGCAGTCGTGCTCGCCGAGTCCTGCTCTGAAGGCGCTTGCTTACCCTGATCTGCTGCCCACTGGCAGCGTTCATGTGAGCGAAGGAGGTGCCCAGGGACGGAGCGCCGTTGTCGCCGCGAAGTTCGCCCCCGAGCCCACTAGACTTTCTCCGGCGGCGTGCAGCATTTCCATTGGCGTCTCGTGAGGACGAGTGCTGGTCATTGGCGGTATTGAGAAGAGGGAATGGTTCGGAGCCCGCCATGTTGGGCAGGTGGGAGTGATGCGCCAGTGGTGTTTCGACGTCGTGTGCGCGGCGCCCGAGGTAGTCGAGGCAGTGTTGGAGTGATGGGGTGACGGTGAGGTTGTCGTCTAGAGACACAGCAGTTGCGTGTGTGTTTGTGTCGTATGGTCAACCAGGAAGGCGATCTTGTCGGGGACAGACTGGCGGTAGAAAAAGAGTCGGGGTGGGAGTCGAGAATCGAGAATCGTGGGTCGAGTAGCCGATGGCCGATGGCCCAGGGCCGACAGGGACGGCGGGATGGGTGGATTAAAATTTGCGGGTGGTAATTTGGGAGGTGACCAGGGCCCTGCTCCCCTGCGCTTGAGACCGGGCTGCTGGCAGTAGACTGCTTTATGCTGGCAGGTGCTGAGGAATCGGGATCGACTACTCAAATTGGGGCCCAAGAGACTGTCGCCTACTCTGTCACGCTGGTGTTGTTGTGCGGCCTGTCATAGAATCAATGCGCCCCTTTCCTTCAGCCGTCTGCCCTTTTTTTTTGGCCATCTCTCATGGTAGATATGCAGCAGGAGCGGCCACTTCAGGTAATATGCCGGCCGTCTCGGGCTTTTCGGGCCTCTCAAATTCTGGTCCCGTCTCACCCGTGCAAGCTCACGTCACACATACGCTCGCTCGCTGGTGGTATACACCAGTAGGTGGCATACACCACAGAAGCTGCATTGCCTTCACATGCTTGCCGGCCTGCTTACATGCCTCTATTGCTGAGCAAACATGGGCACCCAAGAGTGACCAGTCATTCCCCCCTATCGATCGATCGCATCGCAACGGCAGCCGATTCATGTGTTCGACATGCTGCAGCCTCACCTTGTCCTTCTTGTACACTTGTAGACTACCTATGTCCAGTGAACCCATCTCCATCAGAACCAACCGAAGGAAGCGCCCCTGGAAGCGGTGGGAATCCACAAAACCTGTCCCAAGGGTGCCGCGGCTCGCGCATGTGGGGCTCTTTGTTGTTGTTGTTGACTTGCTGTCCATTTTTCTTGATTTTCTTGTTGACTTGATAGGGGTCCAACGAAATAGTCGGACGCATAAGTGAGGCGGCTCGCAAGACATCGTCAGATCCACGCTCAACCACGTCCCCCCTCCCACTATTGCCAGCATCGACAATACAGGATCGAGAAGGAAAGCCGTCCTCTGTGACCCAAAGTCAACAATGCGCTTGACTCAAACTGCCAATTGTCAACTGTTCGCGCCGGCGGTGACGTCGACGGGCACCCACTCGGACGGCCCGGAGCTCGCCAACGCATCTCGCGCCCCGACGCCGTCAATGGATTGCCCCTGATGATCCGGCCCTGCTGGCCGTGCCCAGATTTTCGCCCATGTCACCTAGTGCGCCCTACCACACACATCTTGGGACGACTGACTACCTAGTTGCAACCAACTCCCACCACCAAGTCCAGGCATTGCTGCACCCTCCAATAACGGCGGGTCAGCGAAGCGTCATGTGCGTATCGTGCCCAGGGACGTGTTCGCGAACCTGTCTCGGGTGCACTATGACAATAGCTGTGCAACCACATCACTCGCCTTCTCGTGATCGGTCGGCTCCGTACCCTCACCACAAGCTGCAGTCTTTTTTTTTTGGCCGTTGCAGCTAGCGACCAACAGTCATGGTGTCCAATATTCCAGCCGTGGCACAACCTGTCGTCAAGCAGGCGCATATGTGTGGTTATGCAATCCAAAGCAGGGCGACGCTAAAGAACAGGCACGCATTGCCATGCGGCCTGCCCATGAATCCCACTAGCCAGAGCTTATAATGCTCCTGCGCGGAATGATCAGCACCACCACGCTGCTGTCTCGAGGTGATCCCGGCCAGTATGGTGAGCGCTGGCTCAAGATTGACGACACGGCACACGGGAAACCATTCTAAGGCTACTGAGACAGGACGGACCATTGCCACCTGAAACAGCGCCTTCCATCATCACCAACGGCTTTCTTTGCGTGCATCATACTCAGGCGAGCTGATTGATTGGCTGTGGGCAACGCTGCTATATGACTATCTATTCCAAGGTGTTGGCCTCGTCAACGGGGCTACCTTACATTCTCTCTCCATTCCCCAAGCATGGCAATATCTCTATCGTCAGTCCTGGGTCCTGGACAACTACAGCAAGCCTCGCTAGCCGAGATATCGACGACACAGCGCCGACACGTTCGGCATCCAAATCATCGATGACAACACGGCCGAGAAGCCAGTGGCTGGAATGAGGTTGTTGCCCGCAGTGTACACCACAGCCGAAGCACAAAATCCGACCGTCCCACTTGATACTCCAAGTGCAGTACACCTCTAGAAGGGGCTTGCGAGCAGCCATGGAAACGGACAATCCAGTCTAGATGGCCTTCAGAAGCGGGCGCCCCTCCACGCTCGCCTGTCGTTGAATTTTTCTACTCATTCGCAAGAGGGCGAGATCGTTACTAGCATCCATTTCCTATCTCCATGGGTCTGCTGAGTAGCGGTAGCATCATGACGGTGATCCGTGGTTGACCGGGGGAGAGTGCGAGCATGTCCATATGGTGCCGTACTCTTCTCAACCAGCATCGCTGGTACATTCCTCTCGCCTCACGGAGATGTCACGCCGAAAGGGAAACCAGGAGTGCCCAGGCTGTTGATGGCTTGTAGGATGTGTGATGCTATGTGGCCCGGAAATCTCCAGCTAATGGCTTAGTTTCCTTACCTGCAGGCGCCTTCACAATGTCGACACTCTGTAGGTAGCTTCTTCCAAGGATTCGCCCGTGTGCTATCCTCGACACCACGTAGCTGACGCACATAACATAGTCTCATGCCGTCTACACAATGCATAGCAGGGACACACTGGCACTGTGGTTTGTGACAGTGGCTCAAGGGGGGCTGTGGGCGATTGCACAAACAACTGCCTGGCATCCAAAGATTTGCCTGGTAGTTACAAATTTCGAAAAAGAACCCCTCTAAGCGTGAGATTTATCTCATAATGCCTTACGGGCCTATTCTATATTATGCACGAGGCCATCTCCAGGAACAACATGTTGGTCAAGTCGCTTGTCTGGATCCCTGCGAACTATATTCACACGCTTAACGTAGGAGCGAGCTATCCTCTCGTTGCCCAGTTGCATATATAAAGTCGGATGCTGCTTTGTCGTTCCCAAGGGCCAGGGTGTGTTATGTGCACGCAAACATGCATGGTTTACATACCGTACTGCATGGGTTTAAATAGAGACACAATGTACATTGAACTGGCGAGCGTCTCAAGACATCCCAATAATAAACCGCTCGAAACTCAGGTCAGGTCAAGAAACAAAAAGAGAGACTTCCAAGTTGAAGATGGCGCCATGTTCCCAAGCAGTTCGTGAGCACCTGACGAGCAAGACCCAACTTTATCCCAAACCGCCAGGCCAAGATCGAGATGCGAGGACTATCAATAGACAGACCGACGGTGCAGACTGGACGAAGACGCTTAGGCCAGGCCGGGCCAGGTTGCCCGTCTGACCAAGGGCGGTCTGGGACACGCACCCGTCAGGCGTATCCCAGCCAGGAGAACCGTCTCGTGCCTGGTGCAGCCTTCGGCCGTCAATGCGCGGGTCTGGGTGTCGACGAGCCGGAGGGGGGAAGGCGGGTACTGTCGTGACTAGGTTGACAAGGAGCAAGCACCACAGCTACGCGTGTGGTTCGTGAGATGCGCACTGCAAGTACGCCAACCACGATGTGTGGTTGACAGATTTGTGTGTATTGCTTTTCTACACAGGTTGTGTCATACTACGCCGGTGCTTGGGGGGTCGCGTGACTATAAGTAGGGGCTGGAAGGGCAGGAATATCATTGGCGAGGATTGTAGAAGAAAGAAGCAGGCGACTACATATTGTTACTGAATGGCAGACCGTGGTGGAGGGACGACAAGCGAAGGGAGTCGCGATGACCTAGACAACCACAGTAATCAGAGTGTACAAACATGCGTGCCATGGGTTTGCTTAATGAGAGCAATTGCTTTTGACACAGCGTCGATATATGAGGATATTTCGGCAGAACTGCCGTCATTTCATGTGAACAACCCGGCCACGTTCGAAATAGCGTACATGAAGTCAGGGGATAACATCACAAAAGATTAGCAGAGTCATGTGTTGTTTTTAGCGACAAGATGGCGCGAACGTATCACTTCGTAATCATTCATCTATATACACAGCTAGATCACCACTAGGCTGATTGATCCTCAGGCACCTGTAGTATGAACAGACCTTTTCCCCCGCCCCACTAGATATTTACCATTCCCAACCATGTGCGCCTCAGTTTGTCCTCAGTTATGTTAAAACACAAACATCAGCTTACCGCCTCGGCATCCAGAGTGTCCTGTATGCCGCCCAACCATTTTGTTTTGGTGGAATCCAAAAAAAATAAACCAAAGATACCCCATGCCCATTGATCGCTTGCGGAAATGCACGTTCCCCAACACCATGCGCTAAGAATTCCAGAACCGATGCTCAAACCCCTAAAAAGAAACCCGATCCGGATGACGTGAGCTCGCTCATGGGTGACTCGGACCAACAGCAGGTCTCTTTCCCGCGGCCATCGGAGACAGTGGCTCGCTCGGTGGTGGCCCGCTTGCCTCATCCGCTGTCAGAGGCGACACCACAGCAGCAGACGCGCCACTATTGCTTCTCCACAGTCGCGGTGATACTGGTCCCGAATCTGGCGGCGACGTCCTCTGGGTGACGTTGCTGCTCGACGTCTGGATCTGCAGTGCAGGCGGTGCCAATCGTGGTTGGCTTTCATGTGATTGCTCCTCCCTTAACTGCTGCAGTCCAGTGCCTCGCCGTGGCGGTGCCGGAATGACCGTCACGGGCAAGCTCTCCGTGTCCATGTTGGGCCGGATGCGGTCCCGCAGCCTGTCGGCTTGGGAAACAGCGAAGTCCTCAAAGCGCGACCTGAAATCCCAGCGACTGCTGTTGCTAGCCTCCTGCGGACTCGGCTGGCTCACTTTGTGGGATCCTTCGTTGGACATGTTCGACTTGGACGGCTTTCGGAAGAGCTGACTGGCCTGGCTGAGAGCTCGCATGCGGTAGTTGTTCGAGCTGCTGGGAGCCTGACTGGTAGGAGGGTTCGAAGCCTGATTCGCACGTCCGGCAACTTGGCTGGCAGATTGGCTGGGCGTCACCGAAGGCTCAGGTGTAGCGGCTGATATCCTGTCAACATCCGCTCCACGATGTTCAGGCCGGCTCTCTGGATCCTCCGACCGAATACTGGGCTCATGAATCTCGGGTACGACTGGTGGCAAAGGCGTTGAGTAGGTTTCGGGAAACGGTTCGGTGTTCGTCCCAGATGTCTCAGACATAGGGTGGTAGCGGACAGCATATACGGTGCTGTCCGCGCTTGCTGTATCGGTCCGAGAAATTGGAGTTACAGCAGGCGGCGGTCGGGACGGCCACAAGGGTGGCTGCAGGAAGCGGATGTTCGGGGCACGTGTGCTGTTTCCGTTTTCGCGCGAATCCTCACCGGGTTTTGACCTCGACTTCTGTCGGTATCGACTAGCAAGCGACGTCACTATCGGCCACGGGCTACTACTCGAGGCGGCAGTTGGCTGGTTGTCGCGTGCCTGCGTTTGCCCACTCTCGCCGCCGTCGGGGGCATCGTCGTCGTCATCGTCGCGTTTCGTATTCCTCCTCTTTCGGGGCCATCCGAATTCCGAGGCCGACAGTCCCACCATCTCGTCTCCATCGAAGACCTCCCGTCCCAATATTCCGTCCTTCTTCTCTTCTCTTTCCAATGCCTCTATCCGCTCCACCCATTCCCACACAATTACGCTGGCTGCGGCAGCGCCAACCCAGCGGACATAGTCACCCCAGCCAGTGAAATCTGGTTTCCTAATGTCGAGTATAAAGAAGACGACGGGGACAAGCACAGCCAGCACTGAAAGCAGAGCTACCAGGCACATGTTGCGCATCTGTGGGTGATAATACGCGTAGTGCTTCTTCATGATGGAATAATAAATCACCCAAGCAGCATACAGAACTCCAAGAGACAGCTGGAACAGATAGCTGAGGGCGGGAATGGCATCGGTGAAGGACCGAGGTCGGAGAGATCCTTGGTTGGTGTACAGGAAGCTGTTGAGCGAGTCGAAGATGACGCCCAGGGCGATCAGCGCGAAGGCGGTCCACTTAATGATGATCTTTTCTCGCCGGCGAGGGAAGAGCCTGATGAGCGTCTGGGCCTGGGCAAGCCACAGGAAAGCCTCGGATATTATCCGGATGACCTTGAGCTCTGTGCCGCCCAAGACTTCTTGTTGCAGGACTTCGGCGTTCTGGATCCCTTGCGAGTACTGTTGTTCGGCAACGCGAAACGTGTCGACGGTGGCGATGGTCAGGGAAATGGCGACGAACAAGGCTGCCACCTTCTGGAGCCAGGGACGACCTCCGATGTTGGTACCACCAGTACCACCGTCCGTGAAGCTCCTCCTCCCCAGCACGACCACACCGCCATCGAGGAACGACCTTGGTGTGATGAACAGCATGATGACTAACGTATATGCGATGACGGTTGTCGCGGCGAGGGCATAACATTGCGGGAAGGTGGAGGCGTAGAAGGGATCCCGGAAGTCTGAATATGCGATATTAGTGATGTCGGAAGACCCGGCAGTCTCTTCCATCGTGACGCCTGGGTTGGCGATGATGATGGGTGATGTGGTTTGGTCACACATTGGCCGGAACGCGGCGTCGGCGGTGAGTGTGATAGGGTCCTGGCCCGGAATGTTGATGACGCCTCCTTCGGGCAGGTTGAAGGCAGTGCATCCTGAGTTCAGGGAGCCTGAGCCCGCCTTGGAAGGCGAGCTCGGTGCGATAAGTTGTCGCACCTCCATGATGGCTGGCTACGAAACCTGGTCGAGTCGCGGCCAGCCGCTGGCAGTGTTGCTGTGGGTAGGAACACCTCCTCAATTGATTCCTACCGGCCACACGCCATTCGATCAACAAAGGACGGGTTCCACGCGTCACCAGAGGCGTCGGTATTCGGTTTCCAATTCTGTCTCGTTGTTCCCGCCTGGGTGTCGAGGGCTTTCGTCGGTTGACGTCGTCGTCAGCGTCGTCGGGGTCGTTGAAATCGGGACCCGGCGGTTCTGTTTGACGGCACAGCGAGCGCGTCGTTTTTTGGCCACGGCGTGGAACTTTTGTGATTTGTAGCACGGAACACAGATGCCTTCTCTTAATGATCCACACAATTGGGTCAAGCGGTTGGCAAAACGAAGTCAGGTTGCTGGATATGTCGAAAGTGGTCAAACGTGGGGGAGGAACGGCGAAGTCTGGGCGCCGAGAGAGCTTGGGCATGAGGCGAGAGATGTAAGACGCAGGAAGGCGAAGAGTTCCGGGGGACTCGAGATAGCACAACAGTAGCAGCAGCGGCTGGACTGGGCTGCTGGGCGCCTGGGGGGGTGGGAGACAGAAGCCGAGTCGGGAGGAACAGGGCGGGACGATGTTTGGGCTCTCGCTAGCCGCACCTGAGCAGGCGGCACGATTGGAGGAGGACCAGGGCCAGTTGATCAACGGATCCCGGGGGAGGTGACACTTCTGTGGTGGTCGGGCGGGAGAATGCTTGACTCGAGGGGAGATTATTTGAGAGAGTCTGGCGTCTTTTGCCCGGATCTGTCTCGAAAGTGTTTGAACTTTGACGCATTGGGGACAGCAGGCGGGGGGTGGGACGACGGGACGACGAGGGAGTGAGGGATATGCAGTCGACAGGATTCGAAAATGGACTGGGACTGGGGACTGGGAACTGCAGGACTGCAACCAAAACCAGACAGGGACCAGGACTGGGGCAGGAGCGAGTCTGGGACTGGGACTGGGACTGGGACTGGGACTGGGGTAGGGGCGCCAGACGGTAGAGGTAAACGGTAACGGTGGGCTCGGAGGGGACAGAATCAAGATTTGGACGATCCCGACCACAAGACAAGAAAAGTGACAGAACTAACAAGAGACAGGAGACACAAGAGACACAAGACCAGCGACAGACTCGACAGACAGCCCACAGTGATGTAGCCCCTGGTAGCCCATGTGCTGCGATGGACTGGCAGTCGAGGTCATACTGGGCAAATATTGGAATATCTGTACAGCTCTCTGACGAAACGCCCCCTGTTTAGACCGTATTGTCAGGAGTGAGGACTGTGCAATGTGTTCCCCAGCCATTCAGCCGTCCACCACCCCCTCCCTCCCGCTATGCGAGGGCGCCCGTCTTGCTCTCTTCCGGAAGGTCAGCCGAAACCAGCCAGCCAGGCCAGCCCACAGCTACGCTCGTCCAGGATTACCCTCCACCGTCATGTATGCTTACATATGCTTATTCTCTGGCTAGACATCGTGTGCTAGGCTAAGGAAGCGGCGGCCAGCGAATCAGGCACGGCCTGGGGGGCTCCATCGTCTTCCTGCATCTGCATGGTGTCGGCTAAGGACTGGGGTTCTCAGTCTCTTGACGCCAGCCAGCTGACCGGGTCGGGGAACGCAAGACGGGGACGGGGACACTCAAACTCGATGGGCCGGTTCGCCAGTGGGCCAACTTCGGTGACGCTTGCTGGATGCTAACTGGGCCCCTTCCGAGGCACGAGCACAACTAACGCCAAAATGACGGCGTCCGTTGTGGGTTACCACGCTCCTGGGATGGGCGACGGGGCGACGGAAGGACCAGGCAGGCGGGGGTGAACAGGAAGAGGGAGAAGTGGGAGCCCGATAAGCGAGCAGAATGAGGTACTCTAACACAACGGGCGCTCATGACCACCGACGCTGGACTGCAGTGGCGCACAGTTAGTCCTGGGCCGGCTCACACGGACGCTACATTCCTTCTCGGAACGACGGATATTGCACCGCACTCGACAAATGATGAGAAAGGAAGGTCCTCCTCATCCTCCTCTCGTCATCCGCCGCTCGTGTGCACCAAGATGGGACAATTCAACTTCGAGCACAGCCATGGTCATAGAGCTGAGGCTGACTCGAGACAGAAACCCTTCGAGGCCGTCTCTCTTCAGGGGCCGCCGGCGATACGGGCTACCAGATTGATTCATCTCGGAGACGGGCACCAAAACAACCGCGCATGAGCCGGCGAGCACAAACACGGACGCTACGACACGGGTTGTGGGTGAGTAGGCAAGTCTTGAAAACCCCCTAAAATGCCAGAGTCTAGAACCCCCCAACGTTCTATTTCCAACTGAGGGACAGCGCTATTTGTGCATCCGTTGTTTGGGTAATGACTCTATTCCTGCTGGCACGACGGAACGAAATAATGAAACCAGCGCCTCCAGCCGCTTGACCTGGATGGCCTTGCGCTCTGGCAGCGCTCTGGCAATGCGCCTCACTAGTTTTTCCCTACGTCTCCTGTTGTACTACAGTACTGTCATCCGCCCTCACGTCGTCTGCTGACCTGGGAACACTCGCACTGGAAATCAGACCAGCTGGAACAGAGGTCGGTGCGGGGGACAACCTGTTCGTGAGTGAGAGAAGGTGGGTGGTGGCAATCTGAATCTGGACGGAGGTTCAGGAACCAGTCAGCATGCTCAGTGCTTGCTGCGCCTCACACACCTCCGTGGCCTCCATATTCAGAACCTGCCAGTCAGCCAGTCGGCGATTTATTGGCCAGACTGTCCTGCGTTCCCTTTCCATCATCCTCCGTCGGTCCGCCTACTGTACAGTGCGCGCGTGTGCGTGCTGGGGGGAAACTTGGAGTTGGCCCTGTGTGTGGTGGTGGTGTGGGTGTGGTGCAACAGCACTTTACACCCACAAACTCTAATTTTCCCGTCTCGCTCCGGCATCGACACACCCCTCCATTTCCTGGACTGCCTGCGATCTGGTGGCCCCTTTTTAACTTTGCGTTGGTGTGCGTGCACTGCTATGCTGGTGCATGACACCTTCGATTGTTCTTCACGGCTCGATGCGCACTGTTAGCGACTCCAAGGGTTATCACTCCCATCGCCCAACTGCTGAAGAAAGGCACTTGTGCACGCCATCATACACGAGCCCTCCTACGTTGCTCGGTCGGTCCCTGCAGCACGCCCGAGCGGGCACGTCACCCGCGCTGATGGGCGGGTGTGGGCTTGGGACACACTCGTCCCCATCGTTTGGTCCCTCGTGGGTAGCCCTGTGTCTGGGCGCTTGGCAAAGCTTAGGAGCCTGCGGTCCGTCTGCTGCCCTGGGGAAACGTCCTTGGCGGCGTTTCTTGTGTCTCCGTCAAGCTTCACTCGGCGAGAAAAAAGGTTCTCTGCCTTCGAGATGCTCTCCTGGGATCAGTCCTTGAGTGGATTGCGCAATAGCTGGCCGGTCGAGCTTCTCGCTGTCCTGCAAGCCGGCGATAGCTCCACGGTGAGAGTGTCATGCTCTCGATCAAGCCTCAGACAAGATGGTACGTCGGCAATAGACTTTGTCGGGTCTCAAGTGAGACATCAAAATGCGGCCTTGGCCCTGGAAAACGACTGGGTTTACGTGGCCGACAGACGGGCGGGTTGAATGCGGATTGATTGGTACTATGAGGCCGTTGGCTCCGCTCAAGTGAGCAGTGCCGGTTGCGACACTGTGGATTGAATCGCTCCAGATTCGGAATATACGATTCATATGAGGACGCATTGCGTGCTGTTCCAAGTGGTCAAGACAGTGATACCCAGCGCACATGAGCCAGCTGGCCCACGAGGACATCTAGAACCCCGCTACGACTGCGGCCTTGGTGTGCTCTCATGGCAGGTATTGGCACCGCGCTTTTGTGCGCGGCGTGCAGCTGCGTCTGGCAGATCTACTGGGCACGGCGCACGTATGCCCAGCCTGCAGGATCTAAAAACGGTCCCCGAAAACTCGCAGCTGAAGCCCCAGAATCTTGCTGCATCGCAACCCGGGTAGCAACGAGCTTGCAGCGGGTGCGGTACTGAACACATCCGGCTGCCGATCAGGAATGTCGAGACTTCTCGAAGCCTCCACGACACCGAACCCCCGAGTTCTTCATCGCGGCCGCTGCTGCCAGCGTCGCACAACCGGCAGAGTCGTGCAGGAGACTTCCGGCGGCTGTGGACCTGTGGTCACGCTTCCCACTGCCATGCAGGACCCGGGGATAGATCTGCTTCCGCGACAATTACCCACGCTGGCTCACGACTCCAGCGCTGTTCAAGTCGTCTGCTAATCGACATATTCCCAAAATATCAAAATTCCACTATAATTGGCATGCGCATGACAGCTAACGTTGCATGCTCGGTGAGAGGCAAAGCGGCCTGAAGCCACCCAATAACTCTATCCGCAACACTTCGGTCATTCTTGGCTCTCCATACTGGGCGACGCCCAACGGCACACGGGCCTGCGTGCTGGAGGTTGGAAAAGCTTACACGGGACAGTCAACCAGACTTGTTACGCGTCAAGCAGACATCGCTTTCGCTTTTACCGTACGGAATCGAGATCGTCCTCTGCGGTGCTCAGATCGATCTGCCGCACGCGCCGCCCAGGAAAGTCTATATTGGACGATAACCCCGGGGGCGGGCAGGTTAAGCCCGCACGGCGAGTCGATCATCACTTGGTAGACAGGCAGGGGCTTGTGCGTCCCAAAAGCTTCCACACGGGTGCTTGGAGCCTTTGATTCTCATCATTCAACCTCACACATTCGAATGCGGCATCTGACTATAGCTCTATCTCCGTTCGAGAGGGACCGTTGAGGCTGGCGACCTGATCTGCGTGGCTTTACGTTGCAAGCTGAGTCTTGTCGAGAGGCTTCGCGGCCTTGGGATGGCTGTGCTGGTTTAGTCCCGAGGCAAAAACGAGAGCGGCGGCGCTTCCCTTGCACGATAGTTCGTGAGCGGCAGTGCCGGCCCTGATGTCTCGGAGGTGCTTGCGCAGAGATGCTTCGTGGTCACGGGATAGTGTTTGTTCCCCCTCATCGACGTTCGCGCACCCACTTTCCCCGTGGGCAGGAGCACGGGGCATGGCCTTTCTCGTCACGCCTGCCAGCCCCTGAGTCGTATCCAGTCCTCCTGGCCGCCGACGAAGTGCCGACGATATCTGGTTCGAATCGTGTTTGTGCAGCTATGCATTTGTGTATTGCATGATTCGCGGCGTGGAAGCGGCCGGAGATGGTCATCCGTGATCACCAAGGGCAGTGTTCATGGGGATACTCGTGGTATTTCGTCGAGTCTGGACACTACTGCGCGGTGCATGGTGTGGAATACCACACACCCGGGGAATGGCAGACCCAGCGAGTATTGAGGCCATCTCCAGCGGAGAAGCCACTGTTCGCGGATAGTCACCCGACTGGCTGCTCTTCTTTCCTGAGGCCTTTACAATGCAGGAGCCGCGAAGCACATGCCCTGTGACGAGAGTGTGGAGTGGGAGCTGCATGAGATAATCGATTGTAGTAGCCATAATCAAGTTGCCGTACATGGATGACCTTGAGGGCTCGTCGTCAACCCGACCCTTTGTAAGATCATGACCGTTTGTCTCTGTCGCCAGGTCACATGTGTGCTTCCTTAGAATACCACGTATGTTCTAGATATCTGACCGATACAAGCATGGAGTAATCTCGACTGCGTTCCTACAATCTATGTTTGACGCCCTGATGAGACTTCAAGGAGTGGACCACATACTCTTGTCGTACTGTATATGTATGCCTGTATTTGATGTCTCATTCCACTATTACATATGATTGACCCCCTCATCCTGATGGTGAATGATCGTGTTGTTCGTCGAGGTCAGATGGACCACGGTCACATACGATCACAATACCACTTGCCGGGTAATTTCTGTCTATCCTCCGGTCTCATGAGCCCACAGAGAATTCGTTGGATACTGGCAATACTGACTACAGATCGTACAAGCTTGCAAGGTCATCTCGATTGGGTTAGCAAAGGGGGGGAATTGTCCCAATCGCACTCTCCTGTGGCCTCCTGAATGAAAGCTCGACAGTATCAACAACAGAAACCCGGAATGGAGTCTACGTGGCTGTGACTATACTGAGCATCGTGTAAGCAAACTTGATCTTTGAGCATACCCTTATCTTCCCTGGTCCTCTTCCTGTTGTGGTGAATGGGAACATGAACGAAATGCCTGCCACCCAGGCAGCCTCATATCTGTACGCATGTTGCGCACCGCAGAATCAGAGGCCCAACGATTTACATATGGGATATGTCAAGGTCTTAGAGCCAATGGCTAATTTTATGATAGGTCTAACAAGCGAAAACGACAGACATGTACTCCGTGAAGGCTCTTCCAGTGACATTGATTCGCAATTACCAGAGGTCTGATTCTGACTTGGTATATTCTGACGGTCGTGTGATCGCCAGGCAGGAAGAACACTGCGGCGCCTCGAGCACGGCGGCAAAAACGCCCGACCTGTTGGAATTATCGAGGCAACAAGGCCATCGATGTGGCGGGATGTGCTGTTCCCAGGCACCATTTCCCGGCCAGTCTCTCGTTCTGCGCTTCTGCGTGTCTTTCTGAACATGGCACTTCCCCATTTGGCACAACCAAGTAATCCTTGGAAGGTGCCGCGCTCATGGAGCTAGAACAGGTCGCAGGTGGTGCTGTAAGGCGTGTCGAGCGTGCTGACCTGCCAGGGATCGACAGCTGGGTGATTCGAGCACTATCAGGCCCCATGCGGCCCCAGACGTCTTCGGGGTGTGCCGTGCCACGGTGTTAACCACATCTCCCGACAGAGTCGTGTCTTCGACAGCCTGTCCGCTAGGTAGTATGCCAGTGGCGGGCCTAACGGCCAGCTCCTTGAACACAACGCCAGCATCTTGGGGCCATGATAGTAAGGGTGATGTCCTCCTGTCACAACGATGGAAGTTCCCCCCATCCCACCCGGCGGGTGTGACAGCTGCCCGGACGCTCATAGCTCTGGGTGACAAGTCGCCCCGCCTACCAGCAAAGATCTGCATGTGCTGCGAGAGCAGAATGTTCAGACGCGCGCTCTGTGTAAGGGTCACTGGGCTAGCCACGCATGTCGCTTGAGCATGCTTCTCGGAAACACGCAAGGTATCTGTGAAGGAAGAGAGGAAATAGCGGAAGCTGCGGACGCATGAGAGAGTCTAATATCGGCTCGATCCCAGCTGGGCATTGGTAGGCCGGTTTTGGTTCCACTCGGGAAAGGACAATAAAGGCATACCTACGGTTTATACGAATGATCAGTATGCCCCGAGTCTCCAAAGTCTCGCCGAGTCTGTTGCTCGTATGGACAGATTCCTAGGTCTTGAGCAGGTCATTGGCGCCTTGGAAAGAGAACCAGGTAGACCGTAATACTTGGAAAGACTGTCTTACTGCCTACACAATGTTATTTCAAAAGAGCTCGTCTCGATGCAGTGTATACCATTGTTCAGATTACACCCGGATATCTGGGAACCATGTGAGCCATTCTGCAGATTCTCAGAAGGACTGGAGAGTGGAGGTCAGACGGCTTGAAGCCATGGCCTGGTCATCTGCATTTCCTCCATCATATCCAGTGAGCCTCTTGAGTCGCGATACGACTAGTATGCCAGCGATGGTAACGGTCTTTTCACCCCCCTTCGATGGTCACAACAGCCGTCACGCCTACAGTCGTGGAGGAACAAACACGCAGCGCAGTCGACGCGAGTGACGCGCCACCGCTCGGTATAGGCTCGCTGTGCCCCGCCCCCGAGAGTGCTCCTCGTCGCCCGTGCCCCATTCGAGTAGAAGAGGCCAATCTAGACCACGTAGCGTGCGCCCTGGAGAGCCGCCACTGACGGCGTATGGGAACCCGGAGCCAACGCGGGCGGACAGGTCGTTTGTCGGAGTGTCCCATAGCACCGGGATCAGAAATCTGCGGAAGGCTAAGGAATTCCCTAGCGCTGATGCCATTTTAGGGCGACCAAGTCCCCGGGAGGCGGGAGGGCGAGATGCCCAGGGATTTGGCTTCGAGAAAGAAAGTGTGCCGCATCCAGTTACCGGCAGATGGCTGGCCGATTTGAGGCCATGATCGTCCCTTGCCAAGTTGGGAAGGTCAGCCACATTGCCCGCCGGCCTGACCAGTGGTCTTTGTTCGACCCCTCTACCCCTTTGACGCCCGTCGCCCGTGGCTGGTGGCGCTGGCGCAGGCGCCGACGTTCAACCAGATTCACGTGCCCCGTGCTGATCCGCGATGGTGATCCCGGACCGCAGGTCTTGAAAGGGGAGGGTGTCTATGGCCGGAAGTGGTTTTAGTCGTCGATGGCGGACATAGAACAGTGTCAGTGGGCACGCGGGCAACGGCAATCAAAGCAAGGGAAGCCTCGTGGGCCGTGGCCGTCGTGGCTCCCTGAGCTCTCAGGCGAAGATCCTGCAGCTTGGGCCAGACATTTGTCATTGCTGTCATCAAGTGTCCCGGCTTGCGAAAGGCCGTGACAGCGCTGTACGCTGCACTGCATTGTAGTACTGCTATCTCGATGGCAAAAGGGGTGGGCAGTATATTGCTGCTTGCTTGTTCATATCGGGGGCGTTAATGCGAGCGCGACGGCAATCTGCGCGCGGGACCAGGGCGGGCGACAGGACAGCGAGAGAAAAGTTGGATGGATTATGTCTGGGGTTTTATTGCTCTGGCGTGCTACGGGACGACGCAATTGGGACACAGGCGGCAGGGGTGGAAAGATTGGGTGGGTAAGGGCTTCATGCGAGGCCCCACCTGCTGCCACATGTGTACCGAGAAACAACATTTGATTGTTTCAAGTCTGGGAAGACCCCCAGAGAAAAGAGGAGCCGCGGAAGGGGACAAAAGCATACCGGCTCCCTCCGCGACGACGAGGCCCCGTTGCCAAATTGGCCCGCTTTGGCATCTGCGGGCGGGAACGTCAATCTCGGGCGCCCAAAAGGAATGACCCTTCGACCCTCGGCGCTCAAAAAAGAACGGTCCTCAACCTCGTAATCAGGCATGCATGTGCCGTTTCCTGGGTGGGCTCGGAGATACAGGGAGCCAAGGGTCCAGGTGAGCCAGATTCAGCAGTGGGCGATCGACGAGGGCACAGACGAGGACTCGGAAGCAGGTTGCAGCAGGTCTGAGACCAGATTAGCAGTAACACCACGCAGCGGGCCACTCAGTGGCACTCACTCACTCACTGCCTGAAGGGTTGCAGAGCCCTGTGTGTCACAGCCGTACAGCCCGTAATATGGCCGAGGCTGGTTTGTGCCTCTGTCAGACACTTCTTCAGCTCCAGCTCAGCTCCAGCTCAGACCTGTGGCCCCGAGGAGCTGTTGTTGAAGCAGATAGACTACCTGGTAGTCAGCAGAGTAGATGCTGTGTGTTCTTTGTTTGTCTATTCCTGCTCGCATCGTGACGCACGTGCCTCCGAGTGGCCCTCTTCCAAACTCCCACCACATGCCCAGGTAGCCTCTCGTACCTGCGTGTCTACCTGCACTCACACAGGATGGATAGTGGGCCTTGCTGCAGGTCGAATTGGCCCTGACCCACGGCCACGGGCGTCCCCATCCACATCCACATCGCCCCCGATCAGCTGGAAGCAGAGCTCCAGCGGTCCTCCGTCGTCATCATAGCTGCGCGACCGAGTTCCAAGTCGTGCAGAAATCCCAGCCTTAGGTACCTAGGTAGTCCGGCCCCGCGTCACTCGCTGTGAGGGCGGGGATCAGACCATTTGGTCGAGGAACAATAACCCGTGGTCGAGACCACACTTCGTTCGCTCTTCTGTCTTTTTGTCCTGTCAATCGAGGCTATAGTCGACGGCCGGCACTGCGACGGCCCAAATCTAGCCTGGAGCCGAGAACGTTGGATCTCCAGCCCCAAACCCGCCAATCGACCACTCCTGGCCTCCGTCCCGTCTCTGTCACGCAAGCCTGGCTTTCCAGCCCAGTCTCAGCGCTCCGCAGCCCGCCCAACACAAACCCCTGAGCCTTGTTCCATGTTCTCTCGCCCCTTGTCCAGCCAGCGCCATCAGCGAGGTAACGGTACCGGCAGCAGCAATACCACCACCACCAACACAAGCATCAGGATCCAGGATCAGCATCAGCATCCCACGCTGAGAGCACTACCACCAAGCGAACTAGGCTGAAATCTGGCACGTCTGGCTGTCTGGTCTTGTCTGGTCTTGTCTCTGCCTTGCTGTCGGCCCGCACATCAGTCACATCAATTAACTGATCCTTCTCCCAATCCATCCATCAAATCCGTCAATCCGTCAATCAATCAGTTACAATCTCTTGGTTGATTCAGCCACCCCCGGCAATCACAACAATACGATCATCGGACGCATTGCAGTCCCCATACCGCCTGCGCTGTTAATGCTGTCGCTGTCGCTGTCGCGGCAGATCCTACCCGTTCAATATGACAAGACCCGAAATTATTCGTGCTGGTATGTGGCATGTGCTCTGCGCGAGCATGACTCTCTCAGCCTCCCAAGCCTCCCCATCCCTCCCATCGCCTCTGCCACACTGCCGCTGCTTGGGCCATCTGGGGAGTTTGCCCGTCTCAAGGAGCCCACACCCTGTCACAACAGTGCCCACGCCCCCTGCGCACCTCCCGACCAAAATAATGCTGACTCTCTCGCTTCAACCTCCCTTCAGACTCGATTGATCTCCAAGATCGCGAAGCACCCTCCGCAAAGAACCACACTGCTCGACCCAGTCCCCTCAACACCTCCCAGTCTGCCGCCAGCGGAACTGGCACCGCGCCTCACCAGGCCGAGACCCTGCGAGAGGTCGCAGCAGGACAAGCAGAGGAGGAACTTCGAAGCCCCCGAGTCTCCTGGACCAACGGCGGCGAAGCTGGCGACCTACAACAATACGCCGAAGACCTGGCCGCCGGAGTCACCAGTTCCCTCACCAGTCAGCCCCTGAACGCCGCCAACATGGCCGCACGCCAGCAAGATGACCTCGCTGTCGCACAAAACGGTGGCTTGGAAACAGAGGACGCCGACTTGGACGGCGACGATGGCGACCTGGATGACGACGACATGATGGACAAGATCTCGAGTTCGCCTTCTATCGATGATGGTGGGTCTCCAACCTGTTACCTTCCAACTCTCCAATCTTTACACCATTGCGCGTCGCCGTGTAGTTCTCCGGCTTCGGCATGCTTCAGCGAGGCGAGGTCTTCTTCCCCATACCTCGACCAACCTGACTACTTACCTCTCCAGCTTGCGCATCCCGAGGCAGACAAGTCGCCTGCTGCGCTTCCCCGCCGTCGTCATCATCATCTTCCTGGTTCATCCCCTGGGCAGCCTGACGAACAGGCTGGCTATGCGGATACAGCGCTGGAGGACAATGAACAAGAAAACCTGAGGAGCAGTGGTCCCCCAATTGGCCTGCATGGAACCGGCCGCAGTCTACCATACACAGACGAGGGTCTCCGAAACGCCCTGGACGACCTGCTCGACGGAATACAATCATTACAAAAGGACTTTGAGGCAGAGCAGGCGGGCGTTGACGAGGCCATCGGGATGGAAGACGACGTCTCCAGCACCGACGATTTAATTGTCCCATATGAAGGTTCCGCCGACGAAGATGATGATGACGACGATTTCCTTGAGTTCAATGATCCCCGGTTCATCGATTCTGGTTGGGGCGGTGAGTGCTTACACGATACAGAGGACATCGATTTCGAGCTCGTCTACGCCCTACACACATTCATCGCGACCGTCGAAGGACAAGCGAACGCGACCAAAGGCGATGCCATGGTTTTGTTGGACGACAGCAACAGTTATTGGTGGTTGGTTCGCGTGGTCAAGGACAGCAGTATTGGTATGATGAGCCCCGGAGGCGTTTTGCTCACTCGCTGGGGCTGAACATGGCTGACGCGCTCAATCAAGGTTACCTACCGGCTGAGCATATCGAGACACCGACTGAGAGGCTTGCACGTTTGAATAAGCACCGGAACATCGATGTAGGTTGGAAAGGCACAGCCCCCCTGAAATCCGAACTAACGTGTGTAGCTGTCGGCAACCATGCTGGGTGATCAATCCGACAAGACCAAGAATCCAATCAAGACGGCGATGCGCCGGAGGAAGAAGAATGTTTCTTTCGCTGCTCCGACATACGTAGACTACTCCGACTTCGATTACGACACGGAGGAGGAAGAGGAGGCCGAGGCCGAATTTTATGCTCAACAGCAGCAGCAGCAGCAACAGGCACAGCAGCAGTCCCAACAACAAACGGCTGCTACCAAGCAGACTACTGCGGACGAAGCCGCTGCCAGTGATGAGGCGGCACAAGTAGCGCCGCTTAGGCCGCGGGCGCAAAAGTCTGTGCAGATCGTGGACCCTGCCAACTCAGACTCGAAAGAGGAGTCACCCACTTCGGCCAAGGGCAATCGAACCAGCGAGGAGATATTCGAGACGAATGGCGTGGAAGGTCCGAAGAGGAAGGCCGACGGCACGGTCAGGGATTCCTTCTTCAAGGACGACACGGTGGAAACTAAGAAGATCACACTCACGCCTAATTTACTGCGAGACGACGGAACTGTCAGAGCATCAACTGACTCAGACAAGGGTGTCAATAAGCGCCCGAGCTTCGACAAACTTGACAAGGAGATCAGGGAAGAGAAGAAGGGCAAAGACAAGAAAGACAAGGAGAAGAAGGGCGGGTTCCGGAGCTTATTCTCGCGCAAGGATAAGAAGCAGAAGGGTGGTGACGACGACGATTCTCTCGGAAAACGATCCATGGACGCAGTCGCGGAGGCGCCGGAGAGAGAATCTGAGGACTTCAATGACGACCAGGACAAGGCAGGTGCCTCACCACAGCGCAACCCAAGCAAATTGCATAAGCAACAACCGCGAGTGGAACCTTCGCTAGCGAACAAGTCCGGTACTGTTCAGAGGGACGCTAATGGTATGGATCTTTCGACGTTCCTGAATGAAGGGAAGTTGAAGAATGTCGCCAACGTGCCGCCCGCGTCCATGCGACTTGTCGAGCCGGATACTCAGGACGAGCAGGAAAATGCGCAGGATCAGCGGGGAGCCGAAGCTGTGCGGTCGAACCAGGTGGACGACTCCAAGCCGGCTGCATCTAGATCAGCGGCTGCCCGGTCGGAGAGTGTTGATGACAGTCCACCTCAGGCTACGACTGCGAAGTCACGTATGCAGATCGAGGACTCGGATTCGGGCGAAGATGATTACAACGAGACACTCAGGCAGATGTCGGCCTCGGGCAAGAAGACTCAGGAAAAGCCGCAGCAAGAGTCCCCCCAGCAGGACAGGACCCAGCAGGAGAAACTGCAGCAGGAGAAACTGCAGCAGGAGAGCACGCAGCAGGAAGAGCCCCAGCAGCAGAAGCCGTTCCGGCCCACGCTGCCGGGGGCCTTCCCAGACAGCTACATGAGCACGCAGTCTGCTCAGTCCAACTCGACCATCACGCCAGAACGAGCCGCGGACACTACTCAGCGACAGGACCGGTTGTCAGAATCGCCAATCGAGGTGTCACCGATCACGCCGAGTGGGGACAAGCCTCCAGCCCTGGTCGGCGACACGTCAAGCCAAGAAGATCACTCGTCACCGGTGTCGTCGCCGTCACCCGAACTGATCGACAGAGAAGAGGCGGGTGGGACACACCGGAACCAGGATTCTATCACCACGTCTACCTCGACAACGACTGTATCAAACTGGAATGACACGAGCCTGCGCGAGTTCTTCGACTCGGGCACTGACATCAGGGATCTCCTTGTTGTGGTCTATGACAAGACTGATGTTGAGCCAGTGGGGCCCGAACACCCAGTCGCCGGCACGCTGTTCAAAGAACAGAACGCCAAGCTGGCGGAGATCACAACTGTAAGTCCAGGCTCAAAATCTTCAGAACGTGCAGAACTTTCCACTGACCATGGGTGAACAGCAACTTGACCACATGCTTGGCGACTGGCTTGCGCGAAAGCAGCGACTGCGAGGGACCGTGTAGTGGTCACCAACCCAGATACCCCTTCTTTTCAGCATTTAACGAACCACTACCATCCTGACCATTTGAACTGCGTTGACGAATTACCCCTCCGCCTGTACAATTTTTTTTTGTTCACTCTATGATGCATCTATGACTGTCTCAAAAAGCTTCAGGTTGCAGGGGCCGCTGCTTCCAATGGCCTTTGCTACATAATTCAAAGGTCCGGCGTTCTTGGTGAGGGAAGGCTCGAAAGAAGAGCAGGAAGGCTTCACGAAAACTGTAATACCAACGGAGACTGGGCATATACCTTTATTGTTTTCTTTTCATTTGTACAACGTTGCACGGCAGACGGAGGACGACGAAGGGCAGCCTTATAGCACCGTACGTTCCTCACTCGAAGCCTGCGCGTCAATTTGGAAGTAAGGACTCGCATTGCCTGTGGAGCGAGCGCGAGGAGGGGGGGAGGAGGAGGTTTTGTGATGTGGCGCGCCGATGACAGGCCCTTATGGCCGGAAATCGAAGGCCCATTGACTGTTAATTCTTTATGACTGAATGACCCCTGACGGCCCTAGTCCTTGATCTGACTTGATTGTCGCCGTGTACAAAATCCCTTGTGGCTCTCTGGGAAGACCCTGCAGCGTCAAAAGAAACCCATCAAAAGGGAAGGAAAAACCGGGCAGCCACAGAGGCTGTGGAGACGTTGCCCGAGGCCGAGCTCCAGGCTTCCAGAATTCCAGAATTGCATCCAGCCTTGCGTTGCTGAGGCGCGTTTTGACTCTGCTCCCTTCATGACGACATTCCGCATTCACTCCCTCGTCGACTTACTCGCCAATCTCTTTGAAGACTGTCTCTCCTGACACCAAGTGTGCCTGTACCAATTCATCCAATCAAGGAAGCGACAGCTCTCGTACGCTTTGTCCCGCCCTTTCCCAACTACTGCATCTTCTCAGGGAGCAGCAGGACCAGCAGCAACAGCAGCAGGGCACGCCTCTGTCTGGCAACCGGGAAACGAGCGAGCAAGCTTGCTTGCAGGCGGTGGACCGCGCCTGACCGACAGCTATAACACCGGCCAGAGTACAGCACGGCGCACACACGGTACCAGGCAGAACGGAGCAAACGGAACAAAACACCATCCATTCCTGCAGAGCACAGCAGAGCTGACGAGCGGCGCGCACGAGTTGGAGAAAGTTCCTGCCTGTCTGTCTGTATCTACAGTACCTGCCCTTGGGCGCGCTAGCCACGAGCTACCCTGGAGCTCTGTGCCCGCCGCCGTCGCACCCTCTCACCAGCGCGGGCGTCCGTCTGTTGCGGCAGGAACCACCTCCCCTCGCACACCTTAAAAAAGGCCAGCCCAGCGCCGTGCTCCCCTCCCTGCACACCCATCACGGCTGCCCAGCTCGCCTACTATGTCACAAAACTCCCTGCGACCACCACCCACTAAACTCAAGATACCGAGGGCGGCAGCTACATACACCCCAGCAACGATGGATCCCGATCTGCGTTCCCAGCTCAACATGCTGCTGATCAATGGCGGCCACGACAAGAAGTGAGTGTGCGCGCCACATAGTCCCCCCTCCCTGCCCATCTGCCTGTCTATCAGGGCCTGCCTCTTTTGGCTGGCCGGATCAGACCAGCAACCAGACCAGACCATCCCACCCAACCCACAGGGCACTCGCTAACCAACCCGGCTCTCCCCCGGCGACCAGGCTCCAAGAACAACTCCTCTACACCCTCAACGCACACTCGAACAACTGGCCGACACAAGTACAAAACCGCGCCCTCGCCCTTCTCCGCAGCGGCGAGGTGACCACATTCCCCGTCCTCCTGAAACAGATCCTCGACGAGGTGCGCAAGGAAACAGCCGCAGGACCCGCCCCCAAGACATCTTCGTCATCATCAGCAAACGGCAACGGCCCAGCAGAGTCAGGCGCAGGCGGCAGCAGCACCAACAACGGCTCAGTGAACGGCTCCAAGAAGCACGCAGGGCCCGGGCCCGGCGAGGCCTCGAACCTCAACAGGGAGACGACGACATCGCTAGCCGTGCCCGCCACCGTCGTCGAGGAGGCCCTCAAGGTCACGAGAGACGTGCTGAAGGAGGTCGCCGAGTTTGAGGAGGAGTCTAACGGTGCCACCTGAAGGCGTACGGCTGGCTGGCCGGGGCCGGTTTCCTCAGCGTCGTCTTTTGGTTGCGAGCTCGCTCTTCCGCCACGGCGAGCTTTAAAGAAGAGAAGAGAGAGTGGGGAAGGGAGAGAAAAGAAGACACACACTACACACATACGCAAAAATCCCGGGCTGCTTCCTCTGCCGTTGCCCCGGAGTTCTGTGGTTATGTGCTCCTGCAGAGTGGCCACGAGGAGCAGAGGCCTAGGGGCTTTCGGGAATATAGGACTTAGGGCGTGCTGAGCGCCTTGTCGAGAGCAGCCACGCACGAGATGACGAGCCCGACCGGCGAGCTGGGCCTCGACAAGCAGTCGCCAAATTGCTGATTGCTACAAATAATGCTGCCCACGGTGGTGAGGTTTCGAGCAGGGGCTGGCTGGACGACGCGGCCAGATCCCATTCCTGAGCAATTCTCATACACCATGTCGTCCCTCCACAACGGGCAAGGAGGTGTATTCTGGTACCGTACATACTGGGCCATCGCTGCATAAACCATACGTACATACATGGCCGATGTCAGGACAGGCCCAGGGGCGCATCATCATGATTATCATCGTCACCACCATCATCATCATCCAAGAAAAGGGCCGGGAAAGAGGCGTTGCTAGATGTTAAAAGAACTTTAATTCACTTGACCCTGTTTCTGGGCTCCAAGCAGGACCACCACCACACTTTCTTCCGTCCCTCCTTCTTCCCCCCGTGATCGCTCATGAGTACTTCAAGGGGATGGACGGCAACCCAAAGAGCTTCTTTTGGTGCCCATCCCCACCATGGTAGACACGGCCGCTCATCCACCCACCCACCTACCTACCAGCCCGCCCGATTCCTTCTCGTCATCCGCAAGACCAACAAGCTTGGACCCGGCGCCACCAGGGGCCATCCAGCCCACCTGGTATCTCCGCCCTAGACTCCCTCTCTGCTCCTGGCACCCGGGCCACTCGTGAAAAGGCCTTCCCATGACCGTTCCTAACCGCCCCTCCGACTGAGTTCTCCATTTCAATCTCCAGGTAGACATCGCCCTCGTTTCATCCAATCTCGCTCAATGCCTCACAGCTAAACGCAGGGGCGATTATAGTACTCAGTTGTCCCCACTTGTTGGTCCGTCCTTGTGGCAGCCCCCCCCCCCCCAAGCAGCCCCAACCACCCACCTAAAAGCCCCAAAGGCAGGACTGGTATTTATGTGTATATAGTCTGCTCCCTGACTCTATTTAGAACGGGATTCTCCAGGGAATGGGGAAGAAGAAGGCACGCCCTCCTCCATCCAGCGCAGCCAGCAGCATTCCGCGTGCATGAAGTCATGCCTGCACCGATGATGGCCCGTGTGTCCCAGCCGTGGAGATACCTCACGAGGCTTTTGATGAGATGCCTTATCTGCTCACCTTCCTTATCATGAAAGTTTTCCTCGCGAGCGTCCGTGGCGAGAGAAGCTGCCGGAACAAGAGCAGGGAGGCGTGCAGGGACATTCGCCAAATTCACCGTGCGGCAGACCATTGCGGATGATGTACGAGAGAAGATCCGCGACAGGGGTGTTGAGGCAATCACGGGTCAGAAGGCGCATCTAGAGATCAAGTTCATTCATAAAAGCGAGTTTCTCATTAAGGAAATCTATCATAATCCAGATCGCCTGTGCCAAGGCAGCCAGAAAACTCCAAGATCGCAGTCTATGTGTGGAGCCATCGGCTTCATGGCAGTGGCAGCTATCAATGAAGATGTCTTGTCCACCCCCATGTAGCTTGCCTGACCCAGATGATCCTGCAAAGAGGATGATTCTCCATCTAACCGCCTGTATCGACCTGCCAGACGGACGACTCGTCTTGAGTGCCTTGAACCAAGCAGTAGCCCCAAAGCTCATCTGCCACCGCACCAACCAAAGAAACTAAAGTACAGACGGTGAAGATGCCATACTCTGCATTTAGTCATACAGACCATCATCGTTGCCAGCATCGCCGAAGGAATCGGCCGCGTTGTTGGCGGCGGAATCGGCCTCAGGGAACTTGAAGTACGCACCAGGGCCGGCGTTCTTCATCTGCTGAGCAAAAGCCTCGTACCGGCGGATCTCGACGTCTGTGACGGAACGGCGGGCCATCTGCATAGCCTCTTCGAAGTGACGCTTCTCAAGCTCAGGGACGGGATCCTCGGCATCGTCCTCCATCTCAACATCCTCGCCAGCAGCCTCACGGGCCTTGGTGCGCTCGATATCGAGAGCGATGGACTCCTTGATGGCCAACTTGACGGCACGCTGCGTGATGAAGCCCAGATCGGCACCGGAGAAGCCGTGAGTCTTGGAGGCGATGAAAGCAATGTCGATGTTGGACGACACTGGTGTCTTCCGGAGCTGAGCCTGAAGAATACCAAGACGACCGGCCTCATCGGGAAGAGGCACGTAGATGAGGGAGTCCAGACGGCCCGGACGGCACAGGGCAGGGTCGAGCTGCTCTGGTCGGTTGGTGGCACCGATGACGAAAACGTTCTTCTTTGAAGTCATGCCATCCATCTCAGTCAGAAGCTGGTTGACAACACGGTCCGAGGCACCACCGGCGTCACCAACTGAACCACCACGAGCCTTGGCGATGGAGTCCAACTCATCCAAGAAGACAATGCAGGGCGCGGCGGCACGAGCCTTGTCAAAGATGTCTCGGATGTTGCTCTCCGACTCACCGAACCACATACTCAGCAGCTCGGGGCCCTTGACGGAAATAAAGTTGGCCGAGCACTCGTTGGCGACGGCCTTGGCCAACATAGTCTTACCCGTACCTGGGGGACCATAGAAGAGCACACCGCGAGAAGGAGACATGCCAAACTTGAGGAACTTCTCGGGGTGGTCCACAGGGTATTGCACCTGCTCCTTGAGCTCCTGCTTGACGCCCTCCAAGCCACCAATGTCTTCCCAGCGGACGTTGGGCACCTCGACAACGGCGACCTCGCGCAGGGCAGATGGGTTGGAGACGCCCAGAGCAAATCGGAAGTTCTCCATGGTGACTCCAAGAGAGTCAAGAACTTCAGCATCGATGGTGTCCTCGTCGAGGTCGATCAGATCCATCTTCTCACGGATCTGCTGCATCGCGGCTTCCGAGCAGAGGGCAGCAACATCAGAACCGACGTAACCGTGGGTCTCAGCAGCGATTAGCTCCAAGTCCACGTCGTCTCCGAGCTTCATGTTCTTGGTGTGGATCTGCAGGATCTCGAGACGGCCAGTTGGGTCGGGGATACCGATGTCGACCTCACGGTCGAAACGACCGAAACGACGGAGAGCTGGGTCGATGGAGTTGGGTCGGTTGGTGGCCGCCATGACGACGACGTTGGACCGAGCCTTCATGCCGTCCATGAGGGTCAGAAGCTGGGAAACAACACGACGCTCGACTTCGCCGTTTGTCTTCTCACGCTTGGGAGCGATCGAGTCGATCTCGTCGATAAAGATGATAGCCGGCGAGTTCTTCTCAGCCTCCTCGAAGGCCTTTCGCAGGTTCGACTCTGATTCACCGGCCATCTTTGACATGATCTCAGGGCCGTTGATCAGGAAGAAGAAAGCTCCAGTTTCGTTGGCGACAGCTCGAGCCATCAGTGTCTTACCGGTACCCGGGGGACCGAATAAAAGCACACCGCGAGGGGGCTTGATGCCGATGGACTTGAACAGTTGCGGGTGTCGCAAGGGAAGCTCAACCATCTCACGAATCTGTGCCATCTGCTTTCGGCATCCACCGATGTCATCATAGCCCACTTCGTTGAGGTTGTTCTCCTCCTCATCCCGCTGGATGGGCTCGCCCTCACAGTGAATGACTGTGTCCTGGGCAACAATACCGTACTCCGGGGGATCGACCTCGACGACCTTGAACTCGACCTGCCTCATGCCTCCACGGGCAATGAAAAGATCACCTTGACGGACTGGCCGGTAAGCCTCTCGAAAATATGGGGCAAGGAAAACGTCGAACAGAGAACCGGTGAGACCCTCGACTGTGTCGGCGATCGGCAGGACGGCGATTCTCTTGGCCTAATTTGAGGTGTTAGATACCAACCTAGTATGGATGCTGGACCATAGACTCACGTATTTGATGTCGGGGCAGGCGTGGATGGTGATAATGTCACCGTGCTTCACACGCAGGTTGTGTCGCACCACACGGTTCAGACGACAGCTGCCATCATCGAGGTCGTCATCACCAAGGACAACAAGGACGGTGTCCTTTCTCTTCTTGCCCCGGACGAGGACGGTGTCGCCACGGAACAGCTGGAGAGTGTCCATGGTGTTGTTCGAGAGGGCGATAATGGAGTTGTCATCGTTGACGGCATCAGTAACCCTGTATGTTGTCAGAATGGCTTTCTACGAAAAAGAAACGCATTGAGGGATCATACATCAGCTGGTTGGGCTTCTTCTTCTTCTTGAGGATGGCGGTTGCCGTGTCATCCTCGTCCTTGCGCTCGGCGCCAGAAGCGTCCCTGCGAGAGTCTGTCAGTTGGCAGTCACGGAAGCGTGGACGGCGGGGAGGGTGGGGTGTCTTGTGCCTACATCAGATGGGTCTTCTTCTCTTTGTGATCTGGCTGAGGTTCGGGAGCCATTTTGACTGTTTGCTTCGCAGGAAGATGCAGTTGTGCAAACGAGAGTCCGGTTTGTTAGGTGCTCGGAGGATGTGCTGGCCCTTTGCCGGGAGACGTCGGGAGCTGAAGGTCAAACAACAGCCCAGGTGGAGATGGTGATGTGTTGAGGAGATCAAAGATGCAGACTCTCGTTGATCTGGGAGGATGGAATATGGGAGAGGGTGGATGGAGATGAAAGGAAACCTGAGGGCCGTGTTGCAGTCCAGAGGTTTGGAGTTGTGTGAAGGTGTGTTGTCTTGACGTTAGAGGCGATGGCGGCGGCGAAAGCTAGGTTGGACAGGCCCCGGCCGCCCTGCTACTAGGCAGCTTCATGACGACAATTGCCAGCCGGGGTGGCTAGACCCACCTGAGCACAGAGAGGCCCGAGCTTGAGTCTCAATAGACCCTGAGCAGTTGGAACCTTCTAGTTTTGAGCCCTTGCTGACTGTAACAGGATGGCAATCTGCACTCACAGCCAGAAAACCCTTTTGCCTTCAGGCCCACCGTAGCATTGTCGCTCATCATGCTCTGGAGGCAAAATTGTCCATGTCGATTTCTCAGCAGCCACAGTTTGCTAGCCAGGGGCGAACCGAACAATGCTGCCTTGGCAATTCCAAACACCACTGGCGACTTCTACAACCGACCCGACGTCTACGCAAAAGGGACATGAGAAGCGGATGATCTTCTGCGACTTCCCTCAGGTTTCTCTGGTGGATTGCAGCTCCTAGAGATCCCAAACGCCACGGGTGTAACTGGGATCGCCTCCAGCTGGATAGGTAGCTAACCGCAGGATGCTCACCTGGACAGGATTAGCTTCATCGCCTCGTAGGATAATCCGCCCGTGCCTGGTCTACTCTTGGGATCCCTGCGAGTTACAGCTCCGGAAGCTGCAAGGCAATGGGCTGCCTTTTGAACAGTTTCCTGCAACTGCAGAGATGATTCACCGGTCTTATAACTATGCCGAAGCGCCCAGGTTCCGGGACGAGCTCTTGCTCGGTGCTAATCACTCAAACGCCGGGTTCAAACTCTCATGGCCTGGCAAGGCCATAATCGAATGCACATGGTGGCACGAATATTGATTCTTTCCCGGTTTACTTGAGCGCATCTCACAAGGCCCGTACCTCCGAATGCCAGCCATATCCAATTGCGAGTCCCCTGGTTCAGTCTGCCGAGTTACCGATTCCAGCTGTCTCCATGCAACGCTAGCGACTCCGTTGAAAGCCTCAATAATCCGCCGATCACGCATTGAAATCCTTGACCTTCAGCTCATCCTTCTTCGACAACGGCCACGTCGCGATCTTGACCCTGTATCCGAGGTGGTGGCCGGCCCCGTCACGGACTGGCGCAAAGTCTGCGACCCCAGTGACGTTCGGGGAAAGGTTGATATGGTGGTCTAGGAGGCTCTGCCCGATCACCCCGACGCCCAACCTGGGACTCGCGGTCGCGATGCGCTCGTAAGGAACGGATTTGGACAGCCAGTGCTGTGTCAGCCAGGTAATCGGTGGGAAACGCTTCCCTGGACCTTCGCGGCAGACACGTTTCGGAGGTGGGCCTCTGGGTAAATCATCAGCATAAGCTTTATCTTCTTCAAGATTGCCGACTTACTGGTCTTGAGACACAGAAGAGCTCGCTTCGGAGGAGGATACGTCAGGAGCCAATGATGAAGAAGTATTGACCATATTGCTGTTGTAGACGAGCTGTTTGTGTTCTGGAGGCGGCTTTCGAGGAGACTCGGGTATTTGTGTTCGCTGTGCGTTCCGGAGCTACTTCGCGGTTGGTATCGAAAGGTCGGCCTGAGATGCGCGCTGCATGATTAGCCTCGCCAGTATCTACGGGACCTATATACTTTTCGCTTGTTGCGAAACCCACGCGGCTGCCTCTTCCTTCGAAGCGCGGCAGTCACGCCTCGAGCAGCATGATCTCACAGCTGTTGAAGCAGAATGAACATTATCGGGTCCGCAGCATCGATAAGCCATAATCACGTCGAGAGTTGGGGTCGAACTTGACACCTTGGGTGGCTATGGGGTTGGTTGTAAGCAATAGCGCAGCTGCTCCGCCCCTCGCTTGACGAGAGTGGTGGTATGCGTTTGGTCATGACAGGTCGGTCTGGACGACGGCTTTTGTCATGATTTCCGCATAACCAACCCACCGCGTCAAGGACGAGATAATCCATTTGCTGGGCTTCAGCAAAGCTCGTCCGGAATGGTGGGCTCTCGACCTTATTGGCTTCTGACACGCCTGGTCGCTCGATGCGGACAGTCAAGTGTGACACCGAGCATTGGCACATGGTTGTACAAGCCCGGGGAGACAGTGCTAGCCGGCATCCGACTTCATGGCCATTCCTTTGTCTGGATTGTGTGCGCTTCATGGACCTGTAGGTTTGGCCAAAAAAACATCGGGCACACGAGAACGCAACGCAGGTCAATTTGGTAGCCCTCCATTAACAGAGACGGTTATAACAGTACAAGCGACTCATTTTCAAGTGTGTAGACGCTGCTATGCGCAGCACTTGACCAGCTCATTGCGCTCGATAGGCCTTGCATGGTGTCCGCTCTGGTTTCGCGCATCTTGGGATCTGCCAGTATTCCCTGGTCGACTACGGGTCGACGGCAGCTGGTGCACATCCACATTCTTTGCCTCATCCGAGATTCTGTGTGCCTCGGGGGCCCGCTCGGGGGCCACACGCTGCATAGCCAACGTCGACCTGCAGTGTAATTAATGCACGCCTGGGCGCGACGGCTGATCTCACACGGCATCTGTGGCCCGACGACGTTATAGCTGCCTTGTGCGCAAAGCCGTGGAACTGGGGTGAGGTGACTGCGTAGTATTGACAGCCGTGAACCAGCATCTATCTCTGCGGTGCTACGCCGTGGGTTTGCCGATGATTTAGCTCCGGCGTCATTCATGTCTTCTGAGCATGGCTTCCAAGGCAGGTAGGTGGGTGAGTCCGGATTGTCTCTGGACAAACTGCAGATACGAAAGCCGATCAAGCCTCGTGCTGTCGACTGCGTCTTGGACCCTCATGTTTGGCCAGGACAAGAATCATACCCTCGTCGTCGATCCAGTGCAAGCCCTCCACACTACCTGGCCCATCCTGCAAGCTTGACAAGCGACCCGGGCCCCATGTCACCACAAGTTCATAGCTGGCAGCTCTGAGATGCCGAAACATCCCAACCCAATGGCGACGAGCAGACCGACCACGACAGTGACCAAACGGTGCATGGTCGTGAGACGCGCAAGAAGACAAGCGACCACCGGGGTTTCCCTCAGGTATGTGGCAGGCCAGCATGCACGGCGGTGATCCTCCAGTTGAGCCGTTGGTGAGCCCGACCTGCCTTCGCCGCCTGCCACGGCGTCCGAGGAACAGCTGCGCGGGGCAGCTACAGTACTGTTTGTACCGGAGTACTTGGTACGACTGGGGAAGATCCACGCTCGAGATCAACGGCATTGGGGGTCCTCTTCACGGGCAGCCCCACGATCCGGCACGCTTGATCCACTCTGGCGCACATGGCAAGCCGCCTGAAGGAGCGACTGCATCGCAGCCTGTCTGCTCGGACACCCGTGGTACGTCAACGTCTCATCCAACCCATCCCACGATGGGGTATAGGATGGTTGGCTGGGTTGGGTGGGTGACATATGACGAGGCTGCGCTCGTTTCCCTGGGCGGCGGGAGGGAAAACTTGCTTTGGGCCTCACTGGCCGTCACCGCAGCCGATTGGAGGCCGCGGAGGTGACCTCGCAGCTGCTAAAAATGGAGCATGCGGGAAGGCACCCATTGGCAGACCGGAGATCTGGGACAACCACCAAGCATGGCCAGTGGCCGACCACGCATTAACTCACCTGGCGCTGCGAATCCCAGGGCCGGGCGATCCCAAAGACATGCCCGGCGGGGTTTGACTGTGAGGGGGGCCACGAGAGTTCGCGTAGGATTTCACGAGCCCTGTTCGCGTCTCTCTCGGCGAAACGCTCTTGGGCCGCACAACCTTCACTAATCAGCCCAGTCCCTTTGCTTGGGCCGCCAGAGCGGCAGCCTGTCTGCCTTGCTCAGACGGGGTGCTGCCAGACGGATGGGCCCTCGCGAGAAGGGGGCCGCTGACGGCTGGTTTGGGGCTGCCGCCTTTGGCTTTGACAAGACACTCGTCTTTTGCCGGATGCAGCATTGTGCGTCATTGGCGGTCTCGACTGTCCTTTGGGCCCTTGGATGGATCCATAACCACAAGTCAATCAATTGATATGGACGGGCTAGCGAGCGAACAAACCCTTGGGACAGAGTGTGACTGCACAGTAACGGTACCCAAGACAGCAAAGCTTGGAATAGTTCCCGGGACGATCCCACGTTATTGGGCTTTGTGGCGCGGCACTGCGGCAAGCTACCAGGTATCGTCGCCTACCAAGATGCCTCAATTTCCCCGTCTGCCCACTAGTAGATAAAGGGATCTGGAACCTCTGCAAAAAGCAACCACGATTCGTAGTCAGCATGTCCCCGCGGGGTCATGGAAGCGCTCACGATCGTATGATTCCGGGCTGGTCGGGCTGGCTGGCTGGCAGGGCTGGGCCATGGCACAATGCGCTTCATTCAGCAACAGTGCGCCTCGACGGTTTCGACGGCATCGGCCGCTGTCGTCATGCCGTAATGACAACAAATGCGGAGGACTTTGGCCGGAGGCTTCATGCTGGAGCGCACGAGGCTCGGCCTTGCACCCTGCTCGAGTATCACTGCATCGACATGTCCCAGGGGTGAGATGGAATCTGGACCTCTTCCAACGTTCCAGGGCTAGGAGCGAAGTGGAAATAAAAACCGTCGATCTCCCCTACTGCTGGCGTGTTGTTGCTGAGGTTTCCCATCTCATCTCGCAAATCGCCATTTATTAATATAGCTAGCTACCTTTGGGCTTTGAAGGACGCGTCGGCCGTCGCTTGGCAACGGAATGAGGAAGGAGTCTTCCTGTTGGACGGCGCGCCACAAGGTCTCGAGATACACGCTGGGCTCTGTGATAGAATCACAAGCTCACACGCAGGTTACGCTAGAAGAGGTGTGATGTCCCGCGGGAGGTTATCATACAGAATATATGCTGGCTGTCAAGTCACACAAGCAAATGCTATGAGTTGCCAGGACCCTTGTGAACTATACGGGCAGCAATTTTCGAGAGCGGTGGCTGACGAGTTTGTTCCAACGATGGACCTGTACAGGGCTTCATAGAAAAGATTACCCATGTCGCTACAACTCCCTAGAAAAAATGTAACCAAATCTAACCAATTATACCTTTTAATTTATCCTTTTTTAATTAAACTTATACTATTACAGCGAATTCGGGATATAATGCTATAAAAAGGCTACCTTTTTTGCACTTAATATTGCCCTAAAAAGCTGGTATTATTATTGTAGTATACACAGATAAGACGGGAGGGTTAAGGGACCCTTTACCAACGCCACAGAGGTCATGAACTAGGCTTCTTTATCAGGAAGCCCTGTATATAAACGGGCCTAGTTACAGCATTTAACCTAATTTTTAAGCAGCGATCCCTTGCGGGCAAATGCTGGGGATCGGCAACAACGCCGTCACTGCATGCTGACAGACACTTGTAGGGGGAGAAATTAACGATGCGACAGCGCCTCGTCAGCCAGTAGTCGAGCTGGACCTCGAGCTCGAGTGAAGATTCGAGTGCCTCGAGAACCAGGAGAACCTCGATGCTTTGCTCTCCTTTCGCCTGACAGTTACAGCCACCGCGATTCCTAAACGCTAGTACAGGTACCTGGACGTCAAAGGAAAAACGGAAGGCCGGCAGAGGTTGTCCGTTGTCCCCTAGGACCCGTCCGGCAGGGCGTGGGAGCTGCGCTCATCCTGCGAACAGAAACTCACCCTAGCAAAGGCTGGCTGTCTTTTGAGCGGCCCGGACAGAAGAGAGGCCATCGTCTCGTCTCGTGGGAGGTTGCAGGAGGATCGAAGGTGGTCAAGTTGTATGCTAACTTTCGAGGTCCCTGCGTCGTGCATGTGCATTTGTGGTGCACGATGCAGTGCCAGAGACTGAAGAGGCTTAGCCGGGGTGGCATTCTAATAAAAGAGAAAGCAGGGAACAGACCTCTCCAGGGCAATCCTTGGCCGGACAGAGTCCAGACAGAGAGGATGTGCCCCATCTCGGAGTTGTACTGTATGTGTGTGTATGTGCGTATATGTGGAAGGCTGTGCTGTGCTGTGCTGTGCTGTGCTATGCTGTATTATCCTGCTTGAGTCAACTGCAGGTACATGGCTGCTGTCATTGTTTGGGTTTGCAAACTTGCTTTCAGAGCCCTTCCACCTCGGGAAAGGCCAGGGCCCAGCTGTGATTTCATACCTGCAGTACCAACTTCACTGCTTGAGGACGTCGAGTGTAGGTGCCAACTCGGGCAGGTAGGGGACCGGATCACCTTGTGCAGTACCTAGGTATGCACAATGTACCTTTCTAGGCTTATTGCCGAATGTACTATGGTACCCGGTAGCCACGGTACAGCACCTGTGGAGCCCCTGTGGGCCCCATCCACCAGCCCTCTGGCCTTGGTGCTTGGTGCTTGCTGGTCATCCGGACAGTCTCCCAGTCTGCCAGCCTGCCCGCTCCTCCCCTTCAGCGCCAGCCTGGTCTGGTCTGGTCTGGTCTGCGCCTAGCCCACCTGGCAGTTGGGCGGCCCAGAAAAACACAGGGGTATCCAAGTACCCCAGGCCCAGAGCACACCCATGGACGTCACTCATTACTGCTCCAGCCTCCAGCCTGCCTGGGTCCTCCCAAGCCCAGCAGCACCAGCAAGCAACGGCGAAGCGAAGCGCAGCAGAGCACAGCAAAGCCCAGCCCAGCCCGGCAGTCTCCCAGTCCAACTGAACTAAACGTCGTTTCGCCCATTTCCCTCCACAACACGACTTGCACTCGGTTGCTCATCTTTCGTGACCACAATCCACTCCTTTCAGCCCAGCCTGCTGCTTGCACCCCACGCTGCCAGACCCAAAGCTTTCGTCCCGATTGCACACACACCACATCGAGAACCCGCCTCTGATTCAATCCTGGCTTCGACGCTGCGACCGGCTTGCCTGTGTCCCTGTGCTGATCTACAGCACTGTCAGCACGGTCGTCCTTGCGCGCCGTCACCTTCACGATGACGTCCGCCGCAAACCCTCCAAACCCCCCCAATATTCACCCTCCGACCACTGCAGCTGCTGCAAACCACGGTGGAGGGCCAACAACCCAGCCCCCCACCCCAACTGCCTCTCACGCGTCGCCTCCCAGCAAACGAGATCTCAAGTCGTGGTGGAAAAATTTCAAGCTCTCCAAGCATGACGAGTCACATGGTGAAGATCCCTCCACTCCTTGCGCTGCTCTTCTAGAACAATGGGTTCCTCTTCCGGGGGACTGGCACAGCGACGGCTCTGATCAACTGCTGTCCCTGGAACATGTCTCGCAGCAACACCCTCATCCAGGCGGCCCTGTCGCACCTCTGCTGCTCAGGCCCGCCCGCAGCTTCATCTCCAGTCCTGGCTGGCTGGGCAGGGCCTCGCAGAGGCGCAAGACACGAGCGCGCACCTCTCTCAGCGCCTGCTCGGATGAGAGCCTACAGGCTCGCCCTTCTCTTGATCTTTGCACCATTGCTCCTCCAGGTACGGCCTCGCTGACTTATGCAGAAACGAAAGCACCCGGTATCTTCGGCGTGCCGTTGCGACAGAGCATCGTCTACGCGAACGTCGCCATATCGCTAGTCGACGACCATGGCAAAAGCTACATCTACGGATACGTCCCGATCGTCGTCGCGAAGTGTGGGGTTTTTCTGAAAGAGAAGGGTACGTACATGCGAAGTCGCCTTCCAAACTACGGGACACTGTACTGATGCGGAAATACAGCAACAAACGTCGAGGGAATTTTCCGGCTGAATGGATCCGAGAAGCGCATCAAGGAGCTCAAACAGGTCTTTGACTCCCCGGACCGCTACGGTAAGGGCCTCAGTTGGGATGGTTACACGGTCCACGACGCAGCAAACGTGCTTCGGCGGTACCTCAACGATCTCCCAGAGCCGGTCGTGCCGCTTGAGCTGTACGAGAACTTCCGGGGCCCGCTGAAAGGCGCGACCAAGTCTGCTGTTGGCGATGCCGACGGGCCCCAGTTCATCGACGAGTTCGACGTCGATGCCGCCATTATCAAGTACCAGCGTCTCATCACACAGCTCCCTCCTCTGAACCGACAGCTTCTGCTCTACATCCTCGATCTCCTGGCGGTCTTTGCAGCCAAGGCAGACGAGAACCGCATGAACTCGCAGAACCTAGCAGCCATTTTCCAGCCCGGCATGCTCTCGCACCCCAGACACGCCATGGCCCCGGAGGAGTATCGCCTCAACCAATGTGTCCTCATATTCCTGATCGAGAACCAGGACCATTTCCTGATCGGGATGCAAGGCACTGCTGCAGATGAGAAGACGGTCCAGGAGGTCCAGAAAGGCACCCCGGTCATCAACGCACCTGCGACGCCCAGCTCATCTCGCAAGTCCGGTGTCCACAGATCTGCTTCAAACGCCAGCGCCGCTGCAGAAAGCATATCTCGGGAAGGCATGATTCGACGTAACAAATCAACCAGCTCGAGACATTCGCGCGCCTCCAACGGCGCCCCAAGCCCTGGCAGCCCTGCCCTTGCATCAACACCGTCCAGCGGGCTCGGCAGGAGCAACACGGTTCCGTCCAAGAGATCACCGGCAATACAGTCTGGGAGGTTTGCGCACATGAGGAACGAGGGTGCCGCAGCGCCCGTGTCACCATTGACGCCTGTGGTTGCATCGTCCGCGAACATACCAGCTCCTCCCACAGTTGAAGAGGTGGCAACGCCAGAAGCCAGCGAGCACGCAGATCCACTAGCCGGCAGGAAAGGTGGCTTGACACCTGGATACGCGCCGGAACGAAGCCAGGAGCGCCTGCTGGAGCCCAAGCCAGCTCCCGAGGCCGCGACCACCCCGACCAAGGAGCGGAACCTGAGCAGCCTGTTCCAGCGCTCACCGACGGAAAACAGTGAGAAGAAGCCACCCAACAAGCTTCGGAAAAAGCGCGTGCCGAGCACGAACCCCAGTGCAGCAAGCTCTGCCGCCTCTCTTGCTCATTCCAGCGCGGTGTCGCCGACTGTCGAGACATTCAATCCGATCGAGAAAATGACAGAGTACCCCCGCCAAGAAGCCGAAGAGGCAGCACAGGACTTGTCGAGGCCGGAGGCTATAGATACGCCCTCTGAACCGACACCACGAGCCTCGCAGATGCCGTCAAGCGGGAACCTACCCACCGAAAATATAGAACACGGGCTGAGAACCCATCAGTCGCCACCAACATCACTGCACAGTTCGTTCAACGAGGGCTCTGATGTCGATCGCGTGGAAGAGCCAATTCCGTCCATCGAGCAGGTCGAGCACGGCGAACAGCAGGACAGGAAGCGACGATGGCGACTGTCTCGCAAGAAGGAAGACTTGGGCGAGGCTCCTGAGCCTTCCGTGACATCACCTCGGAGGATCGGGTTTAACAGGACAGCCGAGACCAGCAACAGCTCGGTTGGTACCGATCTGAACAAGCCTCGGCACAGTTTCACGGGTGAGTCCTCAGAGCCGACCTTGGAGGCTCACTCCAGCCTCGACTCGGGCAGCCGAGACGCGAGGGATAACAGGGAGGAACCGAGAGGTTTCTCGGGGTGGATCAAGAACAAGATGCGGGAGGCCAAAGAGAACGCCGGGCGGACCAAGTCGCCACCTGGTGATCGCGGATCCATCAGCTCGGGCCTTCCCGTGCGTGGAAAGAGCCTCGACATCAAGCGGCCGACCGAGGCAGAAAAGGATGCCTCCCAGAAGGTGCAAGATTCCAATGCATCTCAGCACTGACGCTCGGGCTCCTTGTCGCACACACCAATCTGGCCATGAACAGGATATGAGCGTCAGCTGTGGATGTACAACTACGATGTACGATTTTAATGCCCCTCTTTGGTTCCCAACTACACCCGGAATTACAATCATGGACCCGATTTTATTAATGTTTTCAATCTTCACTTTATGGCGGTTGGTTCGGGAATCGCCAGACCAAGGCAAGGGAATTATGCAAGAGATCAAGACAGCCATTTTGAAAGAGCAAAAGACCATAGCAAGAGGTACCGGGAAAAGGGCGGCTAGCTTATTACTGGAGTGACGGAACACGCAGAGATGAGGAGAGGGATCAACTTTTGTTCGAACCATTTGGCCCAAGCTTTCACAATGTCATCCTCTCGGGAAGGCTTTTTGAGAGAAAGCGAGGGGGTTGCCACTATGCTGGCGACGGCACATGTTGATATTACCTGTTACTACTGCTGCTGCTGCTGCTTGAGGATACCCTGGTTTAGTTACCTGCCCATACGCAGTTTGGGAATGAGAAGGACGAGTATTATGGACGACAACCGTCGGGTGTGATGTTTCCCCCCATTGCTCCCCTTGTTACTGAACCTCAACCTGGTGTTGCTGCTGCTGCTGATGATGACTGACTGTCTGACCGACCGACTGACCTGGTCCGAAGCGTCCAGCTACGGCCATCCTCGGACAGCCACGTGTGCATCTATTCCCTGCGAGACGGGGTGCCACGCGAGTTCCTGGTCATCAGCAGCCGCGTGGCCGGGTCGGGGCATGAGGGACGCAATCTCGCCCGCGTCGCACAGAATCCTGGGACCGGGAAGGAGAGAAAAAGAAAGGTCTCAGAGATTTATTGTTCCTGCAGCGTTAGTTACGCTGCCCGTGTGACGGCCGGAACCTCTGCTGGCGTATTTTTCCTTTCTTCTTGTTCTTGTTCTTCGTGTTCTTGACCTGTTGGGATTCACGACCATTGCCGGCGATGTAATAAAGCATTTACCGCCCCCAATCGCGGTTGTAAGTAAAGCCACGCGTGGCCACGTGCGTATGCTCATCTGTCACATCTAGAGGATGTGATGATCTCCCGCTGACGATGCCCAGATGAGGCAGAGATTCGCTGTCTCGACGAGACGCTGCCACAGATATCCCATCTATATAGGACACTACCAAGTTTACACTGTGACAAAGTGACCCAGGCAATTGCTGCCCCGCGGACGAAGTACCGGGCTGACCTCGCTGGGGTCTCTGGGGTTCAAGGTGCAGTAGCGCGGCCGCTTCCCCACAGGGGCTAAGGCTGTTTAAGGTTGAATCTATGGGGAATTTCCCCAGGTCCCTGGCATGTCTGAGAGCGAACTCGGCGTGTTCTTCTCCCTGTGTTTTTCTTGTACTCTTCTGACAAATGTGGGAGGGGGTGCCGGCCTTGACTGTGCCTCGGTTATGAGGGTGAAGGGAGTCTTTCCCGAGTGAGCCAAAGTGTCTGTCCCTCCTCAACTTTGAAATAAGAGCCAAGAGCGAGAGGGGGGCCCGGGCATGTAATCATAGCGTGGCGGCCGCCCCAGGGCAACATTGACATCACCTATCATAGTACAAGTACAGATGACTAGGACAAAACGAGCACCTCCCAGCAGTAGCTGCTGAACCCCGCAGGCAACCATCATCCCGCCAGATTACTGTGTAGAACTAACCCATCGGGGGTCGCAAGTGAGATTTTAGACCGCCATGCCCAGGCGAGTCGCCGGCTCACGGCAACACGAAGCAGCGGCCCGGGATGATCTGGACGAGTGGGTAGGTAGGGTAGTCTTCTCTATCACCGACATACAGGGCAGGCCAGGGCAGGGCAGAGACGGGAGCCGCTGCTGTCTCACTTTGAGAAATATGTGTGCCACGGAATTCCGATGTTCTAGCGGTGTTCCCTCGTCCGCCCACCACACGGTGGCACAGCGGCGCACGAGGCGGAGACATACCACGAGATGGAGCTGCACCCGCCCGTCTTGGTTCGGACGGGGGACGGGATGAACGGATTTTTTCTCTCTCTTTTGCCTGGTGGGCGAGGTCATGAACTTGACCGATGCTAGCGGGAAAATCAAGTGAACCCCGGGGAAAGCATCCATTTATGGGTGAAAATGAGGGCGCAAATACCAGGGAACTGCAATTTAATGTTGAGAGTATTCATCGTGAACACTTCTGAAATATTACTCCAGATATTACAACATACCCAGTAGTAAGTGACATGGTAGCTGTGGGGAGGGCCAGACTCGATTTGGCATGGCGCTGGGGTAAGTAGGAGCGCGGGCTGGGCGAGTGACTCCGAGGACGGGGTCGCCTCTTGCTGCGTGTGGACCAGGCTGACCAGGAAGTGAATCAAGGTAGGCCAATTCCAAGTGAAAAGGCTGGGGGCGGACTTAAGGGAACCTACATGCAAGGCACCTCTTGTAAGCTACCTTAGCTAGGTATTTATTTGCTTCTGCCATCCCCCGTCACACACCTTTTCCTCCGTCATCTCTCCCGCCCCTTCCGTAGCAGCGAGTTTTGTGAGCCTCGCCTGCGCCCGCTTGACCTCGACGTCGCACCTGAAGTCAAGGCTCTGCGACCATGTTCACCAAGAAGTCCCGTAAGTGCCGAGCTCAGGTTCTCTGGTTGTTGTGCGATCGTCACGATGCGGGATAGGGGAAGCTGCGAATGACCCGACACTGCCTGGCGATATATATCGGTTGGTCGACTTACACGTCGTTCTGAGGGACAGCCCAATAGGGGATCATCCCCCATGGGGTAATCCCTCAGAGAAACCTCCTGGGATACATAGCCCAACGCAGAAAATCCTGCAATAACCATGGCTGACCAAGAGTCACAGCTCCAGCCCCGGCCGAGGACGGCGGCATCGACGTCCGCAGCGATGGGGTCGGGGCCAAGGAGGGCGGATCCCCCACCGGCCTGTACGCGGGGGACAGGGAGGCCGGCTACTCGGACGACTACGACGAGCTGGGCGTCGCCTGCCCGCCTCACACGACCGAGAGGAAGCTCATGGCCCGCATCGACCTGCGCCTCCTCCCCTTTATCAGCATTCTGTACCTGCTCGCCTTCCTGGACCGCGTCAACATCGCCAACGCCCGCTCCTTCCACCTGGCCGAGGACCTGGGCCTCGGCGGCACCGAGTACAACACCGTCCTCGTCATCTTCTTCGTCCCCTATGTCTTCTTTGAGATCCCGTCCAACATCCTGCTCAAGAAGCTCTCGCCGAGGGTCTGGCTTTCGTTTTGCGGGATAGCGTTTGGCTTGGTCACCGTATTCCAGGGCCTGACGAAGAACTACTCTGGCATTCTCGCCACGAGGTTCTTCTTGGGAATCTTTGAATGCGGAATGTTCCCGTGAGTAAAATCCATATCTCACCTATCCGCACTGAACTTGAATCTCACGTTTTCTAGCGGCTGCTTTTATCTGTTGGGGATGTGGTATAAGAGAAGCGAAGCACAAAAGCGCTTCACCTTTTTCTTTGCCTCGACCAGTCTCGCTGGTGCATTCGGCGGGTTGTTGGCCTCCGCGATTGGCAAGAGTGAGTTGACCCACTGCATGAAGCGCGTCCTTGTTTATGAAAATTACTAAATATGTGTCCTTGCTTCAGTGGACGGACTCAGAGATTATCACGGCTGGCGTTGGATCTTCATCATTGAGGGCGCCATCACCGTGCTCGTGTGCATAGTCTTCCTCTTCACCTTCCCGGCCTTCCCGGAGCAGGCCAAGTGGCTCACCGAGCCGGAGCGCGACTACGTCAAGGCGCGCTTGCAGGCCGACCTGGGCCACAACGCCGCAGAGCGCAAGGTCACCCTCAGCGACGTGCTCACCGTGCTGCGGGACCCCAAGGTTATCGTCGGCGGCTTCATGTACTTCGGGCTGATCGTCCCGGCCTACGGATATGCATACTTTGCGCCGTCAATCATTCAGGCCTACGGCTACAGCGCCATCGAGACGCAGCTGCACAGCGTTCCGCCCTGGGCCGTCGCCTTCGGCTTCAGCATGCTGGTAGCCTTCGCCTCCGACCTCGCCCGCCACCGATTCCTCTTCACCGTCATACCCATCCTTGTCGCCATCAGCGGCTTCGCCATCCTGCTGACCGTCCACGACCGCACCAGCGTCAAGTACGGCGCGCTGTTCCTTGTCGTCATGGGCACCTACTCCGCCATGCCGGTGATCGTGTGCTGGTTCAACATGAACCTCGGCGGCCATCACCGCCGCGCCATCGGGTCCGCATGGCAGATCGGCTTCGGAAACATCGGCGGCATCATCTCCACGTACGCCTTCCTGGCCAAGGACGCGCCCTTCTACAAACCGGGTTACAGCATCTGCATCGGCTTCATCTGCCTGAGCTTCGTGAGCTGCTGCGTCTACGCCGCGCTCATCACGTGGGAGAACCGCAAGAGGGACAGGACGGTGCGCGCGAACCTGACTGATTATGAGAAGACGGAGCTGGGCGATTTGAACCCCGAGTTCAGATATATGCTCTGATCTAGCGGGTGGAGGGATGTGTTCTCGACTCGCCGCCATTTCGTCCTTGGTATACTAGATTTGCGTGTATAGTATGCAGACGTATACTCTCAGTATATGAGATGTATGCTGTTTGAACGGCAGATACTCAGCTGACTGAGAGCTATATAAACATACTGTCCTTACACAACTTGATTACTCACCAGTGAATGTTGGACTGTTGGCCAGTAAGTTGGAAGGACTCTCATTGATTTTATATGTGAGTCTGTGTTATCGCCATTGCGATAGAATCGCTCCACGCAAGTGTATATACTCCGGTATCCCAGACAGCCAGATACCCTTCTTTTCTGTCATCATCGCTGAACAGCCCGTTCCATCCTCGCCAGACCCGCTTCAAGCTCACCCCCATGTTTGCGCTGTCGAAAAAGCCCGTCAAGGCCACCTCCATACTCTCAAACCCAACGATGTACCGCGGCACCTCGCCAACGCGATTTGCAACTCCTGCTTGTTCCTCACCATGTTCCAGCGGCCACATCTCCTCCGCCAGGAAGTCGACACCCCACTGGTCGCTGGAGCCGAATCCGTGAAAGAACCTCTTGGTCTCGTCCATGTAGGACTCCCGTTCCGCGCTGCCAGGCGCTGTGTGCAGGGGGGGCTCACAGGTCAACGCGCGTGCGCGGAGAGACGGGTAGACGAGGTGTGAGCGCCAGGGCGTGGCGTGGCATGGGGTCAGGAACAGAGCGAAGAGCTCGTCGGTCTCGTTACCGAGGTGTGGTGCTGCTGATTGCGCAAGGCTATGATAGTGGCTGAGGACGGGTTGCTCCGGGTGGAGGCCGAGACGGTCGGGATGGACTCGTTCGTACTCGTGTCGAAGGAAGTGCATGACGGATATGGGCGCTGCGACGTGGAAGAGGGAGAGGTATGTTGCTATGACCAGATTGACGGAGATAAGACCGGCGAGGAGGGCGGTCCTGCTCTGGGAAGGCTGGTGGCCCGGAGCAGCAGAGAAGAAGGAGGCGAAGAATGGGGCCGCGAGAATATGCAGGGTTGGGAGGAGGGGATATATGAAGCGGACTTCTTTATGTGAGACCACAGAAAGCACCGCAATGGTGCTGATGACCGTGTAGGCCAGCGTTCTGAGGGTATTGGACTGCGTCGCCGTAGCACCTGGAGTCGACGAGACCGCAAATGTGTACAAGCCCACGAGCGCGAACGGCAGAAAGGTCATGGTGAGCTGGGTGATGCCCTGAGATAGGTAATAATGCCATACCATCTCCCCATAGAAGACAGCGAGGTCTTGTGTCAGGTTAAAGTGAAGCCAATGGTACGGTGGGAACGTCCATTCGCCAAAGTAAAGACGGTCAGACACAGCGGACAGCGCCAGGCCGGCACTCCCACACAGGACAGCCTCCCTGAAGAGGACCAGGGCGACCCTCAAGGTGATGGGGCTTTTCCCACGGAGCGTCAAGCGTGTAAACGCTACCATGACTACAGTGCCCCAGATGAAGACGTTGGTCGGCCTCAGGAGAACCGCAATCGCGGCAAGAAAAAGAGACACCCGGAGGCTGGCAAGACGCTCCCTTCTCGCTGGGGAGCCACCCTGAGTCTCTGAGGCGTCGCCCAGTAAGTCCCACGGCCAGTAGTTCAAGGCTGCTATGGTAAGAGTCATCTCGAGGGAATTCGAGAAGGTCCTCGCGGAGCAGTACCACTGCCACGGGTTGAGCACGGTCACGCACAAGGCGGACCAGGCGGACCTGCTGCCCTGGCCATAGACCTTCTCCGCAAGCTTCCAGGTGTACAGGTCAGCCAGCACAGCGAGGCACGCCTGAACCAGCTTGGGCAATACGACCAGCACTGAGGCTTTGAAGGCAGGCAGGCATGGCAGCACGTGCATGGCCTTGTCTGCGGCCGCATACGCAAGGGCGAACAGGGCTGGGTGAAGTGAGGACCGCAGATGATATTCCCATTCCTACAACCATCATCAGTCACCGAGTTCAAATAGGGCCTTGGGCCCTTGGCAATACGTATGAGTAGACGCACCCAAGTCAACCAGGCACCGCTATGGGGCCCAAAGGCGAGGTTCCATGCCGGCTCGAGGGCTTGGAAGTATTCATCTGGCTGGAAAAAGGTGCGCCCAGTACACAATGCGTTCAGGGTGCGCAGCAAGATCAGGCCCGTCACGACGAAGAGTGGCGGTATGGAAAGCCCATGTTGAGAATGAAGCTGGCGGGCCTCATGAGTGGACATTATCAAGGGGCTTGGTAGATCATGGACGCTTACTCCTCGCTGTGTGCACTCAGATAGCTGAACGTTGTGGAAGACATGCAACCCCTTTCCTAACCCTGGATCCAAGGGTTTGAGGGGGGTGCTGCCGGTTGTTGTCAAATTGACCAACGTTGATTGGCAGCGACATGTTCAATCGCACTTGCACTTGTCCCTGCAGCCGGAGCCGCAGCCCAGCGTGGGGGAGATTGCGACCCCTCCATCCCGCTATCGGGCCCAGCAGCGCCGTTGAGATTAGCCTGCTGCATCATCTGCCTGGGGTCTGTCCATCTATACTGTGCAGGCTGGCCAAAAAAAAAATGGCATCAATTGGCAGGATCAAGGGCATTTCTGGACGAGGCTGGAGGTCAATTGATCAATTGAGAAGCGCAGGCGTCTGACCGGACTTGAATCATTTGGCAGCACATGCAAGCGCATCTCATTATTCATAGCGGCGGCTTGTCTCGGCTCCTCCGCAGTGCGCTGCCTATCTTGTGACCGCAGAATGACAAGTCGTGTGTAATACCAAAACCAACCTCGCGGTTATACTTGCACTTAGGGGTCTAGTGTGCCACTCTTCAACAATCCTGTCACCGCACAGTCAACAGGATCTGGGACGGGGCTGCCAGGCCTGCTGGGAAACCTGGCCTCATCAGTCTTACGACTATTTTAGTCCTGCCGCCCCCTCGGCCCCCCTTCCTCGACGATCCCGTCTGCTTTGTTCTTCTCTTCTCAAACTACACTTCTCACCATCACCACCATAATCCCCGAGATCGAAGGGGACAAACAGCCTTACTGACACTGCACACCGCCCGGTCGCACACACGTTCGATCCCAATCTCTCGTTGTGCCGTCCCGAACCCCCACGACAGGAACACACAAACCTCGAACCCAAGTCAACATGGCGCCCCACGCAGACAAGGACGTTTCTGCCACCAACGGCGCAAGCAACGGCGCCTCGGGCTACCATGCCACCTCCACCAAGTCCGCCATTGCTGCCGAGAACCAGTTCGCCGCGCACAACTACCACCCCCTGCCCGTCGTCTTTGCGAAGGCCCAGGGCGTCAACGTCTGGGACCCCGAGGGCAAGCACTACCTCGACTTCCTGTCGGCCTACAGCGCCGTCAACCAGGGTCACTGCCACCCAGAGCTGATCAAGGCCCTGACTGAGCAGGCCGGCCGGCTCACCCTGAGCTCTCGCGCCTTCCACAACGACGTCTTCCCCGTCTGGGCCGAGAAGGTGCGCTCCGTCTTCGGCTATGACATGGTGCTGCCCATGAACACGGGCGCCGAGGCTGTGGAAACGGCCATCAAGATCGCGAGGAAGTGGGCGTACAAGGTCAAGGGAGTTCCTGAGAACAAGGCCCTGGTGTTTTCCGCCACCGAGAACTTTCACGGACGGACGGTGAGTGCTGCTTGCGGCTGAGCAGCGTGGCTACAGTCTTGTATGAAAATGGAGGCACCGGGATCTAATCACACCAACTATAGATGACGGCAATCTCGCTGTCTGTTGACCCAGAGTCACGGGACAACTACGGCCCCTTCGTGCCCAACATTGGAGCTTTCTGTCCTACCACCGGCGACCCCATCCGCTTCAACAATGTGGCGGACCTGGAGGCCGTCCTCGAGCGTCACGGCAAGGAGACCGCAGCCTTCATCGTCGAGCCCATCCAGGGTGAGGCTGGTGTCGTGGTGCCGGACGATGACTACCTCAGCAACGTTTCCGCCCTGTGCAAGAAGCACAACGTCCTCTTCATCTGCGACGAGATCCAGACGGGCATCGGCCGCACCGGCAAGATGCTCTGCCACCAGTGGGCCGACATCAAGCCCGACCTGGTCACCCTCGGCAAGGCCATCTCCGGCGGCATGTACCCAGTGTCGTGTGTTCTTGGAGACAAGGACGTCATGCTCGTGGTCGAGCCGGGTACCCACGGCTCCACTTACGGTGGAAACCCGCTGGGCTGCGCCGTCTCCGTGCGCGCTCTGGAGCTCATCGAGGAGGAGGACATGGTCGGCAAGGCCGAGAAGCTGGGCAACATCTTCCGTGAGGGTGTGGTCGCCTTCAAGTCGCCGCTTGTCTCCAAGGTGCGCGGCAAGGGTCTGCTCAACGCCGTTGTCATCGACGAGTCTGCCACCAACGGACGATCTGCGTAAGTTGAACCCCTAGATCCACAGGAGAGGAGTATCAGCCGGGTATTGGACCCTCCAGGGTTTCAAGATCCGCGCAGCTATTTCTCCCTACGTTCCCATCTTTGCAAGGAGACGGCTAACGGTGAACAGCTGGGATCTTTGCATTCTCCTGAAATCCAAGGGTGTTCTGGTAAGTCATTTCCCAATGTCCACCGATGGACCAGCTGTCGTGTGCTCTCATGACCGCCTGTCTCCCTCACCGCCTATCCCGCATGGACCGCTGCAACGTACAAAGCAGACTGCAAAAAGCAACAGAGGGCTAACGCGACGCAGGCCAAACCGACACACGGTAACATTATCCGGTTCGCTCCTCCGCTCGTAATTAGCGAAGCGGAGCTGCGCAAGGCCCTTGACATATTTGGCGAGGCCCTGAAGGAGCTCCCTAACGCACAGAAGGCCGAGCATTAAGTGGAGACAGCTGGAATCCGGGGGATGAGATGGAGCCTTGGTCCGTGTGTCACCGGACCCCGGCTCAGTTGGCCAGACGACGAACGTCATCCAGCCAACGCACAAGACATCAATCCCTACGGGCACCGTTTACCGCCCTGCTAGCTGATGGGAAGGACTTGTTAAGAGGAGGGAATCTACCGGGCGAAAAGAACGTCTTTCTCAGCGGTGGGGTTCAGGAAACGGTAGGGTGTCGTCAGCACCTGCGGCTCTGCCTGGGGTTCTCCACAGACCCCCCTGGTACAGCTCAGCAGGCAGCCGGCGGACCCCTTGAAGCATGATGACGCGGGTTCGATAGGACTCGTGGTTGTTATAGGCAACTGGAATAGGGAGGCTGGTGCGTGGTACACCAGGACGGTTTGGGAACGGACCAGAGTGTAGCATGCGCCCGTCTTCGTTACTAGTGGTGGTGAGCCCCTTGGGCAGCACAGATAGACTTCGCAAGAATTCTAGATGACCATATCACCAAGGCATATGGTTCAGCATGGTGACATTGTAACTGAATGAGCAGCCACGCTTGGGTCTGTCACCAAGTCTATAAGCGTGAGAGGCCCGCTCTGATTGATGTGAGACTCAGGTACACGACGATGCGATTCCCATAGCATTGATCTGGGCGCCTGGGTCGCTTGGAAGGCCACTCACAATCCCTGGCGCAAGACTTCATTTATGAAGGTATAGTACAGTACCTAGAGAACAATTGTGACTGTGTTCGGGAAATTTGCTATTCTTTTCTGGAGCAATACTCACTTATGCGTTTCCCATACCACACGCATAACATCAGCAAAATACTGCTCCCAGGATTTCTGAAAGCAGGAATATGTGCAAGCAGACACGACCGCAAAGTATATAGTCTTGCCTGCCAAAAGGATTCGCGCATAGCCTGAGGGATGACCTTCCGTTTGAAGCGTAGAAAAGAAATACTAACATCAAGACCGCCTCCCAATATCAACTACTTTCAGCGCGAAATGACCCCACACTTCCCTTGTGTTTAGATCGACTTTGCTAGTCATAGACTGGTAGAAAGTCACTTTTGCAAGTAGTAGAAAACTCCGTGAGATCAATTCTACGGCTAGTCACTACGTGATTGCTGGCCAAAATATGGGAATACCGGCTCCTAAGGATCCCACACGTATACCGTGGTAGTCCGATACTCACCAGCATCTTTGCCTGTGATAAGGCCAACGCCTTGATCATGGAAGAACTGCAATAGGAGAAAACCACTCACATAATCACCAACTGACTGAGTAGACACTCTTCTTTATGATTTTGAAGTTGCTGAGCTCGACTGTCTCAGTGATTCATGCCCTTCATCCGGGTATATAAATTGTCTACACCCTATTGCCCTCGAATATCAAAATCAACGAGCAAGACGGCCCACAAAGTCCAAGAGAACAACAGTTAAATTTTCAAGAACACACAAGATACCAAGCCAGGGCCCGCTGAGCACATCAGAAGCTCTCGAAGTCAGCAGAAGCACGCTACACCAAGGACAGCCACAAAGCGTTACAACGTTCAGCACACCAACCCGACACTCCAAAACGGGCCAGTCTCTGTAAACATCACCAGTAGCCTCGCCAAAGATGTCTCAGCCTAATGGCACCCCGACGTGCGGCAATTGCGGAGGGCCACACATGACAAAAGACTGCGCCGCCCCTCCGAAACTGGACCGACCGGGCAACTAAGTCCAAGTGATGGGCCTGTGAAGTAAGTTCCCCAGCCCCTGGGTCTTTTACTTGGGTTGCCAGCTGAGCTTGTGTCGGGTAAGGAAAGCTGACGTGGCTGGGCGGGTAGACCGCTTCCTGGCACTTTCGCGAATGGTCTCTGTCGCACGGTCCAATCCTGCAGGAGAACAACGGCCTACATCTCTGCTATCGCGGGTTGGTGTCGTGAAGGGTGAATGGGCTGTTTCGGTCAGGAGGCTTACAAAAAGATATGCTTCAGGAGTACTCCCTTGAAGAAGTAAGAATCTGAGGTAACTCATGGGGGAAATCAAAATCTCTCTGATCGAACACCGTACACCGCGAGAATGTCCACTGTCCTCATGTAGTCTGCCAGTGATATGAGTCGAAGTGCAAGCAAGTGGTCACGAAATATCTCGTGAAGCCCTCAAAATGTGGAAAGACCAATTGGCCAATGGAATTTTTGCTGTATCTGACTAGGCTTCGAACTAAAGACGGGAACGGTTCCTTAAAAGCGGCCGGGCATGCTGACAGTCTCGATGATCTGATCAACTTGTCTTTCCCCGAGAATCCTTCGAGGAAGGACTTGATTAAGCTACAGCCCTCCGTCTCCGGCCTTCTAGCCTTGTGTGAGTTTACTAAAGTGAAGAGAAAAAAGGCGCTCCGATACTCCTGAGCTTACCTAAGGACAGTAGGCATTCATTATCAAGCTCTCTAAAGAGTTGATATTCTACCCAAGGAGTATTTTGATTGAAAGCAGTCCATCCGTATGAAGCTCCTGGTCTCCTTAAAATACAAAAAGAAATATCAAGTGTTATCAACAATACATACAACAATCTTATACATTGACAGATGCTTGCACGTAACGACTCTCGCTGTAACCATTCTGGTGCCGTGGCACCATCTAATAGCAAGCCAGAAAGGGTTAGGAGGATCCCGATAAGCAATGTTACACCAGAGTACAAGTCAGCACACCATCGCCGTAATTGTCCCATGGTGCAACACGTTCAACCGTGACTAGCAGCCGTGTACAGTAACAGAGCGATGCCCCAAGGCAGAGCCCGTCCTTCACCGGAATACCCATTCGGGCACCCTCCCGGCCGCCGCTTTCACAAGCCAGGCAGGCAGGCAGCAGGCGGGCCCAAGCTCCACCCTGGAAGTGGAATAACTCCCCTCCTCTGCCTGTTAGACCCGATCTTCAAGGGTCTCTCTCTTGATATACTGTAGGCAAACAAGGTGGTGTGTGAAACGACTCGTCACATTAGTCTAGCTGCATATCACAGGTACTGCATGTACAAGCACACACACACACATGTGTGTGGCAGGCGGCAGGCTGCTGCTCGGCCTGTTAACGTTGACGACGGGATGGCTGGGGCTGGCTGGGCGGCCGAACCTCTGTGGGCCCCCTTTCCCCCCATCCACCGGCGTTTGACATTGCTGCAATGCATTTCGTGCATGCAGATACGTGCTGGTCGCTGTGCTCCTTCAGGCCAGTAACGGAGTCCGGGGAACGGTAGCTCGCCTCACTAACAACGACAGCGTTAGGGGGAGGGTGTGCGTACATGCGCCTTTGTGGTGCGCTTGTGTGTGCTATGGAATGGTTGCGGTGGAGTGGGATGGCTCGCATTAGGACAATAACGAGACTTCCACACACGGCGGTAGCTGTGAGTAGGAACCCCCAACACAGTAGGCCATTCCTTGTTTATACCACGTTGGCTTCCAGGTCCTGCAGGCTAGGAGGCTCCTGGTTGGCCGTCCTTGTTGCCGTGAGTCTTGCTAGGCAGCTTGACAGTTCGCCAAGCTGGCCAGTACCTGTATGGCCCGTCGTTAAAGTATGGCAAGTCGACGGTCTGCACGCCTAGGTGCCTGCACGGAGGGGCCGTGGAGGGTGCGCCGTCGAGCAATGGAGAACGAACACATATTCAGGGTGCAATGGGGTGCAATAAATATGTGCGGCATGGGCATGTAGCGAACCTGACGCTCTGCCAGCGGCAACGAACTCTCGTACTAGCGGAGCTCTTTCACCTGATGTTGGGGACCCACCAATGTCAACCCGTCGATCATCACAGCAATCCGGCCTGTTCTTCAGGAGGCGAGAACTTCAGAGCACATCAGAATTCGGGAATGACTCGCAAGTTGTGTAAGCTGGCCGGTCTCGTAGGTTCCTGATGTAAAAACCTTGATGCACTGGCCGCATTCAACTCTGACTCGAAGGCGGAACAGAACTGGGCTAGTCCTGCCGAAATGTTCTCGAAGCTTGGATGGACTGGGTAGCCGTGTCTTGGTCCTTGTTCGCGTTCCTGAGAGTGTCCGCGCTTGATTGGAATTTGTAAGGGTGAGCGTCTCCAATACACTTACTGGACTTGGACGATTCAATAAAATACCAGGAGACAAGGAGTGATTATGGCGTTCGAGGGATACTGCTGCATGTTCAGTGAAGGAAGCTGGCACGGGGGACTTTAACCCTCCGACGGTCGATTTTGGCCGTTTTGGTATCAAGGATGGGGTTGGACCAGATGCTTGTTGACTGCGGATCGGTGCAGAAGACCAGCAGGAACCACAAAAGCAACTGAGACATTGAAACACCCACTTCTGCAGGACCCCAGGGGCACCCGTGCCGGTGAGGCGAGGTGGGCCTCGACCTGGAAGAAGAAGAGACAGTTGTCTTAAGAATCTAGGGCAGCTCAGGCCAATAGCGCGAGAGAGACGTCCCGGGATCCCATCAGGTGGTCGGGCCCACAGTAGGTATGACGACAGGAAGCAACAACACTTGAGGCCAAACTGGTAGGTGATGCTGGACGCTGGCCGCGCTCGCTCGTGAACAAGCCTCTGCTGATATGGTAAGAGAGCGCACTCTCCATCGGGTATGCTTGCTTCTTGGGCGGTCAGCCTGGAGAGTCATGATGTGCCTGTTGTTATCATTGATGATTAGACCGTTGACGCTTGGCAGAGCTACTGGGAAGATGCGCGGCGCCTAAATGCCGGATCGCCGTGGTGGTGGTGTACTATGCAGTACAAAGCGGTAATGCTAGTGCTCTGTGTCATCGAAAGGGATCTGCAGATGTAGTGGGTTGTCAGGTTGTACTGCAGCCTGCCTAGCCTGCTACCAACAAGCATGTAGACATTGAATAAGTGATCCACGACACTAGGCATCCGTTGAAGCGATGCTTGCTTGATAGGCACCTCTGTGGACACGACGGGGGTCTGCTGCTGGTGCTGGCTGCTGGCTGCTTGAGGGAGGCGCGATAACATCAACAGCCCAGACATGGCAAGGACGGCAGTCTCCTTGACAGTCGATCCTGGGGCCGGCGTTGCGGTGAAGACAGCTTTGCTTCGTATACGGCGGCTCCCGGTCTGGCACAGTTGACTGAGCCGGTGCGCCCGACGTGAGAAAACCGGGGGTTGAGGTGATACGGGTGGTGGAAGCTGGACACAACAGGTGCGATCTCGCTACCCCAGGTGCTGCCAGTGACTGCGGTGGCCGTGTCACAGGGCGCAGGACATGGTGCTCTGGCCTTGTGGGAGGACAGCCCACGGAGTGCAGCAACGCTGTGTCCCCCTGTACAAGCACATTGGCATATGACAAGGCTTCGGAGGATTCATGGGCGAGGACATCAAGGTGACTGAGGTTGCATGGGAGCCAAGGGGAGGAGGAGCTCCGTTATCGCTGCAACGGTGTTGCGCCTGTTGTTTTGCTGGGCATCCAGGGTCCCGGGCTGTAGTGTGGGGCTGCCGTTTGCCTGGTTGTCCCCAGATCACCCAAGGCGTGACGGAATCAGCCCAGCCGGCCTCAAGACATCCAAGTTCTAGCGTGGCGAGCATCGGCCGTGGGCCGAAAGCATAATAAAACAATCGTGGAATTAATGGGAATGACTTTGAATAATGGATTTGTAGCCTCGGCTGGAAGAATGGTACAGTACAGTTGGTAGAACGGAGGAGAGGTCAGAGGAGAGGCCAGGCCCACCGTCTGGAACAGCCAGGAGCAGGCCCTTGAGCAGGAGCTGTCAAGGTTTGAGACCGTTAATGAAATGAATGGTCTGTGAGAAACACTCGAGTCGAAACCGAGCTGAGAGAGCTGATACTGGTGGTCGTTGATGAACAAGCTCGAGAGTTGCTGGCCGGCAGTGGCACTGTGTGTTGCTGTTGTTACAGTGGTTGCAGGACGCGCCAGCTTATCGTGACATGCAGGGTGGGGGAGCTGGCTTATCGGCCCCAGCTGCCCAGCCGATGACTCCCCCCGTCGTGGGCCCCTGCAACCTGGAGGCTCCTCGATCTGGACTGGTCCGTCTGCCCGTCTGTCTGTCTGGCTGGCTCGTCTGAACTGTCTGACTGTCTGACTTTCTGGAGGAGGCATCCTCTGATCAGGCCAAGTCAGGCCGGGTCGCCTGAGACCAGGCGGCTTAGCGCCCGTCTCATGTTTGATCAGCCAACAGAACCACATGTGTCTGTTATCTCCATCTCCATGACTGCAACAGCACAGATTATCACTCTGCCCGTCGTCTACTGCCAACGGTACTTCTGAACTCTACAAGGGGAGGCACGGGAGCGAAGGTGCAGCAGAGACCCCCCTCCCCCCTGCCCACGCCCCCCTGCCCACACTTGCGCCTCCCCCCGGCAGTGCCAACCAGGGAGTCAGTCACCTCTGCGCAGGTGGACGCAAGGATGGCATTGGCCACCATCTCTCATCGTTCGCATCACGAGGTTCCGGGTCACCTTCACCTGCCTCGCTCACCCGCCGCAGAGCTCAGCGCGGTTGTTTCTAATGAGCCCTGGGGCGGGATGAGGCATCTAAGCTTCTTCAGGTGTTATTGCGCCGCTGGGCTAATTTCTGATTAATGCCTTGATTAGATACCCAGGTAGATTATCATGCCCTCAAACTAGATTTGGGCAAACAGCTGTGGTACCCTCACCCGAGGCTATTGTGTGCTGTGTACTGCGTGTGTAGATAGATAGATGTATGACTCCTCAAGACACGCCTTTCCAGCCCAGCCAGCACCGTACGTACTTAGACCTGTAGTATTCCATTTGTACCACCTAGTTTACCTACGACATCCTCAGGACTCACTCCCCAACAGTTCCACCCACCCATCATCCCATCAATCAGTCATTCCGCCAGCCAGCCGGCCGCTCAGTCAGTTGATCAATCGAGACTCTCCCGTCTAGCTCCCTCTTGCCTCTTCTCCTCGACCCGCCCCAATTCTTCCTACCATCAACTCACCAGCTGCACGTCCTTGACTGCTGGCCGCCCCGCGTGTCATCTGTTTCGCATTATTCCTCCAGGGCAATCGCCTCTCTCTCTGAGTCATTCGTTTGCATTCGGAGATCTGCCTAGTAGCGAACGTCGGGTTTCCCAATTGATTTGCAGGTAGGATGTGCCATCTCTGCGCCATGTCGCGACATCCTGACGTCTTCCCCCAGCACTGTTCCGTTTACTGCCGTGCACACCGTCGCTAACTGTAGACCCCCCTCCCACCTCTGCAGGCCTACAGACAGTCACAGGACGCTGTCACAGCTTCGACCGCATTCCCTTTGTCGAGGCCCCGTTTTCGACTCTCAAATCCCGCCACTTGATCCCCACGCTCTCGTCTCGACCGGCTGTGTCTCGAGGACACAAAAGACAGACCGCGTGCCTTGGCAATCGCCTTCACCGTCTCGCGCGCCTACCAGCCTGGCCAGCCTACCCAGGCTACCTTATCCGGCAAGGCCCTGACGCTTCAGCCCAAGGACCCCCAGGCCCCCTGTCTGTTAGTCTGCACCTCTCAACTCCACATAGGACATAGGGAGGTACCTGCTGCTGTCTCGCTGCGCGCACGTCCTGCCCTGCCCTGCGCCAACAAGACAGCTCCACCTCACCCCAGTGCGTGCCCACCCCCATCGCCTCTCCCCGGAAGCATTGCATTGCATCGCATCGAATCGGATCCTTGCCTGCCGCCGTCGCTCTACCCATCGACCTCGCAGCAGCATCATCCAAACGCTCTGCTTTGCCTCGCTTTGCCTTGCCCTGCCTCGCCTTTCCTTTCTCTTTTCTTCTTCGTCTTTTTCCCATCCATCCTTTTTCTCGAACTAACGCCCGTCTTGGGTATTCTTCCCAGACAGGAACCAGCACATCCTATCTACACCTATACCACCAACACACCCTACATGTGTACATGACGACAACCACAGCTACCCTCGAGTCCCTACCCCTTTAGGCCCACGGGCTACGCCAACACCGCTGTCTTCCTGTCTTGTCAAGTCTCCCAGGAAGATATGGCTTCTCAACCCTCCGCCCCCGGGCGCTCGCGGCCCCAACCCGATGCCATGAGCCAGTGGACCGTCGGTTCCAAGATCGGGAAGGGCAGCTTCGCCTCTGTCTACGTCGGTACCCGCAAGGTCAGCGCCTCGCCCCGTCTATCGTCGCTTGCGTCCCTGTCTGTCCGTCGGGAGTGACAGCGCTTCTTGTTTTGGTCGTAGCTGGGTTCTGGGCCATTGTCTTGCCCTTCGCGCGGTCCCTATCGCTTGCCGAGGCTGTAAAACAAGTCGAAACTGACGTTCTGTGTTCCTCTTAGAGTTCCGGCGCCGCTGTCGCTATCAAATCCGTCGAACTGGGAAAGCTCAAGGGCAAGGTGAAGGATAACCTCTATTCCGAGATCAAGATTCTCGAGAAATTGCGTCATCCTCATATCGTTGCCCTCCACGAATGCGTCGAGACGCCAACCCACATCAACCTGATGATGGAATACTGCCTTCTCGGCGACCTGTCGCTTTTCATCAAGAAGAGGGATATGCTCTCGACAAATCCGGCTACCCACGATATGGCGCGGAAATACCCGAACACACCCAACGCCGGCCTGAACGAGGTCATTATCCGTCATTTCCTGAAGCAACTGTCGAGTGCGCTCGAGTTCCTGAGGAGGCTGAACCTGATCCATCGCGACGTGAAACCTCAGAACCTGCTCCTACTCCCCTCCGTTGACTTCCGAGAGAACAACAGGGAAGTGCCACAGATCCTCAGTGCAAGCCAGGACAGCCTCATCCCTGCAGTTGGGCTGCGGTCTCTGCCCATGCTGAAGCTCGCCGACTTCGGGTTCGCCCGCGTGTTACCCTCCACATCGCTCGCCGAAACGCTCTGCGGTTCACCGCTTTACATGGCTCCCGAGATTTTGCGTTACGAACGTTACGGTCCCAGCGCTGATCTATGGTCCGTCGGGACGGTTCTATATGAGATGGCGGCGGGCCGGCCACCCTTCCGTGCAAGCAACCATGTCGAGCTACTACGCAAGATAGAGGCTTCAAACGATTCGATCAAGTTTCCAAGGGAAAGTAATCTTTCATCCGATTTGAAGCTTCTGATTCGTGCTCTCCTCAAGAGGAGTCCTGATGAGCGCATTACCTTCGAAAACTTCTTCGCACATCCTGTCGTCGTAGGCCAAATACCGGGGCTTGTCGAGGATGACATACCAAAGCCAGCCGAGCCGAAAAGGCCGCAGGGTGCCAGATCTGCCGTCAAGTCCGATGAGCCTGTCGCATCTCCTCGACGGCTGTCATTACGGCGGCCTGGCACAGATCAAGACCAAGGGAGGGCCGAAGCCGTTTCGTCTCCCATGGAAAAGCCGTACAGACGTTCACCGCTCGGCACGCCTACAGAGGCCGAAGACAAATTCGGTCCTGCTTCTCCTCGACTTGGCTACTCCCCCCGCCAGGAGACTGGAGAGGGTCTTGGCATACGGCGACCCCAACCTGTGCCGTCATCTTCAGCTCCAACAAGGCCGGCCGTCTACGAAGCGCGTCGCCGCGCTCTATCTAACGCATCGGCAACAAAACTCGCCCGTGATACCCCGCCTGCAGGAGGTGCGAGGGAACTTCCGCGAAGTCGTGGAAAGGGCCCATCGGACGAGCAGGAGAAGGCGCGGCAGGAGATTGCGTTCGAGCGTGATTATGTGCTCGTGGACAAGAATCAGGTCGCAGTGAATGCCCTAGCCGATGAACTGGCCGCCAACGGACGTATGGTGCACGCACAGGGCTCGTCACCCAAGGCGGGACAGATGGTGCGGCGGACGACAACGCAGGGTGCTCCAGACTCCACGACTGGTGCAGTGGCGCCATCGCCATCTCGAGCAATGCAAATCGCCCAGGGAAGGCAGCGGCCAAATACTCATGAGCGGCAGTCTTCCCTTAGCGCGAGCCCCGGCTCTACCACGTCCTTTATATCCAAGGCCATACAAGACGCCAGTCTGCGACTCCTTGGTATCAAATACCCACCAGGTCTTGGCAAAGGCACCTCCCCGCCTCAACTATATAGTGCATTCCCTGCCTATCCCACGCCGTCAGCTCCCGTAGGCTTGATTGGCGATGGCAAGCAAAGTACACCTTACGACGAGGACTCGAGAGTTGCCCAGTGCATCGAGGACTACGCCACACGGAGTGATGTTGTCTACGGCTTTGCTGAGGTGAAATACAAGCAGCTTGTGCCTCTTACGCCGTCGACGAACCATGGTCTTGGTGGTTTGCCGGCGGACCAGGCCTCTTCCGACGATGATGACGGGCTTACTGTCGATGCAGTAGTCGCACTTTCAGAAGAAGCCCTGGTGCTGTACGTCAAGGCTCTATCTCTCCTTGCCAAGTCGATGGACATCGCCAGCCTGTGGTGGTCAAGGAGGACACGAGCGGAATCATCAAGTGGGCCAGCATCCGCTCGAGATCCCAGCAATATCCAAGTCGTTATTACCAGAATCAATTCGGCTGTGCAGTGGGTGCGGTCGCGATTCAACGAAGTTTTGGAAAAGGCCGAAATTGTGCGATTAAAGCTCATCGATGCGCAGAAAGCATTGCCAGAAGATCACCCTGGCCACCCCAGCAATCATCCAGTGGACCCCGCATCAACGAGCGGATCAGCAGTCGACGGGGTGGTCATCACGCCTGGGATAAGCGCTGAGAAACTCATGTACGACCGTGCCGTCGAGATGAGCCGCAAGGCAGCGATTGACGAAATTTCCAACGAGGACCTTGCTGGCTGCGAGATCTCCTATGTCACAGCGGTACGTATGCTAGAGGCCGTGATAGACAACGACGAAGACCTTCCTAAGAGGCGGATCTCTGGGCCTACTAAGGAGGAGCGTGTGTCGAAGGAGGAGCTTGCCTCGGACATCAATACGGATGACCAGCAAGCCGTCCAAAAGCGTAAGTGTTATTGTCGAGTCCTGCGGCTGCGTATCCACTGACAAGGACATAGTGATCACCATGATCACAGGCCGGCTTAGTTCTGTGCGTAAGAAGATGCGGATGATTGCGAGTGCAACAAAGCTCCAGCAGCAGCAGCAAGATCTCGTCCGGCGTCGCAGTGGTGATGTGACACCTAGGAGCGTGCCTTCCCACGCCTCATAAGACAAACAGCTACAGGACTTACGACTGACGAAACTGCATCGATGCATACCATGAGACTCTTTTCCTGGCCTGTCGCCAGCCGGTCGCATTGCTATTTGGTCTCGGAGTTCATCGGTTGAACACGCGATTGGCCTCTTTACTTGGCCTATTTTTCTTTCGAAGTCACCTTCCCGAATGGTGGCACGCAATATGCTGCGCTTCGATGTTATGTTTGATTGTAATTATTTTATCTTGTCCGGTACGGGGTTTTTCCTTTGTCAGCACAGTGTACTTCAGGAGTCCTCGGCGTGGGGTCGGTAGGTTGGGCATCTGGACTTTTCAAGCAGTAGAGAAGCTTGTTCCTCATCTTCTTCCCTGGTCACAAGACCATCTTTTCGTTCTATGGTCATTCTCGAGATTGGAATAGGGGCACAGGGTTGCGTTGCAAGGATCTTTTCTGCGGGGCGGGGACGGACAGGGGAATCAAGGGCATACGGAACCGTTGGATTCACCGCGGGACAGCAGACCAGAGATTGAGATCGATCGGGTGCCAGCCTGGTGACGCAACCAAAGGGTGTTGGCCTTCGCCCATCCTTGAGGCACAGTCCCCCAAGGTGTGTGTTAAATTAGACTGTCTACCCACAGGGTTACCACATCTGGCTGGCGTGATGGAAAGGAACTCTTGACGCCGCTCCTGGATAGCATTATTCGCCCAAGCGATTGGGTCAGGTATGCCCGAGAAGCTCGGCATATGAGCATCAAATACATCGTCTCTAAGACGACCATCATGATCACGGCCCCTGGGCGGTTTCTGGTTGGCTTGGAATTGACCACTATGAGGCTGCATACATGTTTGCGGTGACTGCCCTCAGGCACTGATAATAACTCAGAAGTCCATGACTGTGGTTCCAGATACTTTCTGGTTTGACTCCCGAGCGAGCTTCAGCACGAAGCTCAGTCGTCGTTAATCATACGCCCTTCGAGAAGGCTTGGCCTCCCATCGCCTGGTCGAAATTAGAGTACTTGGTCAAGCCACAGACCTCAAAACATTCCCTGACACCACCTAGGAGCTCCCCCTTCTCGTTCCTCCTCTCCTTGTTCATGCCCAGCTCTTTGAGCTCCTTCGCAGCCTCCCGGTACGCCAGCAGCGCAGCGGTCATTGAGAAGATAGGCCATATCACGATCCTGTACCCCATCCTCCTCGCCTCCTCGCTGTCCACCAGCGGGGTAACACCACCCACAACCATATTCAAGAAACAAGGCGTCGGTTCCATCGCCCGCACGCACTCGGACATCTGCTCCTTGCTGGTCATGCCCTCCAGGAACGCGACGTCCGCCCCAGCCTCGACGGCCGCCTTGAGCCGCGCGATGGCCTCATCGAACCCGAGCGACTGCAGCGCGTCGGTGCGCGCGATGATGACGATGTCCTCGCCGAGAGCTTCACGCGCCGCCGCGGCGGCCCTGATGCGTGCCACGTACTCGGGCACCCCCGCCAGCTCCTTGCCCAACAGGTGGCCGCACCGCTTGGCCGCGACCTGGTCCTCGATGTGAAGCGCCGCCACTCCTGCAGCCGCGTACTTCTCGACCGTGCGGGCGACCATCAGGGGCCCGCCGAAGCCCGTGTCCGCGTCGGCGATGACGGGGACGGAGCGGTCCAGGCTGGCGATCATGCCTGCGTTGCGGGCCATGTCGTCTAGGGTTGTCAGGCCTAGGTCGGGCATGCCTAGGACGCTCATTGCTGTGCCTGCGCCGGTCTGACCAGGTAAGTGGAGTCAGTCAGTCTCACGGGTCTGGTGTGCGGGATGTGACGTCCGAAGGGGCTCACCATGTAGAGGTTCTTGAAGCCCTCGTCGAGGCATACGCGCGCCGACAGTCCATCTTGCACCCCCGGGCAGACGATGATGCTGTCTTTGTCTGCGAGCTGTGCTCGGAGCTTGGCTGCTGCTCGGTTGACCATTTTTGCAAGGCTTGGTGAAGTCTCCAAATGCTGATAGTGGTAGCTGAGAGCAATGAGCTGGAATTGGTCAACACATGAACTATTCGTGAATTGCTGCTTTTATCTCATGAAAACGTCTGCAAATGCGTGGCAAATACGGACCGATGTGAAGATATTCACTCAAGTCTTGTACGTAATTCTGAGGTCAGGATCAACTGCAAACTTATCGACCTCGACGGATAAAGATGAAGCCAGAATCCACTCGACAGCGTTTAGTGCGTCAGAAGGAGGAGGAGCATTCAACTCAGGAGGAGCAGGCGCTCCCATTTTAACTGGGAAAGCCTCAACGTCGCGGCTAGTTTATGAACCTCAGCTCCCAAGTGAGCCAGGCGGCCAGGAGGACTAGACTGGCCTCAAAGGGACTACGCGCGAGTGCCGAGGTCGGCACGTCTCTCCCAAAAAGCCACCCCGTTGATATCTCGACAAGGATGAACCTGATCGACGTCCACTGACAAGCCTCCCGAGCCGCAACCGGGCGTCTCGGGACTCCACACGGCGGCCGCCCCGCAAAAGGGTGCCCACTGCCGATGCGGACCCAGAGCCATGGGCTCCTACGCCCGTCTTATTGCCGTGCTCTCGTGGGTTCCTCTGGTCCTAGCGGGAGGACTGATGCACCAGAATTTCTTAGTTGATGTTATCTCATGGGGTGTGCTCTTCATACTCGGACGTTCGGGATTGCTGCGACTTTGTAATCGGCATGTCTACTTTCGTTCGCCATGCGAAGGAACGTATCTTCGGTGTTGCTATGTATAGACGGCCGTGTGTAAGTTGGATGAGTGTGCAAGCTCCCTTCTTGCCTGGTAATCGGGCTCTTGCTATATTTAGTAGGCTGGTATTTCCTGAATCTCCCTTTACATGCTCATGAGAGCTTTGTAAAGGATGTGGACTTGGATAAGAACCGTACCGATGAATAGCCCGAGCTAGGCAAAGACAGAGAGAAAGGGAGCTGTGCTGGAATCATTTCTTATATGTCTTAACAATTTCGTTCCTTCGATACTATTTTGAAAGAATCCTGAAATGATGGGATGCTTTCTAAAATTTCAAGGGATTCAGTCCTCCGCAGAGATGTTGACTTTCGTCTGAACTTGAACTGATCTGTCTTCTTGACCTCGTACTCACAGCAACATTCGGTTCTTATTATTCCTTGTATAATGGCTCAATACTCAGCCTAAGGTCGCCAAAGTCACAGCTCACCTGCCGATTCCTCCCGGTACCGTTCTAGACAGGTGGTCTCGAGGGTCCCAAGGTCCCAGATGTGTGCAGACATTCAAGGCCTAGCGGACAGCTTGTTGGCCTCGTGATATACCACCAGCGGGCTAGCAGGCATACATCCTTTCGAACCCAATGGACAATCAGTGAATGGTCTCATATATTGGACACCAAAGGCAATATGTTCTGGCTGAGGTCAAGAGACAAAACACTAATAGTACTGTCAATGATGAGCTTAATTATTTCTATGCCAAAGGTCATTTTGGACAGCATGGAAGCAGTAGACCAGGTAGGATAATAGATTTTCCCAGCCTGCAGAGAGTGATAACTAATCTTCTCACTGGGTTTCTGTCAAGGATGACTGCGACGGTCTCTTTAACTTTACCTAATTGTAGAGGTGAACCAAAGGAGCTCTCTAGAGCCGCGCTCGTCCCCAGGCCGCTGTGGACGCAGTATTGAAGCACCGTTCCTGGATAATAAAATCTGTCGACCACTACAGGTGACAAGGATGCTGTGGTGGTAGCGTATGCTAGGAGCAGCTCTCTGCCTCTACATATCACTCGCAGCACTGTGAGTTGGACGGGTAGGCTGGGGCTGGAGCAAATCTTTGCATATTCCATCTCCTACACTTGTTGGACCATGACCCAGTTAGACCGGCTGACATAGGATTGCTGTAGAGTTCCTCCCTGCCAGACTAAGCAGTAATGAGAAAAGGAGTAAAATGATGCAAAATTGCAAAAAATGATTTCGGCCGGGATCGAACCGGCGACCTTGACGGACCGCTACGAACAAGTCGCAGGAGTTTTAATCCACATAATGTGAACGTCACGTGATAACCACTACACCACGAAACCAGTTATTACCGTTCTGCCAGGAATAGCATTTTATAAAGGCCAAAACCCTCAGAGGTGTGTGCATCCATTTTCCTCTGTCGTGCAATAGCACGTTCTGTTTGGAGTATACATTTCCAGAAATTCACCAGATCCTGCCCTTCTGAAGGTAGTGGTGCCGTGAATGAGTTCAAGGCGTTCGACGTGACCGCAGTCATGGGGTAACAGCTTTGCTTCTAATGCAAATATTTTCTACTCTACCTATCTCTGTACCTATGTAAACACCCCCTGTGTGAGAACACACCCCAGTGTGGAACAGGCGCAGGCGCTGAGTTCTTATCAGGGAGGAGAGAATGTAGATGGGAGAATCACTGAGGTGCATGTCCCTCAGTTAAAACTTGCCCACGACTCCCCTCTCACAGTTTTATACGAAAAGAAAGACATTGAAAATATGGGGCACATAAACTCATGCAAGATCGGCTAGGAAAGAGCGTCACCATCACCACACACACACACACACACACACCAAAGTAGTTGACCAGGTTCATCCTCCTACTTCCAACGGAACTTGGAATAGTTCGCCCAAGTTTAAAAGTACAGATACTCAGGAGGCACAGCAGGGAAGGCATCTACGCCATCCTGGATAGCCACGGACATGCCACCGTCGAAGTGCGACGAGATGTGGCAATGCAGGAGCCACGCTCCCGGGTCGTTGCTGTAGTACCTGACCGCCAGCCAGGCCGATTGGTTGGTCGTGGCGGCCGTGGCGAACGTGTCCCTCCTGGGAGGGGTGGCCAAGTTGAAGCTCCCCGGGACGGCCTGCATCGCCTCGGCCACGGTCGCCCAGGGGAAGGGCCCGGTGCCCTGCCCGATCAGAAACATCTTGCCCCCGTGCTTGTGCATTGGGTGTTGCGGCTGGGGGAAGGTAGCGGTGACGAATACGAGGTCGACCCAGGTGTTGTTCAGCGTGGAGATGGTGACGTTGTTGCTTATGAAAGGCTGTGGGTTGAAAAGAACAGGCGGGTCCATCTGGTGTGTCAGGGGATAGACTGTGTTGTTCAGGGCCCAGAGGTACGTCTGTCCAGCCACGATCATGCTGAGAACGAAAGTCTGTTGGGAGGTTTGAGGAATCGTTACAGCCGGGAACGCTCGCATCTGTCTCTGCGAGAAAACCCTGACGTTCGCTGTGACATTGGCTCCGTTGTCATTGATGTATTGTATGGATGGCGTGTTTGGGGCTGGCTGACCGGCCTCGTGGTAGGAAAGAATAGCGTAGTTGCCGAGGGATTGCGACGCCCCGATGGAGGACACCCTGATGTTGAAGTTGCCCAAGTCTTGCAGCTTGATCAGAACGGAAAACCGCGCCCCGTTCTGGATCGGGATGGACTCGACGGGTATCGGCTCGACAAACGAGCCGTCGACGGCGTAAATCCACATTGGGTGGCTGTCGATTGAGAACTGAATGGCCAGCACGCCGAATGTAGCAATGAGATCCAGCGCCAGCCACTGCTCGCTATCTCCGGATTTGACCACGTCGATGACCTCCCGAGAACCTGTTGTAGGAATGCAAGTCTCGTACACATCGCTTGGTAAGGCTGAGTAATCTTTCACTACCCGGGGTGCCAGGAGAGCAATAGTTCTCGCAGGAAGGCATCTATAACGCGCGTGTCAGATCACTGATTGATGCAGAGCACATTTTCAATGGGGAGGTTACCCTTTCGCAGTGAGGCTCGTCGCGTTGACCAGCGACAATCCGGGTCTCTGTGCCGGAGTGGTGACGGCTTGTAACTCAGCAGGGCTGTAACAGCGGACGTTTCCTTTCCCGTTGAATAATAACGAGTCGTAGCACAGGTCGACGACTCCGGACTTGGTGGTGAAAGCAACCCGTTGCGGACCAGTATACTTGCTCCAGTCAGATAGCATGAGTGGGCGCACATTATCAGCAGCCTTTTGGATGGCACTCAGCGTATTACGGTCGCTCGATATCAGGCTAAACGGTGTCGGCTGATTTTGGGCAGGGTGTATCACGATGGGGCCGAAGAAGCCATCGTCGATTTGTGATGTTTGGTGTGAATGATACCAGTAGGAACCGTACTGAGTTGCTCTCCATCTGTAAGTGAACATCTCTCCAGGCCGAACACCTCGCTGAGAGATCCCGGGTACGCCGTCGGACCAGGGGGTACGGAATTGTTCGATTCCTGCAAGAAATAGTCAGCCTGTACCACTGCCACTGACTGAGAGGGCACTGTCAGAAACCCACCATGGAAATGGATGGTCGTGTTGAAGGGAGACTGGTTGATCAAGTGTATCTCGACGTCATCACCCTGGTTTATCTCAAGTTTCGGACCTGGGAATTGACCATTGATCACGAATATTTCCCGAGCGTTTCCATCTGGTGCACGTGTCTCCCAGGTGACCGTCAAATAGAAGACACGACGACCCGGGGTGCCTGATGGGCCAAGTGGGCCACCCGAGGTAGTAGCTGTTGGTGCAGTGGGCGGACGCATAGAACCGGGGTTGCCATTAGAGCCAGGGTTGCCATTTGACCACGGGCCTGGGTCCCAGAATGGACCTATGTCTCCAAAGCAAGGCAGACCATCAGGCCCGAAGCCATAACCGCCGGGTCCTGAAGTCAAATCGGCCGGGTTTGTTGGAGGGCAGCCCGAGCATTTCTCGATCCCAACTGGCCATTCACACACCGGCTCCGCGAATGCAAGACTGGCCTTCCAGAACAGAGGAAGGCATAGAAATGTTCTATACAAGTAGGGGGAGTGCCTACTGACCATATTGGCCACAATTATTGTAAAGAGGGGGAAACCAGTAAGTGGCCTGAGGCAACACAGTTCGCCCGGTGAAAGACACTATATGAAGCAAGCAGGACGAGGCCAAACCAGCATTCCATGAGACAACCCTCAATCGAGATGGGAACGATATATACCCTCTATATATACTAAGAAATGACGAAGACGCGTGAAGGGAGGGGGAGGATTTAAGGCTACGTCTCATGAGATCGGCGTCCTTCATGTGATGATTCGGGTCCAGATCATTCTCGACGAGCAGACTAAGATCAAAACACACGGCAATCTCCCCTACCATTGGAAGCTAGAGTGCTAGACTCGAATTGAAATTATCATCTCAGAAGATCATAGGATAAAAGCACAAGTCGCGAATGCAACTAGAACCGTCTGCAGAGTAGTCAGACAGGCTTTAGCTAGTTGTGGGTTCGTTGTAGAGGATCTTGGTGTGATGTCTCGGATCAGGAACGCGCCAACCGTTGCCGCTCAGTCGTGTCGTGTTCGCCGCTACCTGCGTTCCTAAGAGGCGCCCTGCGTCGCTGCACTTTAGCATAGAACACCAAAAGATTAGAATTGTCCAGAGCGCTCTGGACAAGGCAGTGTAGCCTGTATAGCTGTGCTGTCAAGCCCCGCTGTACTTCTAAACACCATTGAAAGATGATGTAGATACATAAATACACCTCCTCTCCACGACGGATCCCGTCGTCTCAGAACTCAATGACATAGTTTCCGCGAACCATATGATAGCAGTAATCCTTGTCTAGCAAGGGATCGCTTCCTGAAAACCAGCCAGCCTTCTTGACTTGGAATTAGCTGGTGGCACGCAGATTTTCTATAGGATTCAATAGACTTCAATTTTCCTAGCACATATGGACTTTTCCATTCTTCTTTAGAATTACATCAAGTTATTAAAAATCCGTACCGCAATGAAACTGACCGACCGGGTTACCAAAGCAACTCCATCAGTCCAAAATATCGCATTCGATGTAGAAACCCCCACCCGAGCCGCCTTTCCTGGCGACATTATCAGGCTGTTCAGGTTGAAATTGCCACCTGGCTTCTTGAAATGTGTCATTGAATACAAAAGAAAGTACTTGCGTATTACCGCCGACATGATTCCCACAGTCTAGACATGCACGTAAGTGGATCCATACGAAAACGACACCCATGGTAAAGCTTGAGATGTGCAGATTGTTTCCAAGAGCCAAGGACTCGGCACTAAAGACAATGCGAACTAAACTGAACAGAAGTTCAATTTCTGCATTTTAGTCTTAGCGGAGGTTGAGTTGTCACAATTCGGGACAGCATTTTACACTGTTGAGGGTCTTTGTCTGGGGGGTGAGGCGGGCTGGGATGAGATACACTGGAAGGTGGCTTGAGGTGGCTTTAGATGGCTTAGAGGCAATGGCCAGATTGGGAAACTTTCCAAGGTTTATAATCAGCTGCTGCCATGCCCCACGTGCCAAGATTTCATTAGGTGCTCCTTCAAAAGTTGCCTCTTCGGCAACACGGCTATGTTGCGAGCATCGCACCGCTTCAGCATCAGAAGTAAGGCTTTGGCTAGACTCTAGGAAGATGAACTTGCATCCGGCGAGGCGAGGCTGGCACATTCTTGCTGCTCTGGCAGGAGCACCCCTTCTCCTCTAAGGTAGCCTTTAACTGAGGCCACCCATCGTCTGGTCATTCACCATTTTGGGTTCAGAGATGTATATAAATACCACAGGACTCCCGTGTCAAATTTTTGAAAACTGTATCCATCTTCCTCCAGCGACTCAAAAAGCAATTGGATCACCACATACATCTGCCCTGTTCATCATGCAGTTGACAATCGTTCTCGCCCTCGCCGCAACGGCCGTCTGCACCACGACCTCGACCAGACTGCCAGCTGGGGTCCAGTATACCCAGATTTCGCCAGCAGAGATTCCTGACTCCATCGTCCTCGCCAAGCCTCCCTTCAACGAGACAGCCTTGTCGGATTTGGACTCCCGTGATGGGGATCTAAGCAAACGCGCTGACCATGGCGTATACCTCTGTGTCGATGCCAACTGGAAGGGATATTGTGTACACATTACCTCCCCTTCAGGTGTCTGCGGTATGTTTGATAACACTATGTGTCCCTGTAATCAGTTAATAGGTCCTTCCTTTCAGGGTAATTACTTACTGACGTCTGTTCTGCCTTAGTTCCGCTGGCAGACGATCTCAATGATAAAGTCAGCTCTGTTGGCCCCGATTCTGGTGCATATTGCCGATTCTATTTGTGAGTAGTCTGCTGTCGTTTTGTTTTGGGGATTTAACTGTTTTCCTGACAGAGACTCTGCTAGCAATGGCGGTTGTACTGATGATGATGGTTGTCTGCACTTCGACTCGACCAACCCGGGCCGCTCAAACCTGGACCTTGCGAGCCAGAAAGTCTGCGGCAGGAACAACCCTAACGACAAAATCACGAGCTACCAGTGCTGGGATTGGTAGATTATCCCAGGGACAACAAATTCGATTGACGTGGTGGCAATATTGAGTGCAAATGGCTTCCTTCGGGATACATAGGTAGACGGAGGCAAGACTTGGCACCTCAAAGTTCTGAAGAGGTGGACTTCTAAATCGTGCACAGTCATGTTATTCAACATACATGAACGTGCAATATTCTATTATAAAACTGAGATCTTAACAATTGCGTATTCCACCTTTTATGCTTCCGACCTCTGTCTTCTGAACTGCCTCTACTCCACAGGCTCCCGAGCAGGACGGCCTTTTCCAACAGCTTCTACCAAGTCAAACAGTGGTGGCTGGGTCCATGTTTACAGCCAATTTGCAGTGAGAGATAGATCCACAGTGCTGCAGTCTGGCCGCAAACATACACCGGTAACCCAAGACGGCTAGCATGTGGCCCTTGGATCTCACCTGCATGAGTCTAAGCTGAACTAAATCACTTGTCGCAAGAGCGCCTCAGAGGAACTGAATGTACAGTCTTATATATTATGTACTAGCTTCTAGACAAAAGCCTTGGCTCTCACACATCATTTCTAGAGTGGCATCTGGTCGAGATGAAGACTGTAGCTGATTGAGACGGGCGGCCCGGAGGCTCACAGATACAAGATGATTACCCCATCAGATAAGGAATTTCCGAAGATCCTATACATTTACATAAGTATTTATTCAAATGGGAAGTCACTTTCGAGTGAAGCATGTCAACGGCATCGACAATCTGCAGGTGCAACCGTAGTATAACTTCCGATTCCCTACAGGCAGTCGTCACCAACCATCTGCCTCGCCTCGGGCACCTGAATCTTGGCCGTTGTTATCTTACGTTTCTTGCTTGCTCAACAAGCTCCTCTATACCCTCAGTCTTTGATTTTCACCATATCGCTAATTCTGAGCCTTTTTTTCTTCACTGACTCCATCCGTGACAACTATGGCTTCCAACGTCAAAGATTTCGCAGCCGCTTCCTTGGAACCACACGACTACGTCCTCGAGGACAGCGCCAACCAGAAGATTTTCGACCAGCTCATTGTCCAAGAGGAGCTCGCACACCTCAAGGATGTCGGTCATTTGACGGACGGAGTCCAGCCTATTGTCATCTTTGTCGTGGGACAGACAGGAGCCGGCAAGACTCGTCTCGCTGCTGACCTGTTCGGTGCAATACAAGCACGTCAACCAGCACATATAATCGCCGACGTCTACAAGACCTATCGTGAGTTCCCTAGATACCTGTCTGTCACGTGAGGCTACTCTCTCGGGGTCAGTGGCTGTCAAGGTGGGTGCTTATCGCGAAAACAGATCCTGAATACACCGCCATCCTCAAGACTGCTCCCCATCTAGCGTCCCCTTCCACAAGCACAGATGCTCGCAAATGGCTCGACCTCGCAGGCAAATGGGCCATCCAGCGCAAGGTCGACGTACTCCTCGAGTCTGCGTGCCGCCACCCAGAAGATTTTACCTCTCTGATCTCCGAGTTCCACGCCGCAGGCTACCGCGTACTGGTCGCCGTCATGGCCGTCCCCGAATGCCTGAGTCTCCTGGGCACCATAGTGCGGTACTACCAGAGGCTGCCCGAGGCCCAGTCTGCCAACATCCCACTGAGAATGACGCCTCGGAAGGTTCACTACGAGACCTATGCAAGTACCCAACACCCTCCAAGCCATGAGATAAATAACTGACAGGCGCCGTTCGTGCAGGATGGAATCCTGGCCGCAGCTGATTTCATCGACAACTCCACTGCCACCACAAACGTCGTGGTCGTGCGTCGGAACAACCTCGTCGCCTACCAGAACTACCGCGGGCCGGACGGTCTCTGGGTCCGCCCGGCGTCGGCTCTCGCATCCGTCGACCTGGAGCGCAGCCGGCCCCTTCCCACCGCGGAGCACGGGAGCTTTCTCGCGGACTGTCACTACGTCGAGGAGCAGGAGAGCAAGAGCAGTGTGGCGGAGGCGACACTTGGCGACGTGGAAGCCTCGCTGGCGGGGCTGATGTCGATGGGTGGTCGCTTGAGCGCTTCGTTCCCTGCGTTGAAGGCTCTTGACGTCGATGAGTGGGTGCTTGGAACGTAGGACGTCAACAAGGCCAAATCTGAGACACAAGAGGAGAGAGAAACGGCGATTCCCCGAAACAGTATCCTGCAAGAGACTGCAAGGGTCGAGCACTAAGGTTGTGCCAATTATATGCCCAGCATGAATGCATCCTCAGAACTAGACCAATCATCCTATAGTAGAAATTCAGCTGAACTGCCCTAACAGCCAAGCCCACTCTTATCTTCAATCCCCATTTGGGCATTTGTGAGTCAAGTCGACCGTCATCTTCTATGTTGAGGTTCAAGGGTCTGTTGAAGACATGAGTGGAGTCGAGCACCTCAAACTATGCGACGTTTGCCCGACTCGCAGCCCATCCTTGCGAGAAGCTCAGCTTTATAAACGGGTTCACTATCGAATGCGGTTCTTGCCCAGGTGGGTATAAGTGCCATGAACCTGGTATATGCAAGACAACATGCCGCGTAACGATGTTTGTGCCCTGCTGATGACTTCCTGCTCCCTGATGATCAGCACAAATCCTTGTCCCCTCCGTCAAGTGACACAAGTTCCGATTGAATCCCACAATACCATGTTTGATTCGCTGTTAGTTGGTATGGTTTGCAGATCCGTCCATGCTTACATAGATAAAAGTGTAACAGGCACATGGAGGCGTCCTGCTCAGGACCTAGTGCTTTGCAGATGAAACGCCACCCTTCTGTCAATATTATCTTGATACTTTTGTGATTCAAATGACATTCGACTGTAGATTCTAAAGCTCTGAACAAGTATATCCTAGTCATCCACTGCTCGAATCCAGTAGTTCTCCCTTACGGCCTGATGCTAGTTGATTGCCATATCGTACTTAAGTACTTATCTCTAAAGTATGTTGCAAAGATTGAGATCTAAGTCTTGTCTTACATTCCAATCTGGTGGACCTGGAATTGCTGTTTACTTGTGTTGCTTTTTTATAAGCCTAGTCAGATCCTTGGTTACTCTACAGCTTACTGAATGTCTAACATCACCGTATCCCCAATTTAGCCTGAACTCTTCTATCGCATTGCTACAACCCACTTAGATAGGTACTTAACCTTATCATAGATTTAATTAAATTTGACGTGCCGATCATGTCCCTAATCTTTCATAGAATTTGAGATCGGCCCAGGGGCCGCATATATTGTAAGGCTCAGGCACAGGATATCCTCAACTCCACAAACCTCGACAGTTCCACTCGCTGTTGTAAGCAACCAGGTTGCTGGCAACAACGAATTCATATCGGCGTTGTCTCGGTGTTTGCTACTCTAAAGAAGACCGGGGTGGCAGACAGTTCGGGTCGAGGAATGCAAGAAAGAGCAGTTCTCTCTGGCCAAGAAGAGGAGATGATGACCGCAGCTGCCACCGGTTCCAATAGAGACGCAGGTAATGCTCTTCTGATCCCCACAAAGTGACCAACGTAAGCCACGTTGGCGTCCTTCTGGGGGCGCATACTCATGGTTCAAGGATATTTGATACCAACCCTCAATCCGGGCACAGTCTCCGGTGCCCCTGGAAAGAATTCTTCGTCATCTCATGACCTGGCAGCCAGAGTAGCAGTGCCAGCGCTATGACGCCTGAATCAAGGTCACGCCCCCCGCCTGGCCTGCCGTCGAAGGTGGCTGCTGCGGTTCCTGATGTTGGTGCAGGGACTTTTAAACCACTGGCTGGTTGGTGGCCGTGCCCAACAGGCCCGGGGCGGGAGGGTTTTAGTCACAACAAGCAATCTCAGCGAGTGGCTTGGGAGACGGTTCGGAGGTCGGTGTGCTTCCTGCAGAGGTTGCCCTGCCTATCCGCGGCCCCGAGTCGTTGCCGTGGGTGGCTGAACGGGTGACCCAGTATGGGGATGTGTTGCTCGAGTCAAAGGCGGAATGGAAGCGATGTCTCTCTCGAATGCTACCCAACTGACAAAAGAGGACGTCACGAGGGATGATCCCCCCCCCCCCCCGTCATGAGTGGCTTGAAGTGATCGGCGGACGATATGTCAGCGCCTTATTGGCAGCCTTGAGGGGGGAGGGGGAAGTTGACGGGCAGAGGGGTTGGGGTAGAGGTGCTGACATGGCAAGAGTCAAGGGGGCGCACAGCATGGTTGGAGGAGGGCACGAGGGCGGTTTCCAGAACCTGTTGTGCCCTGAGTAAGGGAGGTGTTCGACGGCAGGACGGGGCAAGAGAGTCAAGGTCAGGCATATTGCAGGCCGGGCTGCAGAAAAGGCCCCACATATCGGGCCATGTTAGCCGGACGAGGAGAGTGCCGTCTGCTGCAGAGCGCGGTCTACCGGCCGTGACTGGCCCGGGCGAGGCCTGGAGATGTGAGTTCGACTGCATAAGCTTAAATGGAGTCTGGGTTCATCCTAAGTGTGAATATTCCGAGTGATCGACGTGTTGATGTGCAAGCTGGGGTCACCCCGTCTCCCGGGTCAGCGGTCAAGGACCAAGATGCACCAAGATGCACCCAGATTCATTTATTTTTCTGCAGAACAATCTGGAAAGCGAGAACATGTGTCTTGTCCTATATGCGACGTGGGACCGGGGCCGGGAATACTGCAAGCGAGCAAGGCGGCCGGCGACCGGGAATACCAGGAGCACAGCATTTATTACGCGCAGTAGTAGCTGGGAAGCATGGCATGGCACGCACGGCTCGGCAAGGGCCCACTGCAGGTGCTTAGACTATTAGGCTTTTTTTCAAGACAACGGCCCAAATACCGGCAGGGCAGGGCGCCTTCGGGAATTTTGCAGCTTGCCAATCTTGGCATAGGTCATCGGATGCGACGCCGGAACCAACACACTAACAACAACAACAACGACGACGACAACAACAACATGGCACGGCACGAGTACCCTGGACACATGGCTCTGGGGAGATGGAGAAGGGCCCGACGACAGGGCAGTTAGTCACCTGGGCGGCCCCCACGGCATCTCAGCGTCGCATCGGGCCCTCTGACGCATCGCGCACAGGATGCGAGGGACAGCAAGGTCCAAGGTCCAAGGTCCAAGGTGGGCAGGCTTGTTGTTGTGGGCAGGCCTGCGGGCAGAAGTACGACGCATGGCACGGCCTGTGATTCGACGTCCCGAAAAGCGATCCGACAAGTCATGGCCTGCCATGTGCCTGTGCCCTCCCGCGCCCACTCATCGGGAGAGGCGCCCTTGTGCGTCCTGTCACCACGCCGGACCTCGTCTTAGTCGCCGGACTGGGCAGGAGGCTTGATTCTGCGGACATCCACCCCGTCATCGCCCAGACTATCCAGCCGAAGGCCCAGTGCCCAGTGCCCAGTGCCGGATGCCTTGGGGGGAAAGGAATCCTAATCCTGCGCATGTCAGCTCTGCAGTCGGGCTCTGCAAGGCAGTCAGATTTTGAGTCCACAACATGAGGAGGTGAGCGTCAAAGTCTACCAGCGGCGGCCGCTTGGCCGAGGACGACAGCCGCGACTTTCTCTGGGGATCCATGACCGCATAGCTGGGTGTTGGGTTTATTTTTTGTTTTCAGAAGCCCGGTGTACAAAGTACATCCATCCATCGCTCAGATCCAACACAGCTACACTACTCAGCCCTGCGAATCCTACTCTAGCGAGTCCTGAATTTGCGGAGAGCCACGAGACTAGCAGATCTTCTGCCACGCGACTATGCGAGGCAAAAGTAGTCCTGCAGTCTCTGCGCACTCATGCCGAGTAACGAAGCGACCTACTGTACCTCTCGCACCTGAGGGCAAGCCCGGCTTCCTTGGGTGCCGACCCACCGCCAGGCCGCTTCGTTCCACTCCTGCGAGCCACGCTACATTGTTTTTCCCTCAAGGTCATGGCCGCTTCATTGGCCGCATTGCCCTTGTCGTCGACGGCAGTCGCACCGGGCCACGCGCACATCCGGCCAAGTGCGCTTGGAGGGGACGTTGGTCCAGTGGACTGGGGCGATGCCATCACTACCACCTCCTGCAGGCTGACTGACAAGAGTCGGATCGGCAGTGGAGGGCGGGCTGGCTGGCTTTCTGCCTTTCCCAAGCCTGCCGTCATTGAAGAAGTAACCACATGCCTCACGAGACCATGTCTGGCTGCGAGAATAGGCGATGGCGCTGTGCTACAAAAGGCGCCGTGTCGTCCTCATCTGGCATCCTCAGACGGGTTGTCTGGATCCTCGAGACATGACCAGAACGTCTTAGTTGAATAGGCTCGGTTTTCACATATCACACAAACCATAGTTTGTGCACCCCCGTCTCATACGGTCTCGCTTATTCCATTACTATTGTTGCACTTCTGCTTCGGCAGCCGTCACTTCCCTTCCCATCACTCCCCTTGCCATGCAGTCCTTCTGTGGCCTCGCAGCCTTGGGCCTCCTGGCCTCACTGCTGCACCATGTAACTGCCTCTCCCATCTTGCCCGAAGGCAGGTTCCACAACAAGAGGGCCATAAGTGCAGCCTTTAATGGAGCAACTTATGACTTCCCTGACCCTTCGTTGGAACAAGTGAGTATATTTGCTCCCTTGAGTGCCCCACACACATTATCTAACGTTATTATAAAGGCATGGCCCTCAGATGGCGGAAAGTGGTATGCATTTGCAACCAATGGTAATGGATACAACATCCAAGTGGCTGTGGCCGACACGCCAGATGGGCCGTGGACTGTCATCAACCATGATGCCCTGCCCAACAGCGGCTCTTGGACCACGGGCGCCAACAACTGGGCGCCCGACGTCAAGCGGATGCCCCCAGAGGAAAACCACAGGTACATCATGACCTACTCTGGCGCACTAAAGGGCAATGAGCCCTTCCACTGCGTTGGTATTGCCACGTCCAACAAGATCGAGGGCCCCTACACACCACAGGATGGCCCTGCGATCTGTCCCGACATCGCAAGCACTGGTGGGGCTATCGACTCGTCGTCCTTCTACGACCAGGTGAACAACAGGCGTTATGTCGTCTATAAGGAGTAAGTTTCAAGCAAGGCTGAACATTTATCCATGATGTACATGGGAAGAACGGCAAGGGGCTGACAGCGCACACAGGGACGGGAACAGCGTTGGCAACGGCGGAGACTGCAATAACGGGGTTGCACCCCTGCACGGCACGCCCATCATGCTGCAGGAGATGGACGTTAACGACTGGACGACAAAGGTCGGCGGCCCCGTGCAGATCCTGGACCGGATCGACGACGACGGCCCGCTGGTCGAGGCGCCGCAGATCATCGGCACCCCGGACGGCCCTTACGTGCTCTTCTACAGCAGCCACTGCTTCACGGACCCAAAGTACGACGTCAAGTACGCCACGTCTAACAACATCGCCGGCCCCTACACGCGGAAGGGCCAGCTGCTCGCCTCGGGCGCGTTCGGCCTCCAGTCCCCCGGCGGGGCCACGGCCACGCCGCAGGGGGACACCCTGCTCTTCCATGCCAACTGTCCGAACTCGAACCTGAGATGCCTGCACACGATTGACATGAGCATCTCTGGTGGCACTGTTACCTTGCATGGCTGATGACACCACGATAGCCTCTTTGCTGAGGTCATTGTTTCCTTGATAATCTCCAAAGTTGTTGATGACGATGCTATGCCAGTGTGGTAAAGCATGTTGGACACGGTCGCTGCTGGCCTGAGCCTTGATTTTTTTGGTTGCTTTCAAAGATACCCCAAACTCTCGCTTGTGTCATAACCAAGTATCTACGTATATATTCTGAATTCATGAATTACGTTACTCGCTCGGTATAAAAAACGAAATCAAAGATTCGCACCTGGAAAAATGGAAGGCATACCAGTACATCGCCAGCACTAAACCACCTTAAATTCCGGACGCTTAACACTTCCCCTAAACACCTACACCTAATTCGCACACATAACGCTTAATTTACATAACTAGTTGGCATATTTAATTGGCCGTAGGTGCGTGAATTAGCCGTGTGAATTAGGTATAGGTGTGTAGGTATTAGGTGTGTAGGTGTTAGGTGTGTAGGTGTTGGGTGTGTAGGTGTTGGGTGTGTAGGTGTTGGGTGTGTAGGTGTTGGGTGTGTAGGTGTTGGGTGTGTAGGTGTATGGGTGGGCGATAGGCATGTGATGAGCTCTGAAGTGATGTGCCGGTGTGACCTCCATTTTTGCAGGTGCGAATCTCCGTATTCTAAAAAAATCGTTGACGTGTGGTGGGAGTCTGCTGGTGATGTGCTAGTTGTGGCACCGATGGGAGAACGAGGCTGAAAAGCACCGATGGCTCGACACTAGACTCAACCTGTATTGGCTGTGACAACACATTTCGTATTACCAGAGTCTAGGAAATAGTTTTGTGGGTCAACCAAAAAAGACTGTCATCGCAGATTGCACAACCATGTACCGCATTGCCTGCGCAAAGGGCGGATCCTGGGCACCTGGGCAAGGCGAGCACAGCCAAGGGTGGAATTAATTCTATCGACTCATCATGCGGTCATCAAACATGGCGGATAGTCCTAATGACCATGATAGCAATTCTGAGACTTAGTATTCGCTTGGGCTGGTCAAACATGATCGTAGGCTGGCTTCTCGCCCCGTCTCACGTTTTCTACATGCGTCCATCGCTTCTGAGAGTGGCCGGTGGTCTATGACTCTGCTTTTCCCAGAGTAACTGAGTATTTGCGTTGCGACTTCTCAATTTGCATGTTCTCTGAGGAAGACCCCCGGACTCATCCCAAGTCTATGTGCCGTTTTGGCCCCGAAGCTACAACAGCACGACTGCCCTAGACATGAAGTGACTCTACGGCGCCTTCAATAACAGATTTAAGACGTTGACGGGCTCCAAATATCAATCTAATAACCGGCCGCCGCTAAGACCTCGCTCAAGGGTATTCAATTTCAAGTCAATGGTGATATAGCTTCTAATAAACTCCTTGACTATATAGATTTAGGCTCGCTAGATATTCTTTGTTGTCTTAGGCATTAAACCACATGTTTACCATACGTAGCCATCTGTCTCCCTCCAGATCCATGTAATACCACTCCGGGCTGACGCCAACATGAACCGCTGTGCAATTTGGGTTCCAAACAATAGTTCCTTCACCACCGTACTGGATCCGTTCGAGATCCCAGTTCAGATATCCCTGAGCGAGAATATACGCACCAAACACCACTCCTGCTAGAGCAAAAATGAACGTAAAAATCAGCTGGAATACAGCAATCCGCCCGCCAGTCTTGCTTCTTTTCGGCAGCCATCCACTTCTCACGGGGCGCTGGATGATTTCTGGCGCCCACCGGTGTAAGGATAACAAGAGTACCAAGACAGCCATACCTACTGCGAAGGATATAAGACTCGTAGCCGCGAGGGAGCTGTACACAACCAGCAGGACTAACATCACCCGATGGGAATGAAAGTCCGGGCTGGTGAAGAATGCGCTTTCGGCGCATAACGACTCGGCGGAGCAGGAGGACGTGCCAGGGGCAGAGCTTATCTGCTCCTCGAGACAGTCATACTTGAGGATATTGTGCTTCTCGGCGCGGCCAGTGTCGGACACATCCCGGAAGTGGTGGAAATCCCAGTACACTCGGAGTGCGTATACAGTTGCTGCCCAATGGAAGAGGACTACAACGTTCAGCATCCGGAACAAGGTCTTTTTCATTCTGGGGTGGCGAACAAAAACAGACCAGCATGACCAAGGATGATAACGAAGGCCGATCCACAGATTGCAGATCGAGAGCCACGCAACGATCGAGACTGGCGCCGCGGAGGAGATGTCGCTTAGCAAAGACGCGAAGCCCACGACCCAGCAGCCGAGGGTGATGGCATCCTTGATGAGGAAGAACCAGTCCCAGAACCCTGGACCGGTACACTTGTTGGGGGATGACAGGGTCTTGTGGAGCTCCCAGAGGATGGATAGGGCGGTGAAGCAGAGCTGTGCCCAGACCAAGAGAGTGGTCAGGCTAAAGGCGCTGTGCCGTGGTCTCGACGGCACTACCTTCCACCCTTTGAAGCAGCTAGGGTTGCGTCCAGTCGTCCGTAAAGATGGTACAGTTGAAGTGTGGGGACGGCGTGGCCGTGCAGGCCTCGAAGCAGGTATTTTTGTAAAGGTTGTAATGTGACTCGCTGCGGTCTGGGAGTCTGTTTGCTTTCCAGAGGATTGCGACGACTCTGGCAAGTATGAGGCATAGGTAGGCGACAATAACAATAACGACGAGAAGGGCAATTGTGACTCCTAACAGAATCATTCGCCATGGTTTAGAGAGTTTTGACCAGAATCTGAGTCTTTTCTTGCAGCCGCCGTTGGTAGTAGGCTGGACCTCTGCCTCCGTGAGTTCGTAATACTGCGTCTCGACCATGCTGGGTGGGCATCGAGGTTCTGCAGCAAAGTAACCAAGAGATCCTATTAGCCATGGGATATCATTTCATATCCAAGACTTAGAATAGACATTCATTTTGCTCACGACTACTTCGGCCAGACAAATAATTTTACTTATGAATTTCCCAGGGGATTTGAGTTCTTTTCTGTTAGTGGCTGCGCCTGTCCGATTCACATCTACCTGGTCAATGTTGTACTGGTGGGCCTCCGGCCGAGATACCACCCGGGCAGGTGGTACAGCGTTGCTGGTCTACATGTCCGACTGGTCGAGGGTATCTAAGCTATATCAACTACTGGTCGAGAAATTGAGGGTCAACTGTGGGAGGCCCCCCTTCTCCACCTTTCGGTTGGAACGACTATTGCTAGACACTCATCGCAGCATATAAACCAGCCATTTCAACGCCTGCTCGTCTACTCCAGACTTTGAACATGGAATCTTGAATCAGAAAATATTTGAAAACACACCACAATCCGCATGTACAGTCATGGCTAGAACACCAAGACTCGATCCCTACGAGAGACTCATCTACCGCTTCTATGAAGCCATATATCTCCTGTCTCTTTTGGGCAATACCCGCGGGCCTCATGTCGCCACTGTTTTCGACCCATGGAGCTTGATTTCCGTACGCAGGCGCTTTCTCAAGAACCTCGCCTCCCTGTGCGATGACGTGAAAGGAGGCGACAGCACCGCATCAATCGCTGTTCAGGACCGCCCTGAGCACTTCGTATTTTGGATTTCATCGAATATAGGACCGCCCGACAGGGTTCTTGTGTTTTTGCGTTCCGTGCTGGAGGACGTCAAATCTTTCGTGAGGTCCAGCCAAGATGACCGAAGAGACGTCGAGAATGATCTTACCCGCAAATGCGTTGGGTTTTCTCTAAAGAGGATGCGGTCTCAGGCGCATAGTCTAGTAAACTGTGCCCAGAGATGCAGAGATTATCTCCTGGAGAATCCCACTGAAACTCAGAGTGAGAATCCGCCCTGGGCTGGGTGCCAACTGCAAGTCACTGACAAGAATACAGGTGACTCGCTGGCTGAGTGGCTGCTCCAGTTCAAGCACGTCAGATTTCACGAAGAAGGTCTACACCAGATATGTCAGGAAGCGTACCGAGTCCGAAATGACCCGGAAATGCAGGCGATAGAGAGGTTCGGACAAAGATTCCACAATGCAACTCATCCCGAAAGGATTTCTGTGGCATTCTCCCGAGTCCGGCACATCATCGGTCGCCTCGCAGCTCACATACGGTCGGTCAAACAACTGCTTGATGACGGTCCTCATGTAGACGACCTCCTCGAAGCATACGAGGTATCCGCGGTCCCCGTGCCGCCCTCCGTGCCGTTGCCACCGGCCGACGGCCAGACCGACCTGCGCGGCGCCATGACTAGGATCTTCCAGCTCGGGAGCAACGACCCTCGCTTCGAAGGATCGCTCGGGTACCTGTCTCACATAGACCAGCAGGCGCACCTCGAAGACAAGCTGTCCGACTTCCACAGCCCGGAACGGAGACCACCCACCGTGCACGCAGAGGTCCAGATGCTGCACCACTTCTACGACAACAGGCTGGCGTTCGCGGGAGCCGACCGCTACATCGCCACCAGCAAGCCTGCCTGTCTGTGCTGCAAGCTCTACTTCCGTCACCACCCGGCTATGTGTGTAGAGCCGGACTCCCACCAGAGGGTGTGGCCGAGCTGGGGGCCCATCCTCCTGCCCCTTGGCCGGGCGGAGCCGAGCTGGACCGAGCAGCGCGATGTTCTCACCAGTGTTAGCCGCGATATTCGTAAGGAGGTTATTCTGGTGATTGAACAGCGTCAGGCTATTTCCTTTGCCCACCCCGATTCTTTGACTGGAATCACTTACACGATGGACACGGAGCTTTCCGAGTCAGAGGATGGACAGTGGGATGATGGCGATGAGGATCTCGAGTCCGACTCCGGATTCGATGGTGGTGTCCAGCTTTAAGTTGTTGCTCAATTTCTGGAAAGGCTTGAACGAGAGCCGTTCTCGACTGTTAGTTTTCAGCTTGGCGTGTCATTGCCCACATATACGTGGTGTATGCTGCACACAGATCGAGGAGAAGATGAGGAATCGTTGCTCAGAAGGTCTCAATGTTTGCTTAAAAATGCTGTATTCAATCTGGACTACCACAAACAACGATGGCTTGCTGCCGTTTTGCTGGCCTTCAGTCCGAGTCTCAAAGAAACCCGTACATCTGACCTTCCACGCCGTGTATGGCTTTTTGGTGCCTTGGGATATTGTCCTCTCGCGTGAACACTGCCTCACAGCTTGGGCATTGGAAACGCGGCCGATCCGTCTGAGGCATATGAACTTCGAAGTGTCTCTCCATGTCCCTTTGCTCAGCCGTCCTAATCTGACACTCAGGACATAGCACCGGCTTCGCATGTTGCCGAATGTGTCTTCTACGGCTCCATCAGTGATACGTCCTCAGTTGGAAGTAATTGAGGTTGACTTACTGCCTGTCCCGTGCCGAAGGAAAGGTATGATAGCAGTCTTTCTTATCTTCCGGATGCCATGTGGTCCAAGGGCAGTAGAAGACGTTGTCTATGGCATACTCATCTCTCTCCAAGTCCGGCATAGGCAGCTCCTCAAACCTTCGTTCTGCGAAGCCGCCATCCCCAGTGGAGGCACTGGACCTGTCCTCATCGGTGCCAGGCGATTGAGTTGCAAATAAGTCGGGTGAAACCGGTGAAACCGACGCTCCCTCAGTGACCAGAAGGTGCTCTTGGGCAATTTGAAGCAAGATTAGCTCGTTGTGATGGGCAGATGGCTCACTCTAAAGAGTTCCAATCGCGACCTGCGATCCATCGGCTGAGCCGAATCCTACAACACTCTGGACTGAGACACCCTGGTGAGGGATTCCAATTCCCGCTCCGACGGAAGAGAGGAGTCGCGGGTCGATATACTCGGAGTCAGAGGGACCACAGACCGGGGCTCCATTGTTCCAGGAATCGGGAGGTCCCTCAAAATCCAGCTGCTCGGCCGCGCCAAGAAGATTAGAAAATGCATCACCATCGGGATCGAGTGCAGGATAATCAGACAACGATCCCCAGGGTGCTGCCAGGAAAATCCCGTCATCTGCTTCTTCGTCCATTGTTGTAGTTCTTGGTCTGGTACTTGAAACAGGTCAGCCACAGACCACACGTGCCTCCTGAAAAGCTCACTTACAGAGTTCTGTCTTTCAATTCTCGTTTCCTGACTGTGAACTTCATTACACCCGGAAATGGACGAGATTGTGCCATCTTTATATACCTAAGAAGGATTCAATGAGACCGCCGAAAGTCCACACCAAACACTGAGACAGACCGCTTAATCCGCATTGTCAGGGACCGAATCTAGACAGGTATTTTGATCGACGGTGACACTGATCTGTGGTCAAGCCGAACAAAACCCTACAAATTGCTCGATGTGCCAATAATGGCACACCTGCAAGAGGCCTACCACTTTCGTTTGCGTGCCAGCGAAGTATCAAAAGCAATGCGCAGGAAATATTGCAGTGATCCGCATACTGTGGTCATTCTGTGCCTATCGGCTTCTCAAACGGCAGCCAAGAACCTGTCACCGACAAATCGTATGCAAGGTGATAAGGGCGCGCACAGTAGTGCACGGCGTTTTCGGTCGAATACAAACGCTGGTAGGGTTACAGTTCCCTCTGCATCTGACAGATGCACTTCGTGGGCCAAGATCTGAGTCAAAGCGACCTCACAAACGTGGGGGGACACCTTCGCCTGGGCAGTTCGAGAAGGTGTCCTCGCAGGCCATTCAATGCCACCGTCGGTTCTGCCAGTGTCCTGCATATCTGAGGGAGGTACTGGAATGAAACCGGTGGGTGACCATTCAAGATCTCAAGATGGCATTTCCTTGGGCCGCAAAACCAAGCCGCATATGGCTTGGCTGTCGCTACGCCTGGCCTCGATCCCACATCTGGAAGCTGGGGATATGAGACTGCAACCGACGCAAGCTCAGCACATGCGACCATATCCACAAGAAAATATCGGATCCCGTTCGCTCTCCTGTAATCAAGCTTGTGAGAGGGCAATTAGTAGTTGGGTCGGTGACGACCAGCGAATCCTGCCTGTTGCATGTATTCTTTTGTTCCATTTTTGTTGTGATTCGTGAGTCGTGATACCCGTGGACGATTGATTGTGGTGGTCTAGGGGCTGGGGAAACTAAATGCTTGAAGCAGCCCGGGGGTGGGTGACAATAGCCCCGCTAGGTTTCCGGACCCGGTCTGTGCTAAGCAAGTTAGTTTGCGCCTATCGAAGAATCTCTAATCCGATGGGCGCCCAGACTTCGAGACGCGAGACCAACTTGGATGTACCACTCGCAACTCGGCCCAGCTCCAAAATGTCGCACGAACCTACGATCGACGATGAGGATTATGCCTCGTCTGAGGACTCAGACTTTGCGCCAGACGAGGCACCCGAGCAAGGCGACGCCTCCTCGGACGACGAAGACGAAACTGCCGGCGGTGCTGCCGAACCCGCACCTGTAAAACGGAAGAGGCAACCGCAGGCTGGCGGTGGCGACGATGCAGAGGATGCGGGCTTCGAAAACTCGGGCGATGAGGCGATCATCGGGAGGGGCAAGAAAAAGCAAAAGAAAGGCCGCCAGGCGCAACGCGACGAAGATGAGGGCGGGGAGGGCGGCTTGATCAAGACGCGGAGCATGCGCGCAGTAGAGTGAGTGCCTGCCAACTTGTATTCTGTCCATTTGTACTTTTTTTTTAGACACCACAAAACCAAGTACTGACTCATTTCCGCCTCCAGAAAAGCAGAACGCAAGATCCAAGTAGCGAGTGGGACCGTGACCGTCGACGTCGACGCACTATGGGCTTCGATGACAGCCGCGCCGGTCGTACCTACGAAACAACAGCCTCAGACGACCTCACAAGGCGAGAACGGCGATGGCTCAACAGCACCAGGGGACACCGGCTCGTCGAGTGCCCAGGGAGCAACTGGCAAGGACGGCGATCCCAGCGAGATGATCAAGATAAAGCGAACGTACAACTTCGCCGGCAAAGTTCACACCGAAGAGAAGCTCGTGAAGCGCGACTCTGCCGAGGCAAGGCTATACCTCGCCTCGCAGGGCGAGAACGCAAATGCCGACGGCGACGGCGAGCCCGACCAGCCGGACAAGCGCATGCCGCGCAAGGCCTTCCGCTCGGCCTTCGAGCCCATCGTCAACGCCGCGGAGCAGGGCCAGCGGGCGGACCTGAACCTGGGCATGGCGATGAGGCTGCAGGCGAGGCAGGAGAAAGCAAAGAAGCTCAACACGGTGGAGAAGTCGCGCATGGACTGGGCCGGGTTCGTGGACAAGGAGGGCATCAAGGATGAGCTGGCGCTCGCCGGCAGGGCGAAGGGGGCGTTCGCCGACAGGCAGGACTTCCTTGCGCGGAGCGAGGCGAGGAGGGATGAGGAGGCAAGGCGGGTCAGGATTGCTTCCAAGGTGTGAGAAGCTAGGATTGGTATTACTTGCTCTGGACAATGTGCACGGTAACGGTTTGGGAATGATATTGGTTGTTAGGGATTATACGCGGCGCAGGACATCATCAAATGCTAGAGATACCCCAATTTGCAAATAGAAGAATTGCTTGATTATTGCTACATGACCAACCCGACCATCCATTCTACAGCTTGGACTTGGCCCCTGGCGGCAAGAGGGCGATGTCCTGATGAGGCAGACCGAGGTACTTGTATATGAAATGGAACCTGTTTTGCAGCAAGTCAGGTGGGACGCTTGACGGAGAACCACGGCATAACCGGCAGAGGAGCACATACCTGTCGCTACCAAAGAAGGGCTCAGCCTCCCCTTTGTCGTTCCTCACCCACAGCCAAGGCGCACCGAACGCCCCCTTGTCGAGGGCCGACTGTGTCGCCTTCGTCAGTGCGTCCTTGGCCTCCTGTGACTTGGCCGCGGCCAGTATCTGCTCGCATTCCTCGGGTGAGAACTCCTTGAATTCAGACAGGACCCCGGCCAAGACGTCAACCTTGGTGAGGTTGAGGTTCGGAGGCGTCCAGAACTTCTGGAACAGATGAGCCCAGGTGGCATGGTACACCTCACGAGGATAGTTGGCTTTGATATAGTGTAGAGCTCGCATTGGCTATGGGTCTGGTTAGATAATGTGTGTTCCATGATCAGGGGCCGTCACTTTGGGGCTCACGAGAACAGTATGGCTCATGGGCATAAGATCCTCGGGAAATTGTATTTCTGGTTTCCCTGCACGGGCCGTTGCTCTCCTGCCCTCGAAGAGCCCATACTTCGCCTTTGTTTGGTTGAACCAGGGTGGATTATTGCCTTAAAAGAGGAACGGGGGTCAGCTTCAGGGATGATAATACACATATTCCTTGTTCAGGCCATCACAGAGTAGTGAGCTGGTGTCTGTCATACCCGACCCAGCCATTATGCCGCCGAGCAAGACGGGGTGGAATCTAAACGAGACGCGTGATGAGCTACGCATTCATATGGCCGGGTATCGGTCGACCTACTCTACTTTGACGCCATGAGACTCAAGAGTTCTCAGGTTCTCAATCAGGTATATGAAACCGAGGTAGCTGTAGAAGGACGCTGCAAGACGCCATGTTGTCAGTCACAGACCGCGGATTGTACGTAGCGGAGTATCTTGTAATCAGCTGGAATATTTGGCTCTTACCAATGTCAATATAGCAATCGATTCGGCCCCCCATTATGCTTGAAAGGTACTTCGGATTTGTCAGACCTGTCTATCATTGGGGTTGAGTTGCGTGATTGATATTTTGACAAGCAGTTGCGGAGGGAATGCATGTTAGCCAAAGTATAGACTACCAGGATGACGAGCCTCGGCTGTTCGATGGGACGGTGGACACCTGCCGGCTCCCCAAGCCCAACCCCATGGCGCCCCAGGTGATCAGTAATCGATCACCATACCGAGGGCCTCTTTAACTTTCAAATAATGTCTTTCATTCACATGACTCTGGATTTCGAGCCATCTTATTTATCCTAGACTATGCGGCCCAAATCTCAAACTTGAATGATGAGATAAATCAGTCCTCTCAAGCTGGACCATTACCATCCACGACATCCGTCACCATGTCTAAGGCGAAACCTGTAGCTCTTGTGATTGGTGCCTCGAGGGGAATTGGAAGGCAGATCGCCATTGATTTGGCAAGACGTGAATACTCTGGTAAGGCCTGGGAGCCCAACAAAGCATGAGCATCAAACCAGGTGCTGACACCTCTCTTCCTCTCTCAACCGCAGTCGTCGTAGCCGCCAAGTCTACATCTGACGCCTACTCCCCCAAGACTGTCTTTCCACCAGGTCCAAACTCCCCCCAGTCCACCATCAGTACAGTTCAGCGTGAGATTAAGGAAGCGGGCGGCGAGGCGACTGCTTTTGCGGTTGATGTCCGGGACTTTGCCAGCTTACAGGAGTTGGTCGACAAGACCATTAAGGTCTGCTTGAATCGCCCGACCCTAGATCTCCAGGATAAAGTAGCTGACACGCGAAAACCCAGCGATATGGCCGCCTTGATGTGCTCATATACAATCCCGGAGCAATATGGTGGGCCTCGGTCGAAGACAGCCCCATGAAGCGCTTCCAACTAATGCAGCGCGTCAACCCGGAGGGCCTCTACGGCTCGGTACAGGCCGCACTGCCGCATCTCAAGAAGAGTTCAGTTGGGGGCAGGATCGTCATCGTCAGCCCGCCCATCTACAGCCGCTTCTTCAGGGGCAAGACGGCGTACGCCATGGGCAAGGTGGGCATGAGCGTGCTGACCAAGGGCCTTGCGATGGACTTTGAGAGGCAGGGGCTGGTGAGGGACGGCGAGGGCGGCATGGCCGTCACGAGTATCTGGCCGGCCGTGTCGATCGAATCTGCCGCCACGGCGCAGTTCACGCGGGGCAACGCCGACGAGGAGAGGGACCTGCGCAAGCCGACCATCTTCTCCGATGCCATACTGGCCATCCTCGGGGCGCCGGCGCCGGTTGTGAATGGGCAGCTCCTGCTTGATGAGGACTTCCTCAGGGCGCATGCGGGCGTGACTGACTTCTCCAAGTACTCGGTCGTGTCGGGAAGCAGTCCGAGGAGGATTATGCCGATGGAGTTGCCGGATTTGACTGTCAAGGAGCAGGATGACGAGGGGAAGAGGGTCGATAGTGCCAAGTCAAGAAGGGCAAAGTTGTGATAGTAGACAGAATATAACTGCGTCTGTAAAATTGGAATTGACTTTTTTTCTTTCCGGTGGTATCTCGAGCAAAGTTCGAACGTGGAATGTCCACACCTCACAGATCAAAAGATGCAGCTAACCCTTGCGACCCTTGTTGTTCTTCCTAGCCATCCTCTTCCGCCCGATGATCCTCTGCCTCTGCGCCAACTTCTCCTTGGCGTCCTTCTTCGTGGACGCGTTGCCCTCGTCCTCACTGTCTTCAGCATCAGCCGACGCCTGGGGTGTCTTGCCCGACTTGCCCGGCTTGCTTGGCTTCCCCTTGACGTTTTTGCGTCCTTGCTTCTTGTCTTGCTCCCCCTTGTCCTGTGCCTCAGCCCGCTTGGTCCTCGCCCTCACCTCATTTGCCTTCCTTCTGCTCACCACCTGTGCATTCTCGATCGCGAACTCCACGATCAGTCGCACCGTCCTGCCTGCCTCATTCTTGAGTGCGTGGCCGTTGAGCCAACGGAGACCCATGAGCGCCCACCTGTGGCTGGAGTATTCGATGAATCCGTAGCCCCTGCTGAGACCTGCACCAGTGGTCTCGTCCACCTTCTTGCCATCTCTGGTCTCAAAGACGACCTTTGCCTGCTTGACGACGCCGACGCCCTTTTCCTTGCGACGGTGCTCGGCCTCCCGGTCCTCAGCTCCTCCTCGCGAAAGCTCTTCTTTGGAAAGCGGAGCGCGCTTGCCTGCCTTGAGATCTGCAGAGAAGCCAACAATGGCTTGCCGGGCGAGTTGCTTTAATTCCTTGGAGGACATGTTCCTGGGCAGGTTACGGACTGCCAGTCGTGTCATACTTAAATGCAGACTGGGGTTACTTTGCACTTGCTTCTTTCGCTGCTGCAAGCTCTGCTCACGGAGCTTGACCTCTGTCGGGGAGAGCGCCTTGTAAAGAGGGGATCCGCTGGGGATGGTGCCTTCGGGGAGAAGGTATAGGCGCCGCTTGTCCTTTTCTTGTCCTTTGCGGGCCGCAGGACCTGCCTCGGTGAGTCGAGCTGATTCTTCTTTGCTCACTGCATGAGCCACCGATAGGACACGTCCATCAATAGTGTAGCGACCATCTGTGTCGACAGTCTCGTCCTGGAGTACCGAGTGCCTAGAAGTCTTGACGGGTTGTTGTTGTTGTCGTGGAGCGTTCTTCAAGCAATCCTTGAAGTTGTCCTCGTTTACGAAACAGACGAAACCAGTTCCAGCGGGCCGCTCGGTTGCTCTGTCCTTGACGATTCTGGCGTACCTGATGTGGCCGAATTTCTCGAAGTGCTCCTTCAGCGACTCGTCCGTAACCGTGAAGGGAAGATTGCGGATAAAGACTGTCGTGGAGTTATCCGTGAGACGCTTGGGTTTCTCCTCCACTATTTCTTCTCCTGAGTCGCTCGAGAGATCCTCGTCCTCATCCTCATCTTCGTCCTCATCTTCGTCCTCTTCGCCGTCCTCTTCGTCGTCCTCTTCGTCCTCGGAGTCGAGTTTGACACCTTCCTCGTCGTTTTCGTCCTCAGAGTCGAAGTCTTCCATTTTCTTCATGAAAATAGCAAGGTCGCGGTCCTCTTCGTTCATGTCCTTCATCTCCTCGTCCTCATCATCGTCTTCGTCGGCCTGATCCTTCTTGGACTTCTTGGACTTGGGTTTCGTTTCATCTCTTTCCTCATCATCCTGCTCCAGACCTTGTTGCTGTTGCCACTCATCCTTCGAAACCGCCCAGTCCACGGCAATGGTCCTCCCATCGACGTCTTTGCCGTTCATCTCCTCCATTGCCCGCTCCGCATGCTTCTTTGAACGGAAGGTCACAAAACCGAAGCCCTTGAGCTTTCCTTTGTTGTTTGGTAGGTCGGCGAACTTGATCTTGCCATATTTGGAGAAGGTCTTGGTGAGCTGTTCCGAGCTCTTGATGCTCCAAGGCAGGTTTCGAATAATCAGCTTGGGGGCCTTCTTGGCCTCTGCCATATCCTCCTCTCGCTTCTTCTTCTCTTCCGCGATGTGAGACTTGGCAGCACTGTCACCGCCTGCACGATGTCGCGGCTCGGCAACCTCCAGTTTCATACGACGGCCACCGAGCAGCTCGTTATTGAGCTTCTGCTTGGCCTCGACAGCATCCTCAGCATCGGTAAAGGTAACAAAACCATAGCCACGGGATTCCTTGGTTCTAGGATCGATAACGACAGTGGCATGTTTAACAGGGTAATGTTGCGAAAAGAAGTCGGTCAGGGACTCGGCCGTTGCTGAGGTCGGGAGAGACCTCACGAAGAGGGACCGTCGCTCCTCGACACGGCTCTTCTTGGACGGCGGGCCGTCCTGAGTCTTCGTTGCAGTGCCCTGCTGTTCGAGATCGGCCTCGGCTTCCCTGCGCCTCTTCTGGCCCGCTGATTTGGCCATTTTGGGGGTTCGTTTGGACCTCTGGTGTGGTTTATGTCGAAAATGGTAGTTCAACTGCAAGAGGGAGGGAAAAGCTTGGGCGAGCAGGGTAGCAGGCCCAGAAACTTTTCCCGATAAGAACCTGCGCTAGCTTATCGGGAGTGAGACTTGCCGGGGTAACCCGCGCCCGCATTCTTTATGTTGACACAACAAGAACGAGCAGATCTCGACCGCGACTCCGAGCCAGAGAGACCGAGAAGAAGGGTGTGTCGAATCCGTTCCAGGCCGCCCTGTTTACGTGCGCCTCCTCATCCGACCAATTCAAATGTGCTATCGTCTAGTACTTAGTTAATTTACCAATCTAGCGACCATCCTATCCTCGGCAGACCGAATGCCCACTCCACTCCTGCATAGCTTCACTTCATCGATTTGAGTCCAACAGCCATGCCCCCTCGCACGTCAACACGATCGGCGCGCGCGTCGACGAGGAACTCTGCCGCCAACTCGACCGCACGCACATCCACCGCTGCATCGCGTGCATCATCCGCCGCCTTCGACGTGCCTGAGGAATCTCCAGACAATGAACTCCGAACGCAGGTAGCCGCGGTTTTTCGCGAGGCTCAGAGGAATACCGCGACACACAGGAAATCGGCCGTCACGCTGCGCAAGCTGCAGGAGGCATGCTGCTACGAACCTACCAGTGCCAAGAAGGCCACCGCGGGCGACTTCGACGAAGATGACTTCAACACAGAGTTCATTCGGTGTGTTTTGCGCGTCATGCCCGTCAGGAAGAGCGAGGCCGTCGGCGAGAGGACAATCCGGTTCGTCGGCGTGTTTATGCGGCACTCTATCGACAAGGACAATGAACTCGCAGGCAACGTCGATGAGGATGCAAGCACCATGCCCGAGACACCGAGTACGAGGTTGACCTCCCGGCTCATGGACGCCATTCTGCCCCTGATGATGGCCAAGGACAAGTTTGTCAGATATCGGTCGACCCAGCTCATCGCTCACATTGTGAACTCTCTCGACGCCATCGATGACGACCTTTTCCAGAAACTTCGATATGGATTACTCAAGAGGATTCGCGACAAGGAGGCCATGATCCGCGCCCAGGCAGTCCTTGGTCTCGGCCGTTTGGCAGGGAACCAGATCGAGGCTGAGGCCAACTCCGACAGCGATGGGGACGAAGCCAGCGGCTTGCTGGAGAAGCTCCTTGAAGTGCTTCAAAATGATCCAAGTGCAGATGTCCGGAGGTCTCTGCTTGTCAACCTACCGATATTGCCGAACACGTTGCCATTCTTGCTGGAGAGGGCGCGAGACCAGGACGCCATGACGCGTCGCGCTGTATACTCCCGTCTTCTTCCCGCCCTTGGAGACTTCAGGCATCTGTCACTTTCCATGCGAGAAAAGCTCTTGCGCTGGGGTCTTAGGGATCGAGATGAGACGGTCCGCAAGGCGGCAGGTAAGCTTTTCCGTGAGCGGTGGATCGAGGACTGCGCGGGCGCGCCGCCATTGAACGACGACGGACAGCCCACTGAGCTGCCTGCGCCCAGCTTCGACGGCCTGCTTGAGCTCCTTGAGCGTATCGACGTAGTCAACTCCGGTGTCGAGAATGGTGTTGGCCTGGAGGCTATGAGGGGCTTCTGGGAAGGACGGCCAGATTACCGCGAGGCTGTCACGTTGGATGACAACTTCTGGGACACTCTTTCTGCCGAGTCTGTGTTCATGGCCCGGAGTTTCAACGAGTTCTGCAGAAACGAGGGGAATGGCAAATACGAAGACTTGATCGAAGAGAAGCTGCCTGAGGTCACCAAGCTGGGATTCTACCTCGAACGATATGTCAAAGTCCTCACGGATGCTTTGAAGAGGATAGAGCAGCGAGAAGAGCCCGAGGATGAGGAGGACGAGGAGGATACAGTGGAGCAAGAGTTTATCGTGGAACAACTTCTGCACATTGCACTGACTCTCGACTATTCCGACGAAGTTGGCCGCAGGAAGATGTTCTCATTGCTCAGGCAAACACTCTCGATTCCCGAACTTCCGGACGAGGTTACGAAACTCACCGTCAACGTCCTCCGGGACATTTGTGCACCCGACAATGCGGGCGAGCGCGAATTCTGCAGCGTCGTTCTCGAAGCCGTGGCAGACGTGCATGATACGATCCTGGACGAACCCAACGATGACGAGAGCTTCCACTCTGCCCAATCCGAGGTTGATGAAGACGAAGAATCTGCTAAGAGCGGAAAGCACGACAAAGACAGCGATTTGACGGAAGAGGAAGCTCATGCTAAGGCAGTCAAGGAGATCGTCATCAACATGAAGTGTCTTCATATCGTGCAGTGCATGCTGACCAACGTGGCCGGTAGCCTGCAGGAGAATGACCACTTGGTGTCTATGCTGAACAACTTGGTGGTCCCAGCCGTCCGCAGCCACGAAGCGCCTGTGCGTGAGCGTGGTCTGTTATGCCTGGGTCTCTGCTCCTTGCTCGATAGGTCGCTGGCCGAGGAGAACCTGACGCTTTTCATGCACTTCTTCAGCAAGGGCCACACCGCCCTCCAGATCACAGCGTTGCACATCCTCACAGATATACTCAACGTCCATGGGTCACAGCTTCTGGCGAACAACCCGAACCTCCTCAAAGTCTATGTCAAGGCTCTGAGATCAGGCGCGAAATCGCCTGAAGTGCAGGCCGTCGCCACCATCGCAGCATCGAAGCTTCTTCTCGGCCGTGTCGTCACAGACATTGACGCCTCCGCTGAACTGCTCAAGACACTTGTTATTGCCTACTTCGAGCCAGCGAGCTCGCAAAACCAGAGCGTCCGACAGGCTCTCAACTACTTCCTGCCCGTTTTCTGTTACTCGCGCCCTGAGAATCAAGATCTTATGCGATCAGTGGCACTCGATGCCTTGCATGCGCTGTACAATGTTAGGGAGGGCTTAGAGGACGATGATGCGGATGTCGACGACGAGATGGTCAGCTTATCGACCATTGGAGCTTGCTTGGTCGATTGGACGGATCCACGGAAATGTTTCTCTCCTGATGTGGGTACCGACGCGGAAAAGAAGACGAATGTCAACGGTGACGTCCACCTTGAGTTTGCGAGGAATGTGTTGGAGAGATTGGACTCCAACTGCAGCAGTAAGTGCCCCAAGTACATGACACATGCCCAGATTATTTTCACAAGACCGCTGACACCGTTGACCCACAGAGGACGAGAAGAAAGTGGTTGCCGCCCTCCTTGGCAAGCTGTACATCTCGCCCGCTTCCACCGAGGAAAAGCTGCGCGAGCTTTACGCCGAGGTCTCTGATGCTGTGGAAACGAACCTCATCTCAGACACCACAGGCCGCAACGCCTTGTACAAGATCCATGTCAGCCTCGGAAAGATCGTCAACAACCTCGACCAGCAGAAGGAGGCGGGCTTCCGAAGGTCCACTGCCAGCCGTAGCGTGTCACTGGCGCCAGAGCCGGCGGCCGAGGACCGGACCATGGTCGGCCAGGAACCGCAGATTAAGGAGGAGGAGGAGGAGGAAGATAACGAGTCGAGGCTGGAGGCCGACGATAGCAACGACACGGTCAAGCCAAAGTCCGAGGACGTCACGGAAGCTGGCGACGGAGACGGAGACTCGTTGGTGAGCGAGCTGCTAGACGATGATGGCGACACTATTATGAGCTGAGGTAATCTGGGCGAGCTCGCGTGACGGTCCTTATGAATTTCCTTCGTTCGGTGTGTATGCCTGCCTACGGGTGTTTGGATCACGGATTGGTCGCGGCTGTACTTGGTTTATGGCGGAGGTCGGATCCTTCACTGTGTTGATGAGAAACGCAAATTGAATTTATGAACACATTAAACATCTATGGTCTTCCGCAAATAAAGGCAGCTAAAAGTCAGGTATCTATACTGATCTGATCTGGCTTGGATCTCTGGCCCAAGATTCATGTCCTCTATGTCGCGATTGTGGGTTTCAGTCTTCATGTTATAGGGAATTACTGCCTCAAGCCCAACCAGTACAAGAGACCGCCCAGCCCAACATTTACAACCAAATGCTGCCCCAGACTCCAAGCCATGCAATAAAGGTATTTGGGCGAAAACACTGTCCAGATGAACAAATGGGTCCTCAGCGCCGTACACGCCGCCATCACGGAGCCGACACTCGCAGCCGTGAACACAGTCAACAGCGTCACATGGCGCCTATACACGCCCGTCTCGAAACCAGCCTTCCTCTTCCGCACTAGCAGCACGTTGGTGGCGGACACCCAGTACAGAGGCCCGGCCCAGTTGCTGATGAAGGTGAGCAGGCCGACGGTGAAGACGTCAAAGTCCCGGACGCCGTTGTACGCGCTGGACAGGTCGACGCTGGAGATGGCGTTCGTGCCGCCGAGGGCGAAGAAGGACATGTACTGGAGCAGGAGGGAGGTGGTCGACAGCTCGGCGAGGGAGAGGTCCTGCGCTGCGAGGAACTTGTACTGGACGTCGAAGAGGAGGAATAGCGGGATGTTGGTCGCGCGGGACTGCGTCATGGCGAGCAGCGTGTAGAGGTGGTGCAGCGTCTCGACGGCGGAGGAGCGCCTCGACACCTTCCTCCCCGCGGCGACAAAGTACACCACGCACGCGGCGCCGAGTCCCAGCCCGACGAAGACCGCCTGGGCGCGCGAGGCGAGCGAGATGCCTTCAGTGACGCCGACGAGAGACCGGGCGAAGCCGGTGACGAGCTCAGGTGCGTCTTCGTTGGTGAAGGCGAGTTTGAACGTGAAGCCGGCGAGGACGACGGTTGTGCTCCCAAAGATGGCGAGGGAGGCGGGCAGGCCGTCAAAGCCTTGGAGAAGTGCGCGGTGGATCCAGAGGTAGGTGACGCTGATGAGAGCCCAGAGACGCACTGGCTCGGTGATGATGAAGGACTTGACAATGTCAGGCTCTCCGGCGAACTTCTGGCCTGTTTGGTTCCAGGCCCTGATGATTCGCGTGATCGTGGCCACGGTAACGACTGCCACTGCTTGCCCTACTGCAGACTTTGAGGCTCCATGGAAGCCTTTACTGCTAATGAATGCGAGCCAAGCTGTTGTTGCGTAGTACCAGAAATGATGCTCCTCTTCCACGTAGCTACTCGCAAACATCATCACACCATATGCGGTAGTAATGGTCGTCAACGGTAGAGCTCTTACTGATAACCTGCCAGCGTTCAAGTACGCAGCGTATGCGGCCAGCAGTGTAGCTGAAATGGCAGCTGCTTGGCCAAGGGTGAGCCTCGTCATATCGTAATTACTGGCCATGCTGCTTAAGAGGCCCTGAGCATCTCTCAGCCACTCTGACATGGTAGAAATCCATACATCGTCTACATCGGCCGTGCCTTTTGTGGTTCGAGCAGACTCGACAACTCGGCGCCATCCACATGCCAGCTTTTGAACTTCGGTGTCCTGCTGGAGGCAAGGATCAACACCGCCCTTTGCATCAAACAGCTCCCCTCCGAAAGTGGTCTTGACAATGGCCAGGATCTGCTCAGCGTTGCGCATGAGAATCTGTATCTGGTCGCCCTTGCTGGACCAGAACGGTAGAAAGTCCACAATGAATGCACCAAGATTGTTCTTTGGCACCGGGAAGCCGAGCAAAGCCCCAAGGGTTGGTGCGAGATCAGATTGTTCCACGACAGAGTAGTATTGGAAGTCCTGCTGAACATTCAGTGGCACTTCGAATGTGGCCTTCAGTGACTTCATCTTTGGGGATATGAACACCAATGCAGGAGAGGTCTCGCCAGGAGCTGAACCACCATGGTTTCCGGCATCGTTCATACCGTGGTCTCCAAGTAGCACGAAGAGGGTTGATTTGAGATGTGGCTGCGATTCGATTGCGGTGTAGATCTGTTCCACTATACCATCCATCTCGACCTGCTTTGGAAGCATGTTCGAGCTGCGCGGCCCCCCTTTGTGGCCTATATGATCCAGTCCGAGGTAATGCAACACCATGGTGTTCCAGTCGTCGTTCTGGAGCTCGCCTGCGACATGCCTCGTGACATTGTTGTCCACCTCGGTGAAATCGGCGACGAAGAAGCTCGACGTCCCATCCGCACGGTCAAAGACGTTGGGGAACAGCTTCAGCCAGGTGTCGTCCCCGTACATGATCAGCCTTCCGGTGTCTTTTGCCTTCATCTGCGCGAGCCATGTATCCTGGGAAGCGAGGGATGACGATTCGTCCCCCTCGTCGATGTTCAGTATGACGTCCAGGAAGGAGGGAATCGAGCCCGTCGTGATGGCCTTGATGCGCGGCATCGTGACCGTGGGCGACGTCGCATGGGCGGTGAAGGGAATAGCGCAGCCATCGCGTATCAAGGACTGAGTGTATCGAAAGCCCGAGCTGGGGGAATAGACGAAGTCACTGCGCAGGGCGTCTACCACCATGAAAACAACACGGTCAAATGGCGCAGTTGGTGGCGACCCATGCTCGGTATTATCGTAGCCTGCGAGACCTGGGAGCAATGGTTTGTAAGGGAAGAATCCTGTCGCAAAGACAAGGATTGCAACTGGGATCAAAACGTTCGCTGCGACGAGCAGGACTGTCGAGAGAGCCGTCGAGCCATTTCGAAGGCCCTGCATCTCAGGCGCGAACCAGGACAGATCAGCTGGATGGAGGGAGAGACCGAGGGAATTATTACAAAGAAGTGGCACTAAGCAGGTTCGGAAAGATGCTCCATTGCAATCAGGAGGGTTTTGAGGGATAGTTGCGCAAGGTTGTACATTGACTGGCTCATATTATCATGGAGAGCTGCGATCCTGTGCAGCTAGGCGAGGCCAGCTGGACAGTGGACAGTTTGGTAGAATTGGCGATCCTTCATCAGCCTTGCATGCGGGCTGCTGCCTCCAAACCCACCGGCACCCCTGTCAGTGTGGGGGTTAGCCAAGCCCCTAGCGGGCGCTATCCGAACGCCCCTAGCTTTGCAAACCGCCTGCCATCTTTTTGACTGGCAAAATGTTCACAGGGTCCCAAGCGGTAAGTAACCGAATCTTTGAAGGAAAGGGCCTGAAGGTATGGTGCCCAATAACGCCTATAGATTGTCCCACGGGCTTACTAGGCTATGCCACAGCTGGCAACTCCATAGAAGTCAGAAGATCAATGGGTATCGTAATCGACATCTTCAATCCACGTGCCGCGGCTTGGGAATCCCTTCGCTTGGGAGGTGTGCGGTAGACTTCGCGCTCCTCAGTCGTGCTATTCGCCCTTTCCGACAGCCACGTAGCAATCCGGCTCGGTTTGGCGGAGTCCTTGACTGAATCGAGTGGAACGCCTATGCCTTGGTTTCAATGTCGCCCGTTCCCCTCACCTCTTCTTCTTGTTCCGGTCTCCGAATTTGGGAAAGACAATGTTGGATTTTCGGCCTCGTCTCTTCACAATCTTGCCCTTCTTTGACTTGGTGGACTTTGACGGCTGGTCGACTTCCATGGCTGCTGGAACAGAATACAAAGTTAGTTGAATGATCAAGGCGGGCGGATAATATGTGCCTGATCGAACTCACTGCCTTCGGGCTTTGTCTCACCAGCAGCCTTGGTCTCCTCTGATTCAGCTGTTGTAGAAAAAGGGTCAGCCTAGAGTCCCATATCCTGACATATTGCCGGAAGCGTAGAGGTACTCCATACCCTGCTCGGTTGTGTCCTTCATTTCCTTCTCAGGTACAGGCTTGGGCTGCGAAGCGATCTCGAGAAGGCGCGCCGACAGGCGCTGTTGCCTTGCCGCCTCTACTGGGCCAAAAACATTCTTCTTGAGCCGCTGGTTGTTGGCCTTCGTGACGCTCGATCGTTGGGACTTTGCCATTTTCGAATTGTTACGGGAGTGATTAGGGATTGTTTGAACCCGTTTCACTCTTTGCAGGAGGTGTTTGTAAATGCAGACACTCAAATTCGGGTCCAAGATGCCGGGAAATTTCTCGAGGCTGATTTCGGGACCATGCTGATAAGCGGCCTTATCTTTTTGGCTGCCTTGACCGCCTTCTAAGCTCGGATAGACGTCGACGTCCAGGAGAGTGAAGTCCAAAAGGATGCTCGCTCTCCAGTGCCTGGGTCGAGGCTTGGCCAGAGAGTTTCCATGCTAGATACCCCGAGTTTTCCTCTGTACTCTTTTGTGTCCCTTGCCTTCCAGCTTGGTGATGGCCGTCGGCGGTCCATCCATTCTTGTAGCGCTTTAATGCCCTCTGCGCCGGTGAACGCTCTTTCCTTCCAGGCACCGCGAACGCTTTCTCCCCGAGGCCAACATGGATTCGAACACTTCGCTGCCTCCGCCTGACCAATACCGTACCCTGGTAAAGCGTCTCCAGAGCAGTAACTATCTCCTGAACAAACAACTACAGCACATCTGTCTTGTAAACGGACTAAGGACTTCGGGAGTCAAGGCCGAGCTGCAGCGGCGCATCCTCGACGGTAAGCTTGCCCGTCCTTTCACACGCTGTCCCAATGCGAAACGACTGTCAGTCTCGGCTTGCTGCCATTTATGAACTTGGGCATCGCATAGTTCTGCGACAGGTAGCAGGGGGAGATGGGTTGTCGACCTTCCAGACTCGAAGCTGACTCGGCCCCTCGTACAGCACTCGAAAAGGCCTACACGCAAGGCGATCCACGGGCATACCGCGACATCGAGCAAAGCATACTCCGCGAGAAAACCGGCGGTCTCCCTGCACCACATGAAGCCCTTCCATCGCCCCTGCCCGTTTCCAATAACGCGCAAAGCTTGTCTCCAAACATGAATTACGGCGGCTACCCGAATGGATACCCTGGCTACGGAGGCGTCAATGGTCAGCGGTCGCATCAGATGCCTCCACAGGGTATGTTCAACTCATCTGGGCCCTCTGCGCTCCGACCTGATCGCGTGCTGAGCGTCCAAGGATTTCATTTTCGCGCCAGCCCTTTTTACCAGGTCGTGGGCAGGATAGGACCAGTTCAAACCTGCGAAGGTAAGCCCCAAGCTCCTTCACGCATGCTTCGGAGCTGACGGGCAGCGCAGTCATGCAAAATCACAGGAACTGCACCAACATCCAGATCAAGGCTCAAGACAACCCACTCCTCACCCGATGTGTCACAGAAAAGGACATGAGGGTGTTGGTGTTCTGCGCTGGAGGCAACACAGGCCCGCAAGACATCGCATTCCCTCATCAGTCTGAACTGAAGGTGAACGGTGGGGACGTCAAGGCCAATTTGAGAGGCCTCAAGAACAAGCCAGGCTCTACAAGGCCTGTTGATATCACGGATCTACTTCGTCTCAAGATCCCCAATTATGCCAACAATATCGAGTTTACCTACGCGTTGACGCAGAAGGCAGGTGACAAGGCCTCTCAGAGTAACGGTCAAGTCAGGCGAACCCGTCTTCGCCCTGCTTTGGCGTCTTTATGTCAAGGTCCTGGTGGTACATGCTAACACGTGCCTGTCAAACTCTAGAGATTCTATCTTGTGGTCAATGTCTGCAAGACAACCCCTGTCGAAAGCCTCGTACGGACCATCTCTAACAGAAAGATCTCCAAAGCCTCCGTCTTGCACGAACGTAAGCGCAATGTGATTTTCCAGCAGTCACTGGTCTCGGACTGACGTTTCTTTGCAGTTACGAGGAAAGCGCATGACGCCGAGATTGAGATGTCTTCCCAGGTCCTTTCCTTGAAGTGTCCTCTTTCGTACATGAGACTGGTGACGCCCTGCCGCGCGACTACATGCACCCATGTACAATGTTTTGATGCCACCTCGTACCTTCAGCTGCAGCAGCAAGGCCCGCAATGGCTGTGTCCTGTTTGCAGCAAGAGTGCACCTTACGACAGGCTTGCCATTGACGAGTAAGTTGTGTGTGTTTAAATGATACATCAAGACGCCACTGACTTTTGCTCAGGTATGTGAGGGACATCTTGGACCGGACTTTTCGAAGCGTGGAACAGGTCGACATCGAGCCTAACGGACAGTGGAAGGCCCATGGCATCGTTGAGGAAGAACTAGAGCCGGAACCAGAACACGAAGCTCTTGCCATCGACGACGACGACTTGGTCATTTCGGAGATCAGTTACGTCGGCAACCGCGGAACAAACACACCAAACACCCTGGCTCCCACCACGAGCACTCCAACTCCGGTCACTGCGGCCTCCCGGGAAGGCTCTTCTATGCCGAGATCTGGAGGCAACAAACGTTCTCATGCAGAAGTCATCGATTTGACGCTGTCAGAGGATGATGAGCCTCCGGAGCCGCCACGGAAGAAGGTGCAGCCATATGGTGCTGGTTCTGCCTATTCGTCGTATCTAGGCTAGGGTGGTTGCTGGGCAAGAAGACGAGCCTGCAGTCCGTGTGCAAACGGGATTGGCGTAATTTATTGAATTTTGAGACCCATTGGTGATTCACCATGGGCTTATCCTATCGGAGAGGAAAGGGATACTTCACTCTGGCATTGCATGGCGTTGGTGGACAGGAAGAAAATACCAAATATCATGTGGCTGGAATGAGCTGGACTGGACAGCCCGACAGAGGCACAATGGAGTTTAGATGCGTCAGAAGCACGGTAGTCAAAGGGACAGCTGAGTGTACAAGGTCCAGTCGTGGCAGTAATCGTTTTGCTTTTGAGGAATTCATAGGCACTCGTGATGCCGGCTTCTATGAGATGATGATACGCTATTCACTCACTGCTTTGCGGGTCTGAAATGGAGGCTTGACCTACTCCCTACCCACCTACCTAGTAGGCACGGCTGGTATGCTCTCGTACTTCGGAGATGCACGACCAGGGTTATTTCGGCGGAAGCAGCGGGAGCCATGTCACCATCTCGAGAGACCCGCAACAGCTGGACCCGCAGAGCAGGATGGGGCGTGGGGAACGGACAACGGCGAACCGCAGCGCAGCGACCCCAGCATGGAAGCCGCAGCGAATCTGCAAGGGCAAGAAGGATGCGATGCAAGCGAAGTCGATCACAGGTGGGCAAGTCCGCGAACGACGAAAAGCACACACCGTCGTAGTGAGCTTGACGTGTTTTTTACTTCTCTTTTTTTTTCTCCGCCATTGGACACGGGAGCTAAGAGTGCAATCATGCATATTTTAAGTCTACATGGCGTTCACGCTTACATGTAGTACAGTTATACAGAAAAGGGCTGGCTGGGCCGGGCAGTCTCTTAACGCGCGGCAGTCAGGATGATCACCCTTGGAGAATGCCGGGGGCAGGGAAAACACGGGAGCAGCAGTCAGTCTACCTGCCTACTGTACTTGCTGCTTAGGTTTGCTACTTATCAAGAAGCGCCTCGTGACACGACACCTACCCGGGGAGGGCCTGGAGTATATCAGAGTTGCGAAGGCGGTCGCGGGTCGGAGGCAACTCCAGACAATCTTGTGGCACAGTGGAGAGGACCTAAGCAGCCAGGATGTAACCCGAGTGTAGCAGCCAGAGGGCCCAGGACGGGTTCGGGCCATTGGGAAACGCAACACCGAGCCTGTTTCTCTCATCTCTTGTCAGGTCATGGTTACGCCACCGACGGGAGCACCCACAATGCTTATCATCATTATATGAGGATGAGTCGCAGGGCCCGGGTGGTCGTGTGTCTATTTAGGTTGCGAGTGGACGGGACCGGATGGGCAGCTAGGCGTGGATCCCGCGGCTGGCGTGGAGTGATTGACAGGCCCGGACGAGAGGATTTCAAAGTCTCCGAAACGTCTCAAGAATGCGACAGAGACTGCACAGTGAGAGAGTGAGAGGGAGACAATGAGTGAGTGAGGGAGGGAGAAGGTGCGGGAGAATGTCGGAGCAAAAGCACAACTCTAAATCTTGCCTCTGGCGGCCGGTCGGTGAACGAATGAGTTTCAACGGGCAAGGCGAGAGCCACAGCACCTGCGCGACGCTCGATGCACTGACGCACGACACACGACGCAACCTCGCCAATGCAGTTTCCGAATCTGTCAGGCTGTTTGGTCGTCACCTGTCCGGATTCCCTCTGGCCGCAAGATTGGACGGGTGGCGCCTAGTGCCTCCGGGGAGGGGAGGGTGATGAAACTGGCCAGATGAGGACAAACCTTCAGAGAGCTGTGTCCCAGGCACTGCCTGGCGTTGATGGAGCTCTCCCGTCCATCGACCTGCAGCTCAGTCGTCGGGGTGGCCCCGCTGCGAGAAAGTGGAAAGTGGGGTGGGGTGCAGCTGGAGACGGCCTAACATGACGGTAGCAATTTTGAGATTAGACGAGGTCGCTCCTGGGCGGGCCTGGCGGGGATGACAGATGACCAGAAAGCCAGAGAGGACCCAAGAGAGTAAGGTACTACCGCACGTACTAGCAGCACAGTACGCGTGCGCTCTGACCATGCAGGATTGTCTCGCGCCCCCAAATCCAGCCCGTCCGTCTCCTCTCTCGCATGCTGTGGAGGACGGGTGGATGGATGGTTGGATGGATGGATGAAGGCACGTACAGTGTGTGAATGGATGGGCTGGGCCATGGCGTGGATACGACCTCGCCTCGTAGAATTCATTGCGTGCAATTTGCACAACTCGATCTCAGTCGGGTCTTCGGAGATGCTCGTTGCCAGAAAGAAGGTGGCCTTCTTGGGACCCCCAGGGAGACAGCCCATCTGGGTACAGTGTGCGGTGCAGGTAAAGGAAACCGGACAGGGTGCCTTACCTAGTATCTAAAGAGGTACCTAGCCTACTGTGGTCGTCTTCCAGGGCAACCACCACGGCAATATGCCCATGATCCAGATGCGCTCGCAATGTCTGCCTGCGTAATTACTCAGGCAGGCCCGGCCGGCTGTGAACCAATTGACCGCAGGTTCGGTCATCAGCCACGGATACTTGGCCTGTCTGTAGACCACAGTCCGGGGGAACTGTTACTGACCTGAGTTGACAGTAGTCATGCTTGGCTGCCGCACCCGGGAAGGGTTCGAAAAGCTTCCCATGCCCAGCTCTCTCTCTCTGCTTTCTCCAGCTCCCTGTCCGTGTGTGAGTGGGTTTTGGGGGGGGGACGTACCTATGTGGGAGTGGGAGTGTGTGCGCGACGGCCGACCAGGCCCAATCTCGTTGGTCATGGCAGCGAACACACCATCCCCCCCAGTCAGTCGTTGCAAGAGGGAACCTCGCTCCTCCCCCAGCTTCCGCAAATCAAGGGCAGCTTTGTAATTTGGCTTCACCACCCCTGTCCGCCCCTTCCCGCCCTGAAAATCCAATCACCCTTCCTCACATCCCACAGCCCTGCTCCTTACCCGTTGCCTGTCTGCCGTGGCTCGTCGACTGATCTGCTCTTCTCACTGCCCCAAGGTTCACTTGTCGTCTTGTCTTCCGTCAGCTTCGTCTACGGCTTACCAAAATCAATTCACAGGTCTGGTCCAGTTCTGGTCGGCTCTGTCCTGTTCTGTCCTGTAATCCATTCCTCTGGGTTCTATCCCGGTGCAAGTCTGCCTTTTTGAAAGTCTTGGCTCTCTCAGTCTCTCCCTCCTCTCTCTTCTCCTCCAACAGGCCGCCCCATTCTGCCTGCCTGACCCTGCCTGTCTGTCCTTCATTGCCTCCGTTTCCCAATTACCAATCCCTCGTCTCATCCTTGGAAATACCAGCCCTCGCCCTCAGCCTGCCCTGCTCTCTGCTCTCATCTACTCTGTTGCATCATCCGCCGCCGCAGTTCCCAACGTCGCCTGGATTCGACCGAATTGTACGAGCCAACCAGCGACTGGAGCCACGAGAGAGGAGTCCCATTTCGGTCGACTTTCCAAGTTCTCGGATCGTCGCCGGGGTCGAATTGCGTTGCAAATTGGGACCGTCTCTGAGGCCTCTCCACATCCACCCAGCCCCGGCTACCCTATCACCCAGCCGTCGCAACCAGCAATAATACCTCCTCCTAAGGGGCCCGTCTAGCCCAATCTGACTGGTCCGTCCTGCCCAGCTGCCCTCTGGTAGCGGTCTAACCCCTGGAAATCAACCGGTAGCTTTTGGTTGCTGCTGCTGCTGCTGCTGCTACTGCCTGCTGCTGTTCTGCTCTGTGCATTTTCTCCCACAACATCCCAGCCCATTCAATCGGCCACTTCTCCATCTCCATCCTGATTAACAAGCCAACGCCAACAACCCTCGATTGATTCCTCCGACCGCTCTCTCGGCCATCCATTCCCTCGCCTCTACGGGCATCTCCCATCGCCTTCAACTCCATCAACTCGATCGATTCATTGGCCGCCTCTCAATTCCCGCGGCTGAGCGAGCGACGGCAAGATGGACTCGCAACGACCGAACGATGTGTCGCCCGAGGCGATGCAGGCGCGGATCCAACAAGCGCGTCGCGAGGCAGAGACACTCAAGGACCGTATCAAGAGGAAGAAGGATGAGCTCGCCGACACTACCCGTAAGATTTCCTTCTATCTCACTCGTATCTCGCAATTGATAAGGGGGACTGCAATTGCCTCTCCGTGCCCAGCCCCTGCTGACACAGTCCCCGACAGTCCGCCAAGTTGCTGCGCAAGCCCACGAGGCGATCCCCAAGAACCAGTTGATGAAGACGAAAAGGACACTTAAGGGACACTTGGCCAAGATCTATGCTATGCACTGGTCGACAGACCGAAGACATCTAGTGTCGGCTTCACAGGATGGCAAACTGATTATCTGGGATGCATACACAACCAACAAGGTCCACGCCATTCCCCTGAGGTCTTCATGGGTCATGACATGTGCCTACGCACCCAGCGGTAACTACGTCGCCTGCGGTGGCCTCGACAACATCTGCTCCATCTACAACCTCAACCAAAATCGAGACGGGCCGACGCGCGTGGCACGCGAACTATCCGGCCACGCTGGCTACCTATCCTGCTGCCGCTTCATTAATGACCGGAGCATACTGACCTCTTCTGGTGACATGACCTGCATGAAATGGGACATCGAAACTGGGACGAAGCAGATCGAGTTTGCCGACCACCTCGGCGATGTCATGAGCATCAGCCTCAACCCAACGAACCAGAACACATTCATCTCGGGCGCTTGCGACGCTTTCGCCAAACTCTGGGATATCCGAGCTGGCAAGGCTGTGCAGACTTTTGCGGGTCACGAGTCCGACATCAACGCCATCCAATTCTTCCCGGACGGCCACTCCTTCGTCACCGGTTCCGACGACGCAACCTGCCGCCTATTCGATATCCGTGCGGATAGGGAACTCAACGTCTACGGCGTAAGTCCAGCTGATGGCGAGAACTTGAAAATCACAGTTACTGACATAGTAAATTACCAGTCCGAGTCCATTCTGTGTGGCATCACCTCCGTCGCCACGTCCGTTTCGGGTCGTCTCCTGTTTGCAGGTTACGATGATTTTGAGTGCAAGGTTCGTACGAGTTCACCGCAGAAGTGTTCGAGGCTGGGCTAACATATTCCTCAGGTCTGGGATGTCACTCGAGGCGAGAAGGTCGGTTCTCTCGTCGGCCACGAGAACCGCGTCAGCTGCTTGGGCGTCAGCAACGATGGCATAAGTTTGTGCACAGGCTCCTGGGACTCATTGGTAAGCCCCCCCCCCCCTCGATTGGCAATGGCGTTGGTATCAGGCGCCACCAGGTGTGCATTCTCACTAACACATAAACAGCTCAAAATCTGGGCATACTAGGGCCTGCCAATTCGATGACTATACGACTGTCGTCTGGGCACAAACCGATTCACGCCGCTTCGCGTTCTCGCTTGCTTTTATATGGCTCTTAATTCACATGTGTACGCATTTTAATTCGAGCGCGATGCCGGCGCATTACAGGACGAAGTCACGAACTTTCCCGAAAACATACCTTCCCGAGCCGAGAACCCCGGATTGCAGATACTGATACTGGTCTGGTGGGCCGACTGTTATCTGGCCTTCTCGACGCCGCGGGCTAAGACCGGGCTTTTAATGGAGCCCTCCTCGTCTCTATCATGCGCTTCTCCTATTTTACGACGGCCCCACTCGATTGGCGACTTTCCTTTCTTCCATCCTTCGAACCGCACCTCGAAATACCCAGCGCCATTTTCACCAACAACGACCTGCCTTTTCTCGGGGGACTGCAGGGGTGCCAAGGAAATCTTGAGTGCTTTCCGGATATACAATAGAGGTATCCACGTCGATTCGAGCCCAGCCTGCCGAACCGTACATTCGAGTGCGCTTGTGACTCCAAGGAGCTGGGCTGGCCACAGTCTTTGCTCGGATTTCCGCACACAAAAAGTTGCAGCCAGCAATGAACGCCATTAGGGTCGGCCCTTTATTTCCTTTTTATCTGTGGGGGATGCGAGCTCGGAGGAGTAGCCCGTGTTCGAAAGGTGGTGGATGGCTGTCTTGAAGCTGGTAGTGGGAGTTGGGCTAATTTCTCACTACCTCTGTCGATATTACAAAAACTCTGGTTGGGATGCAGAGGAACGGTGTCAAAGTGATATGTTTCCCTTTTTTATGTGTCTTATAGGATGCGCGCGTTCTTGGAAAGAACGGAACAGCGGAGGAGACTGGGTTGTGTGGGATGTCTCCTTTTCCAGGGTATATCATGACCCTGACGGTCTCGGACCGGGTGCCCTGCTTTTTCTCTCGTTCCGTGTCTTTCGGCGGTAGACACGAACCGAGAGGGAGTGAGAAGCTGATAATACCACGAGGCTGCGAAGGATTTCGAGGCTGGGGGGAGGGGGCGGCGCGGGCGCAGAGAGAAGAGTGCGTGAAGGGGCTTAGTCGTGTGGTGATAACGATGGGGTGCCACTTGAGATACCTCAACCATAGCCTGTTCAACTGTTTTGTGTACTATACTCGGCTACTACTTGGATTTTCCCGTCCCGTGCTCACATATCCGGTTACTGACATCGCGTTCTTCAATCTTGTTGCTTCATCCTGGCGAGACAAGCAACTACTAAGTAAGTTTTTGCAAGTGCTCGTGTCTGGACAGCCTCGTTCAGATGCCTTGTCTTACGTCTGTCGCGGGCGTCCAACAGGATGCTCCCCGGAGTGCTCCCATATTTCAACTCATCGAGCGACTCAGAAGCATATTTTCTCGGCTGGGGGGGGGGGGGCTCGAACTGCGTATCCATGGTCTATCACGGTTCATTGCCACGGCTATGACATCTTCTGAGATTAGTAGAAGGACGTGAGGCGTGTTTAAGAAAGAATCAATCCATCAACCCATATCAGGGTTCATGGCCGGCGCGAGACTGCGATACTGGCTCCCACTCTCGCTATCGCCGGGATACTTTGGGCACGGGCTGCCCTGATGGAGATGGCCGAAAGACTTATGTGTGGCTTTGTCGATGCCGTGACAGGGCTTGTGACACCGGCTTGTTCCAATCTTCGGCGGCTGGGACAGTCCTGTGCGATGCTGATTACATGAGGGCGGGTAGTGATCCTTGCCTGTGTGCCTGTGGGACAGGAAGAACCACCAAATTCTCTACTCCTGATACGGACAGATAGATATATTTATCGATCATGGCTCGTTCGCATGCAGGCAGAGACGACAACTGCGGTCCTTAATGGCCAGAGGCATGGTCGAAGATGGTACAGCCCCTGACGTGCCAAATTGGTCGACCAGGAAGTGAGACCGGCAGGCCAGGGGAAAGGATACGCATCTTGCCCGTTGAGACGCGCCCAACTAGGGAGGGCGTTGGTTTGACAGCTGATGCTTCCGGTGACAGTCCGCATCCGTGAGGATACGGCGACTCCCTAGCCTCTCTGTGTTTGAAAACACACCGGAGCTGTTACCCATTTTCAATCGGGCGAGACAAGCAACCACGCCTCCTCCGAAGTGTCACCCAAGAAGATCGGGCACACCGCCACGCCACCCACACGCTTCACACAACGTCGTGCTCAGCCCTTCAAGCGGGCTCGGCACGCCCGCGTCAAGATGGAACGAGGAACCAAGACCGCTGCTGCTGCACGGTCTTCGCGGGGCGGAAGGGCGGGAGGAGGCCAGGAAACTTCAGCCAGGAAACAGGGGGGGGGGGAGAATGTTACACGAGGCGGCACAGGAGAGGGCCCCCAGCTTCCTTTTGCGTGGCACGGTGTGTCTTTTGCGGAGAAGAGAGGGCTGGGGGTGCCGCGCGGGTGTGTGTTCGTCTGTGTAACGAGCTGCCTGCCAGCCAGCTTGGTGGTACTGGGCCGAGGAGTTCCAGACCGGGGCAGGAGGGGAAGGGTTGGTCACCGCTTTCGTGGGCGTCGTGGAGATGTGAGGGCAGTATTGATGTCGATCCGATGGCTGCCTTTGGTCTTGCTGCTGCCTTTGGTGTCCGTGACTGTCGCGTTGTGGTTGTGTGGTCGTGGTGTGCGAAGTGATGCCTCCTTGACTGGATGTGAACTTAGCTGGCACATCTCGAATAACAGAGGCTGGGATGCCCTCGAGGTGATTCCTCACTTCTCACTGTCGGCCCCGACCGAGCCTCTCACATTACCCAAGGCGGTGGGAAAGCGGACCAGAACTGTGAGAATATGGCACCGATGCTTTTGTGATATCCCACAGTACTAGGGACGGTTATCTCCAACACCACAGGTCAAATCATAGCAGGCTATACTGCAGTAGATGACACTGCCGAATGTGATCTGCTATCCTTTTCGGAGATTATCCTAGCGGTTGGGACTCACCTGCAGGTTGCATGCTGTCAGTTGAGATTCAACAGCTCAGGATGCATATGCACTTGCGCTGGCACTCGGCCTCGTCCGGGATCAATTCCAGCCAAAACATTGAGTATATCCTTCATTCTTTTGACGCCCACTTAGCAGTAGGTCCGAGAAACAAAAGCAAAGATATTCCTTGGCCTTCCCAGACGTCGAACAATCCACTTCTCCGGGACTTTTGCTAGTGTCCAAATCTGAGTCCACTTACTGCGAGACGGTCGGACGTGCAGAAGAGTATCCCCGTTGAAATGAGGCAGCGATCAAGGTGCCAGATTTAATGAAGACGATCTTCCTGCAGCCGCACTTGGATTCTCATATGAAGGGACAGACGCAACACCTTAGCGTCACCAGTGGCTTGTCCGTGGGCGGTGATGATCGTCCTCAGCTGAACTTCACACGGCGTCCTTGACTGCGCTGTTCAAGGGAATTCCCATAGTAACGGCCCATGGGAAGACACATCAATTTCCCGGTACGGTGATCACCAGTCCGCGCACAGGTTCGTTCGAGGAACGGACAACCCGGAAACCGTCACTACTGCCTCGGCGTCACCTCTTGATACCTTAGTTTAGAGTTATGCAAGAAGGTGCTGAAACAGCATATGGACAGGACCAAGCTTTGATGAAACAATGCCGGCCATTCGCAGAGATATGTTTCGACTAGCACCGCTTGGTGTGTTTTCTGACGTCGCGCTCTTTTTGCCACTTGGCTGAGTGCGGAATCAACTTGGGCTGGCATCTGCACGTCCCTTGGCTGACAGACGTCGTGGGTACGGAGAGCCGCATCCTGGTGGTTGCATATACTAGTGTGCTGCCAGAAGAGAAGCGCCCAGACAGTCCTTATTCTCCGAGCCTAGGGAGAGGTGTCAATCAGACGGGTCTTCTCTTTGGTCGGCAGGAAAGGGGACCGAAGCAGGACGAAGAGTGGAAGATGACAGGACCGTCCGTTCATCCTGTATGCAGCGTACCGAATTCAGAAGGGGGTCGAAACCCAGCCGAGGATCAACAAGCATGAAATATGGCATGACATGGCATGACATGGATCAGCATGCCCCGTGGGTTGCCGAAGACTTCGAGAAGGCCGCGTCTGGCGACAGGCGTCGCATGAGCGGGACTGTCACCCAGCAAGATAGACACCACACGTGCGTGCATTGAGACTCATCACACACACCCCGATATAAGCCACATGGGGCACATCGAGGTTGAGATCTGGCCCCGATGGGTCCCGCCCGTCAATCGCCGAGGCCGAAGCACCACCCTTGGCCTTGATGACTCGGTCCGTGGGTTTCTGGGAGAGACAGAGTGTGAGAATGACCCTCTGTCTATACTAAGACATGGAGCCCAATTCTGTTTGCTCCCGCTCGGGGTGGAACAGCCAGCCAGCCAGCGAACCAGTCAAAGTCACATCATGGCAGATGTCCGAGGGGAGGAGACAAGAGGTTTACCGCGGTCAGGCCTCTCGTGGCAGGGCGCTAGCGCAGACCTTGTGTGCGCGCAGTGGCCCTGTGCCAGAGCTTTTTCCTCAGCCCGAGTCCGTGAACATGATTTTGTTCTTGTCCCGGGCAGAAACCTTGTTGACCTTGGGCCGAGAGAGTTTGGTTTGGCCGGGACAGTGGCCAACTCTGGCGACCCGAGTCACCAGACGGCCGACAGTCAGACAGCAGACAGCATCGCGGGGAAAGGAGTGCAGGAATGCTGGAAATGAGTCGACGCGTCGGCGGTGCTGAAAGCAGATGTCAAGCCCAGTTAGTCGGTCATGCGCATGGCTGGGCTGGCTAGATGGGGGCCCCGTCCGTTCTTCTATTTTTGTTGAAAAGGACAGAAGAGGCCCATTTTTGAAAATTTACCCATGTTTCCCGCGCAGGAGCCAGCAGGAGGCAGGCGATCGTTCCACAGATTGCTCGGACCGGGGCAGATCCTTGAGTCCTTGTGTCTTTTGAGTGCCTACTCCTAGGGCCCAGGCAATGGGTCTCTTGCATCCATGTCGAGCCACGCGGTGCTTGCGATGGAGGTGGTGTGAGTCGGGTTGTGCTGCGTGTGCGATGGTGGTTGTGGCCGGCCGCAATTCAATGCCGTCGAGCGGCGACGACAACAACGTGTGAGAGGTCAACTGACCAGACAGACTGGCGGACTGGGCAAAAACCAAAGGGTAAAAATGGATGCAGCATGTGTTTCTTACAGTAGTGTCCTGCAGCCACATGGGAGAGAGTGATCCAGACGGTCGGGGTCATGATGACTGTGCAGTACATCTCGATTCCATCCGCATCCTTCAGCCTCACAGGATTCCTGCCGGCAATCCATGGCTCCGTCTGCGTAGCGACCGCTTTGCTCACCTCACACCGTCTCGCACCAGGCTAGCGTAGTAGTCTGTCTATTGTTGTTTTGGCTCTGCAACACGCCGTACGGAGTAGCCTGCCTGCCTGACATGACATGCTTGCTGATGGCCGACTAAGGAAGTATTTGCGTCCGCTGCTATTACCATTTTCCACCCAAGTCGCATAAACCCCGTGATGACGGCTGATTTGCCCACACGAGTAATCACGTACTTGCCAGCACGACTGTCGCGGCCGACGCAGGCTCACGCCCGCAAAAAAAGGACACACACAACGCGCATGGCAGTGCGTACCACGTAGCCCCGGCAGTGGCAGGCTGGCAGCACAACACGACATTCCCCCAGGGGCGTGGGTGGATCCTGAAACGCACGAACGAAGGCAGGGGGGTGGGCAGGCCTTCTTTTAGGTTTAGCGCTCTGCCGCTTCTCGAAGCCCTCTATTCTCCGCACTGCAGTTCCTTGTCCTCTCCCTTGCCTTTGCCTTCCCTGCCAGCCTGCCTTGCTTCCCTTGCCCTGCCCTGCCCTGTCCTCCCCTGGCTTGCATTGCAGCAACCAACCCAGCCCATCTCCCTCGACGACAGGACAGTACCACTGCCGCAAATCGCAACCACACACCCGCACCGCACCATACTTGCTTGCAGCCACACCAGCTCACGAACCGGCTTGGCCGATTGCTCTGCGGCGACATCCTCGTTTGATGCTGCATCGATCCCGAAGCATCACCCACCCAAACTGGCCAAACCATACCACCCTGCCCTACCTGCTCACGTCCCAGGCCTGCGATCTGACACCGGACCCGTCCATCAAGCCAGATCCTCCCCTGCCCACAGACTCAGATACACGCACACTCCCATATCACACCCTCCTCACACCTCCTTGGTTGGGCTCCGTGCCAGGTTGTGCTCTCCCTTGTGCTTACCGCTCGAGGTAAACTAGAAACCTGGGAGTCATTTGACCTTCGCCCTCGTCGGTTCCGCTCCGCTTTCCCAAAACTACGGTTCCTGGGGCATCCCGGGCCCATCCTGACTGGAAACTGAGCCCTGCGCCCCCTTGTCAGGCCTTGCCCTCTAACGCTACCACACGCAACCCGACTGCACATCGCCTTGCCTGTGACTTACCTTTCCCTCTTCCTATCTATTTATATTTTAGCCTGGCCGCCCGCTCCCCAAGCTCGCGCCCGCCTTCCCCCTTCTGCCCATCATGTCCAAGACTGCTGCCCAAGAGGAATTCGACGACTTCATCGCAAAGAATTCAACCGGCCCTGACGATCACATCCACCCCGAAGACAGAGCGGAAGCTGCCCGTGAGCGAGATCTCCACGCGAGGGACAACAGTGACGACGAGGAAGAAAGTTATCGCGCCGCAAAGGTCGACGCCGCCATGCGCATGTCCACATATGACACCCGGTCCACGGCGGACCTGATGTTGCCGCCCGCGAGTTTCGACTCGGGCCGTGCCACTGGCGTAAAGGGCGTCATCGCCGACGCGAGGAATTATGAAAACGCTAGGAGGAGCAAGTGGAGCGAGAAGATGAGGAATGCGAGGAGGAGCGTCATCGAGTTCGCCTCGGTAAAATCAGCCTCAGACAAGAGCGACTCGGAGCTGAGCGGTGCCGAGGACGAGGAGTCGTTCCTGAAGCAATGGCGGGAATCAAGGCGGCGGGAACTCGAGTCCGAGGACAGGTCATCAGTCCGCAACAGGAGAACGAGCCCCAGCGCGCGCATGTATGGCCGCTTCGAGGAGGTTGACGCCATGGGATACCTGGACGCCATTGAGAAGGTGGCGAGGGAAACAACTGTCGTCGTCTTCGTCTACGATCATGAGGTTTGTGATCTTGTCCCTTCCCAGCCTGTGGTGTATACTCAATCGCTAACCCGTGTGTACAGTCGGATGTGTCTTCCACAATAGAATCCGCCATGATGCCTTTGGTGCGCTCAAATCCAGCGATTCGTTTTGTAAAAGTACATTACGAGGAGATCGAGTTCGACCAGGCAGGCGTCCCAGCAGTACTAGCATATAAGAACCAAGGCGACCTCTTCGCCAACCTGACTGCACTCATCGACATGATCCCAGACGAGGAGGACTTCGACAGCGACTCACTGAAAAAGTTGTTCCAAGAACATCGCATCGTCTGAGGCGGCGGGTACACCGAACACGAAGCATTCAGACAGCGGCATCAAGCAGCTCAACAGAGCTGCTCGGGGCCAAGATTACAACCCTACACCCTGGATCCCCCTGAGACCAGCGACAGCCTCTCAGACGAGGACTGGCGGCACCACATTCCCGCCCCAGTCCTCCCCAGGGCTGCCTTTCAGCTCAACTATACTATAATGAAGCGCTCTGTATATTGTTCATTTTTCTTGTACGATTGGGATGATCTCACGGACTCGGCAGCCCGGCCTGGGCACGTCGCATTGTTTGATGAGAGACTGCATGAAAAGGCCACGGTTCGCCTCGGCCTGGTCCCGCCATTGCTTTGATGACGGCTCGGCACGGGCTGCAGCAGGTGCATGCGAGACAGCATATGATTCCCCTGGGGGCTACATCGGTTGGTGTGAAGGCTACGACATGGAATGCATTGATCAAACTCAGGAGTTGCGTGCGTGCGTGCGTGCTTTTTCCAACCTACTTGCTGCATAGGCTTCGGGGACCGGTGATGGCGTTTTTGCGGATGGGACGCAAATGAGGCTCAGACATAAAGTCCGAAAATGGGAAGGAGCAGGTTGATCTAGGGATAGAAACTCAGACTATCAATAAGAGTGATCTTTGGCGACATGAAGACATGAAAATGTGTATGAACACGATGCACAATCAATTTGGACAGGGACCAAGAAAGACCCGTACGACCTTGACGGTCCACGATATTGAAAGCCTTGTATAGACTATCCTGCGATAGATAAGGGAGTGTCCTGTAGGAACGTTTTAATCAGAATGCTACCTAGTCTTCGTTGGGGTATTTTTGAAACACCATGAAGAGAAAAAGAAAAAGGTGTATGATTTCTGTAATCGAATAGGTCAATCACACCCAAGGTCGACGTTGATGTCATTTACGAGCTGGCCATAAGGGGTGGCCCCACTCAGTATGGGGTGAACTTGCCAGGGTGGATGCCCAAGTACACGTGTAGTCGGTCAGTCTGATACGGGGACGATAAGGCGTGGGGTAGTTCTGTTCATTGACGATGCATTGCTGGTGTGGGGATTTCTACTATGTAATTGCTATCGAGTGTTAAAGTACCCCGCCGTCCGAAGCTCACGTCTGAGCTAGACATTATCACCCTGAATGACCAGACCAACGGAGTTTGTTGAGCGATCTAGGCAGGTCACTTTGAGTCACGAGAGGACTTTAGAGATGCGTTCGTAAGCGACTGGGGGGTTAACTTGGGCAGGTAGACACAGACCGTTCGTTCCCAATACGGCTGCACATGCCGCGGCGAACAGGCCTCAGAAGCGCTCCTGCAACCACTTAAACCCACCCGTTTAAGCCGGCGGGACTCAAGCTTGGGGGTATGACACTCGACTTGCCCTGAACTTAGACCGCCGCGTCTGCCATTCCTCTGCCAGCCCAACCCGAGGTACATAGACCAGATAGTCTTAACCAGTCCGCAGTAGCTGCCCGCCCGCACGCCTGCCTGCCTGCCAGGGAAGAAGGTACCTTTTCGGCTTCCATCCATCATCGTCTCACTGAAGTTCAGCCAGTCTCCGACTTTCATCGCACGCTTCATCTCCTCCCCTGAACTGCATACCCACGTCTACATAGGATTCGTCTGCCATCTTACGATCCTACGTGCCAACTCTACCTCGTGCATCATCGCCTCGCGAGGCAGACGACCCTGCCGACAAGGCCGTGACATACGTGTGCGCGACCTTCTTTATCCTAGCTGCTGGATGCTTTCCCCACCTCGCCCTGCCTCGACCACACCAGGCAGCACCGGCAAGGCAACAAGGGCGATTCACCCCGAAACCACCAGATCCGAGCCTCCAGGCGTGGACAAGAGCTCTCCAGTCAGTCCTCGATTTCCTCGTCTTCCCTCGTGTCTTGTTTGCACTTCATTCTTCCACTCGCACACATTCCCCTTGCCGTCTGATCGGTTACTTGCTGCGTTGGGGCCTCGTCTTAGTCCGCTACCTCCCACCTAAGCCCCTCATCCCCGCCTTCCCACCAACTACAGGCCATCGCACGACCGACTACCAGATAGCCTCTGGTCTAAACCACAAGCTTCCTAACCGCCTCATTCATTTTCCTGGTCATTTCTCTCCGTCATCAGAAAGCCTGAGTCGTGAAGGCATGACGTGAACCGTACAAGGCTAATAAATATACTCCGTTATGGAAGGGCAGGCCAGACTTGACAGCTCTCCAGACGAATCCTCTCCTGTTGCATCTGCTTCGACACAGCCCACATCTGACGTTTCGGTCTCGAGATCGGTACCGACTCTGCGATTTCCGAGGCCACAGGGCAACCAGAGACTCGCGAACTGGGTGTCATCCAGCTCTCCCGATATCATGGCCTCTACACATTCCGGTGACGACGACGGCAGTCTGTCCGATTCCACCTTCGAGATTATCCCCCGCGACAGCACAGACGAAGGCAGCCTGGATGGCCGGGCAGACTCCATGTCTGAGTCTTTCTCCGAGCTTGACAGATATCCCAATGCTGAAGAGGTCCAGGTCCTCCCCCCTGGGCTGGACGCCATGAGCAACAGCGTGGGAAGTGCCTTCGAGTCTGATTCTGAGCCCGAAGATGACGCATCCGCGGAAGAAGCCCCTGTGTCCGGACAGGAGGAGGGTTCTACCCACTCATATCACGATGCAGACGAATTGCTGCGCAGCTCTTTGACACAGGCCTCTGTTCCCAGGCCATTCCCACCAGCATCGACGGGCTCCATCGAGTTTAGTGAGCCAGAGGACGTTGACGTACACATCGACAAAATCTCCGTGAAACATACGATCAGAGAGTTCACTGAAGAGGAGGCCACTGTGCTTCTCCGTAGCTTGGGTTTGGACGACGTGCCTCATCGCCTCTGCGCAACCATCCGACAAACAATGTCCCAGAGATGTTTGTCGACCCACGAGGCATTCCGGGTCCTCTATCTCGGCAATGAGGACATGAAGGGCGAGGTAATACTCAAGATCTCGCGTGCAATTACTTGCTCGTCCTCAGTCGACTACAATGAGAACAAAATACTACGCAGGAACACCGAGGGCGTCTACAACATAGTGCCTGTAACGTTCGGCGCTGTCAAAGACCGTGACGTCGAGCTGATGGAGGCGTCAGCCTTCCAGATCAAAGTGGATACCTGCGTTGATGCTGATAAAATCCCAATCGAGGGGGGCTTCTTCCGAGACGACATCATCTACTCCTTGACAGTAGATGGGGGCAACGGCGGCAAGAAGTACAAATCAGTCCCTGCCGGTGGCCCGGAGGGTGCTCAAGTCCAACCCGCATGGAGCCTTCCCCATGTGGCTGTGATCTACTGCAGCGATGCTGACGATTCGGAGATGGCGAGCACTCAGCAGGTGACTTGGGAATTCTGCAAACGCCATGCCATTCCGTGCCTCTACATCTCAGACCACTCGGCTCTTGTGAGCCCTGCTGCGGGATGGTGGCGGAATTATACAAACGAGCACGCTGTTCACCTCTCACTCGAGTCCAGAGAGACCAAATCGCGGGAGGCAAGCTGGTCGGAGCAGAGGTTCCCGATTGATCTGACGTCGTTTCTTAACATCGACAACCGCCAGATGAACCAGAACCTCGCCTATTTGACGGGTCTTCAAGAGCCAACCCAGGCCGGTGACGAGAAGGCGAAGGGTACTGTTTCGCTGGCTGGCGGTCAAAAGGACTTACCCGACGAGGAGTCAAAGAAATGGAAGGCTTATGCTGAAAAGTTCGTGGAGCCGTATGTACAGCTCCTGGAGGTCTCTCGCTACTTCTCCCTCCACCGCTCTATAGCTGTGGTTCTTCTGGTCGCGGTGTCCGCCTGGCTCTTCAACGTCATCACCCCTACCCCGATCAACGACCCAGCAGTACATCGGGGACCGAATGTCCTTCCAGAAACCTCAGCAGGTATAATCACAGCAACTGCGACAGTCACTGTCAGTCACACCTCGACGAAGACCGTCAAGCTCGCAACTGCGGAGACCCCTGCCTTCGGCGGGCTACTCTCTGACATAGCCCATACTGTGAGCTCAGAGCCCAGTACGAAGGACAGCATCTGCACCGTCGAGATGTACAGCGGAAACGAGATTCTTCTCAAACTCCCATCCGGTACCAAGGCCTCGTGGTTGGCCAAGGGCGCAATCGAGGTTGATGTCTTCCGCGGTAACAGCCCTGTCAAGTCCAAATTGTCCAGTATCGACGAGGGCATCCTTGTTGAAATCAATGAGAAGGATGCGTACGGTGTAGTCAATGTGTCTGTTGTCACTTCGCGGAAGCCCAAGATCAACGAGACGTTTGCCATCGATTTCGGTACTTCATTCTTCATTGGAGCCTTGGAAGCAGCGAAAGGCACGATTGAGGAAATGGCTCAGGTGTTTGTTGACAAGGCGAATGATGCGGCCAAGCTCGTCGAAGACAACTACGTCCCATCCTTCGCTTCAACAGAGGAGAGTGTGAGGAACGAGGTAGCGTCCTGGTGGGAGGCGATCAAAGACGCCAGCCAGTCTGCACATGCCTTCTCTTCTGAAAGGGTTGGAGAGACGTACGATCGGGTCAAGGGATCTCTCCGTCGCGAAGACATGCGCTCGTATCTCGACAAAGCTCGCCAGAATCTCGATGGTGCTCGCCAGAGCTTGACCGAGAAGCAAGCCCGCGTGCTGGAGGACGCAGCGAAGATCCGTCATGAGGCGGACCTTGCTGTTCTCAAAGCGCAGATAACATCGAAGCTGTGGTGGCTGAAGGCGCAGGGCAAGTCTGAGGAGCATGACGAGTACGAGCGTCAGGCTCGCTTGTTCGTCAAGAAACGCTACGAGGCACTCAAGACCGAACAGTCTCGTGGTGCCTGTGCCGAGTCGAGCAGATGCCCTCGAACTGGAGACAGCCCATGTCGGTGCAAGAACAAGGGACTCAGCCGGTGGAAGGTCTAGTAAACACCTACCCAATTGTCTGCCTTTGCATCTTCTCTGCGGCCCCCTTTTCTTTTACTTTTAATGGTTTACCAAGACAGGCATGGAAGGGACTCGATATCACAAGATCAGTGTGTGGGCGTGGATCAAGAACACTGGCGTTTCCGGTTTGACTGGTGTTGGTTTTAGCCAGGCTGTAGGCCTTTTGTGTTGATATCATTCCCCTCATGCAAAACATGCACATCTTTTCCCGGTCGGACTCGGTGGACAACTACAGTGGCGGTAGCGAAGCAATCGTCAGTCAGAGACATGTCGCTTACGTACCGTTTTGAAATTGGAAGAGCTGCCGTCATTTTTGATACCTGCCGGCGACTGGCGAAGAGGGTGAAAGAGGCGAATGAGGGCAAGGGACGGACGGAAAGGGACGGAACGCAAGATATCTCTCTGTTTTTCTTTCTTATGCTATGAATACACCGACTGCCCCTGAGGAATGATACTTAAAATGCACTGTGTGAAACTATGTAGTCACGTATTTGTGGGGTTTGTGCTGCTTCGTATCACAAACAATGGCAGGAATCTCTCGAGATTGATGCCGTACCCTCCCACCAGCCAGCCTGACTGATGACTGACTGACAGGCAGCCTAGCAGCGCATGGGCAGGTCCTGGCAGCCTGGGCAGCACCAACATTCGAGGTGCCTGTGGCGGCTTGACGGTGGAGCCAATCAGCTCCAGCAGATCTTCAGGCCCCTAAATTCGACCGTAGCGCCGATTTTAGGCTGGGACCCACCGCAAGTTCTGATGGGTGAGGGGCATCTAAGCCGTGGGCAGTCAGTCATTTCCTTCGACCGCCGTCAACTTGCACCTCTTCCTGACAACAACGAAACCATCAGCGGCATCTAACAGCCTTTGTCGTTCGAGCGTCCCATTTTCTGTCACAAGGTACTTTGATACACGCTTGTCCGCAGAAGGCACGGGCTCCAAGAGCGGTCTCGTCTCCTAAAGTCTGGACAACCCCGCTAACGATTTGGGCTCTGCTTTTGTTTAGGTCCTCCAAGCTTGCAAGTCGATATCACCAAGAAATCTGTAGCCATGTCTTCCGCCGAGAACCCCGCAAAGCCTGTCGAGGAGACCAAGGCAGAGGTCAGTCCAGTCATTACACAGAAGCTTTGGAGCGAAATCACATGCTGGTCGTGCTGCCGCCATCCTGCCCGTCCCGCGCCCTTGCCTCGCCGTGCCACAGTCCATCGCGGCAGCCGCGCGCATTTATGGAAAGGGCCGGATGGTGCATGGCCCGGCGCCGGAGTCACGGTTTCCCCCAGGAGCTCGACTGCATGACCATGGAGGATTACGATGCTGACAGGACGTACTTCAGGAGACGAAGCCCGTCACCTCCTCTGCCGTCTTCTCCATGTTCGGAGGTGGCGCAAAGAAAGAGAAGAAGGACGACGAGGAGGACCGCGGCGATAACTCCGGCAGCAACAAGGCCCAGCGTGACGCTGCCGCTGCCGCCAAGGATGGCGAGGAAGTGAGTGATGACGCCACCTACCCACAGCCGTCCTGCCATGGCTAGTAAAATAGACCTATGCTGACCGGTAACCCTTGTCTCTACAGGGCGAGGATGCCCCCGAGTCCGAGGATGTCCACTTCGAGCCGGTGATCCGCCTGACCGAGAAGGTTGAGACGAAGACAAACGAGGAGGCCGAAGAGCAGCTCTTCAAGATGCGTGCGAAGCTCTTTGTCTTCAAGAAGGACGCACAGGAGTGGAAGGAGCGCGGTACTGGTGACGTCCGCCTGCTCAAGCACAAGGTGAACGGCAAGACCCGCCTGGTCATGCGACGTGACAAGACCCTTAAGGTCTGCGCCAACCACTACAGTGCGTATACCACTTGCCGAGGATCTCTCGCGCCCTGGATTCTGTGGTGATAGAAGCTGACGCTGTTCCCAGTCGTCCCGGAGATGAAGCTGTCCCCCAACGTCGGATCTGACCGAAGCTGGGTGTGGAACGCTGCCGCCGATGTCAGTGAGGGCGAGGCCGAGGCCGTGACTCTCGCTATCCGTTTCGCCAACTCTGAGAGTGCGTTCTCCTGCCCCAAAGAACTCGTGGCAAGCAGCTGACATCTTCCAGACGCCAACGCCTTCAAGGATGCCTTTATTAAAGCCCAAAAGGATAACGAGGCGCTCTTCGACGCTGACGCTCCCGCCGAGGCGGTCCAGACGAAGGATGACGAGCCCAAGGAGACCAAGGAGGCTGAGGCTGCCTAGATCATCACGGTTAGCAAATACTGCACCGGAGCAGACTCCCTGCGAGACGCCGCGAGATGAGCAAGCACGCCAAGTGCTCGCCCGGAAACACCCTACGCACGCAACACGAACAACCTGTCGTCATCAACCCCACACAGCACCCATCATACCCCAGCACCAGAATTCCCATAAACCCCCTGGCGACCGTATTCACGCGAACGAAGAGCCTGCTTGATCTGCGGAGGACCCCGTGTATCATTGCGGGTACGGAGTCGTCGAGTGGCGTCTCCGTTTCTTGAACGACTCCGGCTGTCGAGGTGCCGGAGCCTGTCGGGAAGTCAAAAGTAGGATTTGCGGTGGAGAGAAGAAGCAGGAGAGGACAATAATGAATACGATGACGATGTTCCCCACATACAGCACCAAGCCGTCCATTGAATTGACTAGACTGCTGCACGCATGTTGAGTGGGCAGGAGCTTGCCGAGGTGGAAAGTAGATAGATGAAATCATATCCTGATCCCTTTGCCTCAGCCCCTACACCATATACTCTAAATATTCCCAAGATTTGTGCTGCACTGTTTTTGTTGTTGACCAGTACCCGATCAAGACATGCATATATGGGTATATATTTACTCGGGCATGCGAGTGCCTTGCATATTCGGTATAATGATTCCCAGGAGTGTCTGAATTGCACTATACATATTGACGTGAATAGAACAGGTTAGGCATGGCCCACATTCATGGACGACAGCTAGATTGTAGTCACATAGGCCTATGCAAGTGTAACCTCTTTTACTTAGCTGTTGTGTGTGACATTTCGTACCTATTGAGTGGTGATGAGCTGCAGCATACCTTTCTGATATATTTTGAAGCTGCTGGAGCTCACTGAAGCATGAATATGATCGACATTGGGCCAGGAGTCTAAGTCGTCGTAAATAAGCCATTGACGCCACACATGCACCGCCACTTCTCTTCTCTCCCCTGGACCAGGAGTAACATCACCAGCACCTCACGCTAGGCGCTAAGCTGGACACGATAAGCTCGATAAGCTATTGCCGTCCGCTTGCATTGGCATAAGGGAGCCGGCCAATTGCTCCCCTGTGACAACATAGGTTTCTATTGATCACAGCTTACCCCAACGACATACACCGTTCCCTGACCGAGCGACATCGCCACGTCTTATAGAACGGAGAGCCAGACCTCATTCCAATCACCGCCCTCGAAGCTTCAAGCATCCTGTCCTCGTCGCAGGCCGGAAGCAGCAGGACGGATCTAGCTTGGTCTTACCGCGGCGGCGCCGACGAGAACCCCGTCCCCCTCTTGCTACACCCACCGACTTGCTCGTCCTCACGGGCCCACGTTGAGACTCGGTAGTGTCGCAACAAGAGAGCCGTCGATATCAGGCGAGAAACGGTCGCGCCGCCACCCACGACGAGGACGACTTTCCCGGAGACTCGTTTGGCCTGTCCCAAACCGTCCCCAAGGTCTAGGGCCAACGAGAACGACTGCATCTAGTATACCAGCGGGTGCTGCGACGAAGAGAACGGCCGCACGAACGCCGTATATCCCGGACTTGACGACGACGCTCGCCCGGCCGAACACATCGGGTGCGGAGGCAAAGGCAGACACCGGCGGCTGGCAGAACGCTGCGAGGCAGCAGTGGGATATTTTGGATACTTGTTTAAAAGTCTTTTGGAAAACTTCTGTGGATTCGCCGCAAAGATGATTGTGGAGGTGCGTTCGTCCTATCTTGCGACGCTTTTCGATTCCGTTGCAGTTGGTTGAGCTGGGCGCATTGTTTTGCCCTTCTGGAAAGCCCCCCGCCCTTCTTCCTGCCCTTTCCCCCTTTGACTTTGAGGCCCCTTCCTGAGCTCAGTTTGTGTTTGGGGGGAAAGCTATTGATCTGCAAAACCTTGGGCTGGGCTGCACTTCTTTGATCAGGCACCCTTCCGTCGTGACTGCTGTTGTTGAAATAGCAGGCTTCCCTTCGAGCGCCACCTCCAGCCCAGGCAGCTTCCAACAGCAGCACTCTTGTCTTCCTTCCTTCCCTTCCACCCTTCCTTCTATCCACTCACATCGCCCTCTGGCCCTGCTGCACACCCACGTCCACCAACGCTCACCCACGATGCCGCGTCAAACGCTGGCTCGCAACGCAAGGCGCAATGCTGACAAGCCTGGTCCTGGCGATGTACAGCGCAAGATCAAGCTCATCACTGAGCAGAATATCATGTACGTATGATCTAATGGTTTGTGAGCTTTGGCAAGCCTGTGACTCCCCTCCCAGCCACATGGCCGTGATACCCTAAATGAAGCTGGAACTGACGCCATGATGCAGCGACAAGCCTGCCATGCAGGAGGGCTTTCCTATGCGAAAGTGGAATGTCGAGATCTTCCTTCTAGACCAACAGGGCAAGCAGCACAAGGCCGACTGTTTCCAGAAGGTTGTCTACAACCTGCATCCTTCCTTCGAGAACCCCACCCAGAGTGAGTTCTGCCCGATGTAGACGCCACCCAGTGCTGGGGGTTACTGATTACTTTATAGCTTTCACCGATGCACCTTTCAAGTGTGAGAATGAGGGATGGGGTGAGTTCGAGATGGTCATTGACCTGTACTACACGGACAAGAGCGGAAAGATCTCTGTCCCGCACGATCTCAACTTCCAGAAGAACCGCTACGAACACATTCGGGACGTGACCTTCAAGAACCCCAGCCAGGCGCTCCAGAACCTTCTGCGCGACACCGGCCCTCTTCCTTCGGACGACGACCGCAAACGTAAGGCGGACGGTGTGTCCAAGAAGGCGAAGAAGTCGTTCGACGTGGAGAAGATGGCAGACGCGTTGGTCCGGCTTGAGGAGGACGACCTGCTCCATGTCATTCAGATGATCCACGACCACAAGACGGACGACACCTACATCCAGAATAACGTTGATGGTACGTATCGGTACTGTCTGTCTAAGGCTACGGGTATATGTTGGCTAACTGATCCATCCGGTAGCGGGCGAGTTCTCTGTCGACCTGTTCACCATCCCTGACAACCTCGGGAAAATGATCTGGGACTACCTGGTGAGTACTTTTGCTCGGTCATGTCAGCAAGCGCGTGGTTCTGACTTCGAAATGCAGGTCAAGCAGAAGGTCATTGAGGTTTAAGAATTGGTTGTGCTCTGAATGCTTGATGAGGTCACAACGGCGTATCATCTCCCACTGGCAGTCCGACTTGGAGCCCTTGCCAGATCATGAAGCTGCACGCGCGATGCCAGGCTGGTCAGGCTTTCAGATGGTTTCTGGTCCGACGGTCTGGTCCGACGGTCTGGTCCGACGATCTGGAATCTTAATACTCGTTTGCAATGTTGCGGACACCCGCCTGCTGCCTTTCGCGAGGACATGGCCAGGATACGACCTCTTCGATCTTTGTTTGTTGATGCGGAGACCTTGCTTGCAATCGGCACCATCACGACACGCGGAGCTCACGTGTGATGTTTGCGGGACGGGCGGCGAGATGAGCAGCCGAATAATTTACTTGCGGACCTTCCGAAAACCACGTATTGGCAGTGTACGATTACGCGACGAATATGAGTGGACGAGGTGGAAGTCATAAGTGTGGCTTGATACCCAGAAGGCATAAGGCAGGCAAGGCAGGGTTAAGTAATGATCATGGAATCCAAAATCAAAAAGAGCTGTGACAATGGAATGCATTTGCATGCACCCAGGGCCAGCTAGGAGTTATGGAATGAAATCGATTGCTTTGATCTCATGCTAAAGTGAGGCGCCGGCGCACATGATACATACGCCGATACTGGTATTGAGCCTACCGGAGGTCTTCCAAGACTTGTGATTCTCTCGACGGCAGGCAGCATGCACGCTTTGGCAAAGGCTTGCATTTGCTGGGGCCGGCGTACCGGAGTTCGGACTGCTGTCAGCTTATGTCTCAGGCATGTCCCCAATGGGGGAAGAGGCGCATCCTGGCAGGGCTGGCAGGCCCGTGGCTGTCGACCTTGGAAGGATCGGGTGGCACACGTATCAGAGCTGCCAACGTGACCTCGGGCGTGATGCGGGCTGGAAGCTGGGGACTTGGCGGCTGATGCACGGGCTCGGCCCAGCTTCAGCCTCTGTGTTACCATCATGTAGTCTATTGTTGTTGGACCGGGCGTGGTCTGTGGAGAGATGCTTGTGTACCCCATGTGATGATTGCTTTTGGGGTTCGTTTATTAGTACAATATAGTTTGCTGGTGCGTGTTTGTGTTGGGCAGGAGGGCTGAGAGGGGCAGGGTCCAGGGGAGAAGAGAGAAGTTCCGCCCAGCCCAGCCCAGGATACATATGAGAGGGAAGCGGAAGGTTGGGACGACCTTGGCGCAGCGATCACCGCTAGAGCGCGAGAAATGGCAGGTGAGAAGGACATGAGCGAGCTAACGGGGAGGCTACTACACTATCTGCATTTTATTAGATAGACTTTTGCGGGCGGAGATAAATGTCCCTGTGGGGCATGCATTGTCGACTTGGCTAGGTGCTGTACAGTACAAGTACAGCAAGTGACCTTCCCGATTGACATGCGCGGTGAACAAAACACGAAGCGGGGACCTGTCGACCCTCACCAAGCGGCGAGTGCACGAAGGAAGATGAGCGGGAAAATGCTACGTGGGTACGCAGGGGGTGGGCTTTGATCAGATGGACGGCCAGGCAGGGGGCATCATGGTTGACGGAATGGATTGTGTGCAGTTCAAGCAAGCAAAACGCCCGCTCTGGCGGGTTCCATTGATGATAGGTCATCCCGCCAGAACATACTGTGGCAGAGCACCAGCACATGGACACCACGAATACGTAGTTACCCCTCCGCAGCGGTCTCGGGAAGGGCGGACGGACGGACGGACTCTTTGCTCCTCGAACTCTCTCTTGCCTCGACCTGTCACATACCGAACAATCCTCACCAGTCTCGCCCCGAGTCCTCTCGAGTCCTCGAGGCCAGAGTTTGTTTGACCGACCAGGCTACCTTGACGGCAACAGGAGGCCCTGCCCGCCAGTCTGCACCCAGGTAGTGTCCGACTGCTTGATTAACATAACGGAAACTCCAGAAGGGGAAAGGGCTGCACGCCAACGAGTCTTGTGTGTGCCTCTGGTGCCTCTGGTGCCTTTTTGCTTGCTCAGAGACCCCGCAGTCTTTTACCACTGCAGCGCCGCCTGGACCGGGATCCAGCAAGATAGGGAACAGGAGGGAGAAAAAAAGAGAGCTTATTTGCTTTGCTGCACCTGATTCTGTCGCTGTTATCTACCCAGGCTTCCCACCCACCCCCACTCCCTCTTGACCGTCTCCTTGCCAAACCGCCGCAAGCCGACGAAGACCGCAATTCTCGACATCTGCCCCGTCGAGCCGCACAGCATTGACCGCGCGCACCCTTCGCAAACCTTCAATAGACGCAACCCCGGCCACACCCACCTCCCCCCTAGCTGTCTTGGGATCCTGCAGCCCCGAGGCCATCGGGCACGCCATGGCTCAGGAGGCTCAGACGCAGGCCCCGTACGGCGGCGGCACCGGCCCCGGCGGCGGAGACAATTCGCAGCCCCGGTCTTCGCCCACCGCTCCAGCTCCCGGCTCCTCCTCCGGCCAAGCGCCCGGCTCAAACGCGGCTTCTGCTGCCTCGCAGGCTCAGTCCGCCCAGCATAAGCGGGTCTACCAGGCATGTATCCCGTGCCGCCGCCGCAAGGTCCGCTGCGATCTTGGCAGCGTCGACAACCCCCACGACCCGCCCTGTGTCCGCTGCCGCCGCGAGTCCAAGGACTGCTACTTCAGTGCCACCCGCCGCAAGAGGAAGACCGACGACGAGGACGAGAGGGAGGATGAGTACATCATCCGCAACGGCCGCAAGAGACTGCACCCCGGCGAGTCTCCGCCGCCGCCGGTAGTCGACCGCAGAGGTTATACCGACACTCCTCTGACCCCCGGCGGCTCCTTAGGCCGCCCACAGCCGCTGCGAAGGCCAGGTCTCGGTGAGCACACTCGATCCGACTCGAGGAGCAGCGTCAGTGCCACCCGCGGCCCGAGTGCTGCCGAGTTCCCAGCCGACGAGCCAAACACGCCCCTCGAGAACTATGAGGCCCGGACCGTCATGAGGAAGGAGCTCTACGGCCCGCATGATGCACTCGACCTGTTGTACAAGGCCGCCACCGACAACAAGCACGACGGCGGAGCCCAGCCGCACACCCTGAGCCCGCAGACTTCTGACCTGCGCACCCCCTCAATGACCGCTCCCCTCGGGGGCCTGCCACGGGGTAATGATGGCATACTCTATGCCCAGCATGCCGTCGCACCACGCGGCCCAATGGATGCGCCCATCGATCCCCAACTCACAAAGTCTGACGCCAAGGCAGAGTCGACACCAGGCCATGCGGATGCTCTCAAGGCCTGGGCCAGGTTCCGCTTCGTGAGGGCTGGGTGGTTCACCTCCCAGGAAGCCATCGACTACATTGACTAGTATGCTGACCCTTCTCACGCACACAGGCGACTATATGAAAATTGCCAACGTACTGATTGTTCTCTAGCTACTACAAATACCTCTCGCCATTGACCCCTATCTCACCGCCAACCTTCCAGGACCCTGCCACGCACTTGACACTCCTGACTGAGGAGCCCATACTCACTGTCACCCTCCTGTGCATAGCGTCCAGGTATCGCAAACTGCCTGGCACAGGAGGCGTAAGCCGCGCGAATGCCATCCATGAGCAACTGTGGACTTATCTACGAGGTATGATCGAGCGAGTGATCTGGGGCCAGGAGGCTTTCGGCGGTGGCTTCTGCGGCTCAGGCGCCGACGAGTCTCAGACGTCAAGCACAGCCCCATGGCGTGGTCTCAGGAAGGGAAGTCTGCGTACCTTCGGCACCATAGAATCGCTGATGATCTTGACGGAGTGGCACCCCAGAGCCCTGCACTTCCCTCCGTCAGAGGCCGTCGACGAGCTGATGATACCTGCATATGACTCTGCGCCTACTGCTGACGGGCAGGACGAGAACAACAACCCTGCTGTCGGCGTTGGCGGCAGGAGGGTCGAGAGCTGGCTCGAGCCGGCTTGGAGGAGCGATCGCATGTGCTGGATGCTGCTGACTGCAGCCATGGGCCTCGGCTACGAACTAGGTGTGTTCGACAACATCGAGGAGCTCCTGGAGATGGGAGCCATCTCGCGCCCGGAGTACGAAGAAGAATCCTACCGGCTGCGAGCCCACCGCATCAAGCGCCTCATCCTCATCTATCTGAGTCAGCTAGCGGGACGGCTTGGATGGACCAACATGGTCCCTGAGAGCTTGAGGCGGCAGGCCTCCCTGAATCGTCCGACGTCCGTCGAAGGTACTACGCCTGGAACCAATATCTCAACTGTTTCGTTCAATTACATCCCTGACCTGGAACTAGACGACCAGATTATCCAATGCTGGGCGGGCATCAGCAACGCCATGCACGCTGGCAACGAGAGGCTCTTCAGGTCAAGACAGCACACCACGGAAATCATCCAGAGCGGGAAATACATCGACCTGCTGAAGGAGTTCCAGCCAATGTTGCAGGCCTGGTGGACACAGTTCGACCGCTTCCGCCTGCCCCCGTACAGCCGCCACATCCTCACCATTGAGTACGAGTACGTCCGGATCTACGTCAACTCCCTGTCGCTACAGGCTGTGGTCGAGCGTTGTGCCACCATTGCGTCGGGCGCGTCGGGCACGTCAGCTGCGGCCCCCGATGCGCCAGGTTCCACGGCGTCGGGCCATCAACTCAGCCCCAAGACTCAGGACATCTACGGCAAGATGCCGATTGGTAACATCGGCGGTGTCAGTGCCGCAGATCAGGAGTATATACGGGAAGTTGTCGAAGGCAGCCGGAACCTGCTACGGACTGTCGTGGAGGGCTTGCTTCCTGATGATTATCTGAAGCATGCACCTGTGCGAACATATTTCAGGATCATCAGCGGGGCCATGTTCCTGCTGAAGACATTCGCACTCGGTGCGACGAGACACGACGTGGAGGTGTCCATCGGCCTTATGGATAGTACTGTCAAGGCGCTGCGCACCTGCGTCGTGGACGATGTGCACCTCGGCATCCGGTTTGCTGATCTCTTGGAAAACCTCACCATGAGGCTCAGGAACCGCTTTATATACGTTGCGCACCAGCCCGGCAACACGCAGGCAAACTCGGCGGACGGCGTCAGGAGCCCCGTGCCGGAGGCCGGCATGACTGGCGGGCAAGTCATGCACCCGGGCCTGGGCATCAATGGACACGATCACATTGGCTGGCCCAGGGTGAACGCACCGGGTAAGGATCACAAACCCGCTTTAGCCACTATGGATATGACCGAGGATGCTAACCAGCTGACAGAACGTGCCGTGACACCGGCCAACATCTCTGCAATGCCGTTCGACATCCCCAGCGACTTCCACATCCCAAGCGTCTTCGGCGGGCCCACGACGCCGGCATCGACCGCCATGCCGGTGAACGGCAACGGCGGCAGCAACAACAACAACGCCAACTCGAACGCGATGGCGGCCGGCGCCGGCAACAACATGCCCGACATGTTCGGCGCCGACGGCACGGATTGGGCCGGCGCCAACAGCGACATGTGGTTCCTGCCGGCGGGCCCCGCCTTCTTCCAGAGCGTGGGCGCCGCCGGCGAGAACAACGTCGCCATGTCCGCAGAGGGCGTCAATGTTGGAGGGATTGACCTCCTGGACTACATGGCCATGGATGACTACCCCATGGGCGGTGGCGGGCCGCTCTAGACAACAAAATATTCGAGGTGGTGCTGCTCCCTGCCTGCTTTATCTGCCTTCTGCCTTCTCCTTCATCTTCCCCTCCAGACTGAGTTTTGGCGCATATATATGGCTCGAGGGCCATGGAAAGCGTAGTGTGGTTTTGGTTTTTTGGTTTCGCTTTTCGCGAGTGCTGACCGGGGGCGTTGGCTGGCTTTGAAGGTTTCGCAAATTAATTTGTAAATATTGAGCACGAATGAGGGAGCCGATCGCTTTCGTTCCGCGCCCTGTCTCGGGAAATGTTGCCCTATGCAGTCTGACTGTTGCCAAAGTTTTCTATTTTGATAAGCATAGCTTTCAGTCGCGCAGGTCAATGCCGAGGTTGACGCCCAAGTCATCTTGGCTGTAAGTAAGGTACCTCCAGCAGGTTTTCTTAAATTAAGGCGAGTATACTCCCAAATGATAAGTCGAGAAAGCATACATTCTCAATCTTGATGAGCGCTCTCACCTTACCCGAGAGCGACCCCGAGCGGGTGCCGCCGATTGGGTGGTCTCGGTAACACTGTGCACCGTAGCATTTGACCGGAGATTGTCTCTGTGCTTCCGTCCAGGGTGTGGTATCGAGGCCGCGCGCCGGCGCGGTCAATCAATCGGCTTACTGTATCAGTCTATCAAGTCTTTTGGACGCAACTAACTGATCGTCGACGAAAATCGCCATCGTGTTTCCCCCCGCCGGTGATCCGGATCCCGTTGGACCAACCGGCTTATTAGTGGCAGAGATAGTCCATAGCCTAGGTGGATAGGGGAACACGAGCTTGAGGCTTGAGCTTGCCGACACCAGCGAAAATGCATGGGGTCTTGGCTGTGCGCGCGTGCTTCCGTGTGTGCCGCTACTCACTACAAGTTACAGCAGCCAGGGCCCGGGCCCGGAGCCTCGGGGCGACGAGGGACGGGCGGCCACATGCGCTACATTGATGCAACGTTTACATCCCGGAAGTATCGCTGCCGAAGAGGAAAGTCAGTGAGCGCTCAGACTTTCTCTTTGCCGACGTCGTCCATGCGGATTGTGGGGGGTGATAGTGTGATTTCTCTCAAGCTTGGATTTCTTTTGTGTTATCACTGCTGCAGAAAGGCCTTTTTGTCCACAATGTTCTCTGTTGCTGCAGCCCGTTGCTGTCCGTCGACGTTGGACAGACGGCCGGTACAGCCTATGAGCGGGCTCAGCATTTATCGTGCGGCGGACCAGGGACAGGCCTTTCCGGGGGGGGGGGTGTGCTGTCTGCCCGCATGGTTCATCCCACGTGTGCCCGCATACTCTTGCATAACAACCCTCGTCCGGCCGAGGAAACAAAACTCGTCCTTGGGCCGTTCCCGCTGGACTTCCTGTAGTAGTCCGTGCCGCTTGGGGGCCACTCGGATTCGGGACCCATAACAAGCTCCAGCGGGGAAGGCAGATGATTTCTTGGTATGATGCCGTGCTGGACGAGGCTAAAAAGGCCTGGGTGGCATTGCTGCCAAACAACAGTCAGACAGAGGGAAAAGTCACCGGGACATGCCCCTATGGGCTACCTCGCCGCTAATAAGTTGTCGTTGATACAACCTGGTCGCCGCGGCGTCGAGACAGGGCTCACCATCCCTGGCTGGTGGTGGAGATGATGGTAAGATGATAGACGATGGGCTAATGCAGCCTCTTACCTGCTGACGTCGTACTTCACTCCTATATTCATCCTTCTTGGCGCCGGTGGGTCTGTTTATGTCGTGGTCCCATCCCATCCCACCCCATCTGCAAACAAACGGCCGTCAGTAAACAAAAACGTATAAGGATGGTCGTCGTCTAGCCTCAGTGATATCAGACGGACCTTGCACCACGTCATAAATCCCCAGAGATTTGCTGTTACCGAGTGCAAACCTTCAAGCCATGCGAGCTATATCGTTCATCACCCTCCTCGGCGCGAGCCTCCTCTCACGGTACGCCGCAGCCCGGCCCTCGGAAGGCTGCCAGACGGGTAATGCGGTCACGCTCGAGAAAACGTACAATATCTCAACGGGCGACCGCCGATACCTGCTCTGGTTCCCGGCCAACTATAAGCCCACCGCTCCGGCGCCGGTGGTGCTCTCTTACCACGGCGGCACTCGCGTCGCTGAGGAGCAGCAGAGACTGGATCTTTTGAGCACGGCGTACTTCAACCAGGAGTATATTGTGGTATACCCCAACGGCATCAACGTTAGTTCCGGCCGCTTTCCCCCTCTCCGCCAAGGGGACCCTTCATCCCTCACACCTCCACACTTGGTGCTCTTAGCTGACGGAGTGTATGTCTCGACATGTAGGAGACCTGGGAGGGCGTCCCGGATGTCGAAACCGACGATGTCAGCTTCACCAGCTCCATCCTAGACGAGCTCGAGGCGCAGTACTGCATCGACACGGACCGCATCTATGCCACGGGTAAGTCCCAGGGCGGCGGGCTCGTGGGTGTCCTCGCGTGCGACGAGGACATGTCGCAGCGCATCGCAGCGTTTGCGCCCGTCTCTGGGGCCTTCTACATCTCCGATTTCGGCGATGTGTGCGAGCCGGAGACGGTGCCCATCGAGCCGTGCTCCCCGGGCAGGGACGATATCCCGGTGCTGGTCTTCCACGGCCTGGTGGACGACACCATCGCGTACTACGGTGGCCCGAGGAGGGGTGGCTGCCTGCCTTCCATTCCGTACTGGGTCCGGACTTGGGCCGAAAGGGATGGCCTGGGTCCGGAGAACGAGACCTCTGCCGTGCCTGGTGCCCCGGAAGGTAGCAGCGCCGCCAGGTATGAGTTTGGAGAGGGGGTCCAGAAGGGCCTGGTAACCCATATCATGGATGGAACGGTAAGTGCTGAATGAAGAGACGCGCAGGCAGTCCTAGCTGCTGCCGAGCAAACAAAGAACGGTCCCGAGGCCTCGATGCTGACCATAGATGATGTGCCGACAGGATATCGGGCACGACTGGCCGAGCACGCAGCCCAACAGCGACAATTCACAAGAGGGGCGGCACCCGGCCTCCTTCAACGCCTCGTCGCTGATCCTCGATTTCTTCGAGGCACACCCGCTCCCGCTGAATTCGAGAATCACCGCGTGTCCAGACCAGGACCGCAGGCGCTCAAGATGGCAGGTGGGTCGATAGACGGAACACTTTCCGCCGGTATCTTGGGCGTTTTTTTGGGCGCCCCTTGCTAGATGATAGACAGAGACACAGCGAGGCTGTGAGCTTCTGAATGAATGGGCACACGTTCCCAAGCGAGTGCAGTCCAAAAGCACGGCATGGACTAATTAGTCCACACAGCTCTTGTGAAGGGTGTGCCTTGGCAAGTCTGCCCGGGCCTGGGACTAGGGACGCGGCTTTTGGCACTGCCTAGCAGCGCCAAGTCATGGTAGTCGTAATGCGCCCGGAGGATTTTATGTGGTCCCTGGCGATCTTTCAGCTGGGTGCTTTCTGTGCTAGTCATCAGCGATCTGGTCTGCGGGGTTCAATATGTCTGATGGGTAGAAACTCGTCGGCGTGGCAGGAGTGCCCGTCATGAAGAACATCTGCCGATCGGCGGGTGTGCATGTGAAGAGGCATGTGAAGGCCGGACAGGTCCAATTTGGGGAAGCTGCAGACGACCGTGACTGATGCTTGGTGAGGGTGGTGCGATATCTATCAAGGCAGTGAGACACAGCTCGCACCTGACTATTATATGCAAGTAAGGAGCGACCGAGAAGACTACGCCTAATCATAATATACTAGGTAGGAAGCATTGACGAATTGTCTTATATCCCCACTGAGGCCAAGATCCTTGCGATGCTGTACTTGAAGTAGCAGTAGTCAAGGTTGGAAACGTGCGGTTCGCAGCGGCTGCACGACTAATCGCTGCCCGTGGAGCACAGCCTCAGGGGCGTCACGTCGACGGGCTCCGCTGTGGCCAATTGGAGCTACAGCACCGGTCATGACCAGCTCTGCCAGGCTGCCAGTCAGCGGGTGGCTCAAGGATGACGTCCCCCAGACAGTCGGTTTCAGCTCTGTAAGCATGTGCACAGGCTTCCCTGTCCCGAGCCTGTCTGCCCTGTCTGCCCTGCCGCCCAACCGCTGTCGCATCGCATGCATCGCATCGCATCGATCCATCCGTCCCACTCCATCGCCCTCTTCTCCCTTTCATATGATACCGGGGTTGTGTTTCGTTTCTATTCTTGCAACAGATACTAGTCTCTTAGTGTATAGATCTTCTTTCCCGCCAAGCTTGAACCGCATAGCTCCTCCTCTGCTGCCTCGACACCACTTGCGCGTCGCCTTGAACTCTCTCCTCTACCCCTCCACCTCCACCACCACCGAGTAATCCCCCCTTGAAGATCGTGTGTCCAGCCTGTTGCTGCTCCTCCTACTGCTATTCCAACTGCAGCATTCGCGGGTCGAGTACAAGACGAAGACTAGTTTAGTCGCATCGTATCGTATCGTCTTCCAAGCCTACTGGGATTCTCGGTCGACTCGCCTCGTCAAGTCATCAAGCCGTCAAGCCCTCTCTCCCGTGGCTTCTTTGTTCGAGGCAATCAGTCACTAGCAGCCTTCTCTGTGACCAAACTTCAACCCGGGACCTTCACTTCGCCCCGTCCAGGTCCAGCAGCACATGAGCTGAATTGTCGCCTTTACTGGTGTTGGTGGCAAAACCAAGTCTTGTCCTGGAACATCCCGAATCCCATCATGCTCGACGAAAACCTGCCAACCTTCCAGTTCAGACAGTCCAACGAGAACCCCCTCTCCAGTATTGTCTACTTCACTCAAAACGGCTCTGAGCCCGCCCCAGAATATGTCTTCAAGCGGGCCGACCCCTCCAACCCAGCGGCGCGCAGGAAATATGCCGTTGCCCTCGCTGACCCCTACGCTCCCGACGTTGTATACGCCGAAGTAGTCGTCGAGCCGGAATGGTCCCAGCCAACTCTGTCAGCAGCCGAGGTCAGGGCGCAGCAGCATCAGAACGGAGGCGCATCTCTTGCGCCCCAGCCTATGATACCCGACAACTTCACAATCTACCTGTACAATCCAGACCAAGCTGTCTCAGTCAAATATATCCCAGGCTCTCTCACAAAGTCCGACACCTGGGAGTTCGAGATGTTGACCCAGAGCTTCAAGATGCCCTCCAACTCGCAGCTCGACCGTCAGACGCAGAATGGTGAGCCCGTCGCCGATTTCCGCCCCAGGGTCATGTTCAGGTGGAAGAAGGACGGACGGTTGAGCAAAGACATGACCTGTTTCAACGTCGGAAAGAGTGTTGGCAGGCATAAGAGCAAGGAACCCGACATCACAGTGGCGCTTTTCAAGCAGGGCCGGGCAACGGCAGTGACTGTGTACGAACCAAATCTGCAGCGTATCGACATGGAGGACCGGAAAGGGCTGGACATCGTGCTCGTCATTGGAGCTGAAGTGATACGTGATCTGTACCTTGCACCAGATAAAAGGCCGGACCTGTTCAACGTCGGAGCTTCCGGACCGTTGCCAATCTCGACCGGCAGACGCAAGAACTCTAGGCCTAGCCCGCCCCCCGCTGGTCCTACGATGGCAGGTGCTCTAGGCCCGTCTGCGCCACAAGCTCGGCCGGTCATGTCCACAGCCAACATCGCGGCTTCCTCGTCAGCCAGACCAGGCGATGCAGCTATCGACGCCGAGACCGAGAGGTTAAAGGCAATGGTCGAGAGGGAGGAGAAAGAGCGGCAGGCTGAAAAGCAGAGAGAAGCTCGCGAGCGCGAGAGGAGAGATCGGGAAGAGCAGAGACGCATCAAGCAGATGCTTGACGACGAGGAGAAGGAGAAGCGCCGGCGGGAGGCAGAGATAGCCAAGGAGACGGAACGGCTCAAGAAACTCTACGGAACCGAGGGGCAGGATCTCACTTCAGGCCGGCCACCTGCTCATCAGCCTCAAGGTAGCCCTCCCTTGCCCACACGGCCGCAGTTCCAGGGTAGACCACCACAGCAGCAGCAGCAACCACACCCGAACTTTGCCCCACCCCCTCAGCGGCCCACGAGCGTCGGACCCGGGACTGGACCTTTTCACAGCTCGACTTTGAATAACCTGTTCGCCGGCCGGCCGTCCGGGCCTCCACCGCCGCAGGCAGGCCCCTCCAAACCAGGTCGCACAAAGCCAAACCAGGGCCCATACCTGTCCGGGGCGAACCCGGCTGCCGCAGTGAGCGGGTTCTTCTCGGGCCTGAGGAAGGACGACAAGAAGATCACCAAGAAAAGGAGCATGCAGTGGTAGGTCCGTGGCTGTTTTGGCTCGGTCCGATGATCTTCGGACACTTTTTTTCTCCTTTCTTTGGCATGGCATTGCACTTCTTTTTCTGGCATTGCGATGGCTTCCCATGATGATCATTGGTGGCGTTCTGGGCACAGGTTCTGGGCACAGGTTCTGGGCAGCTTGGGGGAAAGTGGGACGAGTTAGATACCTTGCGTCTCGGTGGGATGGTCACGATGATGAAATTTATACGATGCTTTCTCCGATGGCTTCTCGCTGGACGCACTGCATGTTGAGCGCTCCCATGTTACGCTGACCGAACCGTTTGGCATCCTCGCGTGACGACGTCTCCTCGCATGTTTTGTGTCCCCCATTTGTGAAAACATGCACATACACAGTTGGTCTTCGCTGATGGCTTTGCAACACCTGCTTACAAACTGCCTGCAGCCCGGCATTGAGCCGCATGCCAGAAGCATACGCCTGCCTCCGCAAAGGCATCTAGGGTGTTCTCCCGGCGCCCCCGTCACAGCCCTCGGGCTGCCCCCATGCGGGGTCATTCCAAGATTTCAAGCTGGCCGTGGACTTTGACTACGCGGCCCCCGCCCGATCTCATCGATATCTGAAGTGGACGAAAATGTTCCATGGGTGTTGAAGCATACGCGGGGGGTTGTGATACCGACCTTCTGATGGGCTGATGAAGGCCTGGACTGGCGTTTCTGGTCCGCCGCGAGCAAGGATAGGGGCTTTTGGCCCGTCATGTCACAAGTATTCATTTATTGCGGTCAGCCTTCGGCTGACAGTGTATAGTGAGTGCTTGTTGGGTAGTGACCACTGGCATGGCCCTTCCCGTTGTGCACATCCACTGGCACAAGGCCCGAAAGCAGTCGAGTCTTCCTCCTCAATTTGTATTTGTCGGACAAGCCATCATCCCCAAGAAAAGAAACATCACGAGGGGTTGTCTGTGTAACATGATAATACTGGACAAATGCGGACATGCGCATGAGTAGATATTAGTAATATTTTTTTTGAAGTACGGCTGGTGTCTCTTTTACGCTACTTGTTTTACCGAAGGAAAGGAAAGACAAGGCTGAATGACAGACGCCCTGACGACGTGGCGGTCAAGCCCGAGGTAAATGCCATTGGCAATCAGCGAGCCATTGTCTCTGTTTCTTTGTTCATGCTCCGGCGGCCACTGTCAGCGAAGAATACTCTCTAGCCAGCTGTGAGTGCATCACTACACCCGAAACGTGGGCCACCGGCAGAGATTAGTGAGGACACACAAGAAGCTGTAGCACTGCATGAATGACATGCTTGAAAATTATGGTTGTTGAGTCGTGAGTAGGTCATAATTCATGAGGGGGTTTAAGGCAAGTACAAACCCGCAAATCTTCACCAGCAATCTGTGCGGAACCTGTGAGGGGAGAGGGGGATACCAGATACTACCAAGCCACCAGCAGCCTGTTGGTGACCAACGCTGGCTCTTGGTTGTTCATCGCCAAAACCACCCGGAGGAGGAATCAGTCTTCGTTCCCTCCTGGGGCTTGTCAGAGGCCTCTCTCGCCCGACTTAGCTTCTCCTTGCCCTGCTCTTCTAGGAGCCTCATGTTCGCTGCATGATCCTGCAGAGTGCGCTCCCCGCCGCCAGGAGCTGCCTCTTCCCTCGCCCGCATTAGCCTTTCCTTATTCTGCTGTTCCAGGCGCATGAACTCTGCTTGATAATCCCGTAAAGCTTGCTCCCCGCCGCTAGGAGCTGACTGCTCCCTCGCCCGCATTAGCCTCTCCTTGTTCTGCTGTTCCAGTTGTAGCAGTTGCATTAGATAGTCCTCGTGTTTGCTACTTGTAGCCTCTTCCGCTTCCGCTCGTGGCCCAAGAAGGCGCCTCTTGTTCTGCTGTTCCAGGAACATCAGTTGCATTTGATAGTCATGAAGAGCGTGGTTCGGGCTGCCCCGGGCCGCCCCGTCCCTGTTCGGCCGCGGCACCTCCTCCGCTGTCGCGGGCTCGTTCCTCAACCTGGCCCTCCTCTGCTGCTCCTGCAGTATGAGCTGCATCTGGCGGTTGTTGAGGGCGAGGTTCTCGGGGTCCAGGGCTGCTTCGTCGGCCTCCGCCGTGGAGATTCGGAATGACTCCAGCTGCTCGTCCGATGACTTCCCGATGAATGCGGTGTACTGCTCTGGTGTCATTAATACGGAGACTGGCGCGTCGACTCGCGGCCTGTATTCCTCTTTGCGCGCACGATCGCCTCGGGAGTCATCAGAAGAAGAGCGAACGGAGTAACGCGTATCGTAGTCCACTGTCTCGCCTTTCGCATTGAGTCTCCTGACTTCAGTCCTCGAGTGGATGAAACCAAACATGTCGACGTGCTCGGAAGACGTCCTGATTGTCTTGCGGCCAGACGGATCGTACTCGACCATTTCTTTGGCAGGCGGCGCGTCTCTCGTAGCGCGCTCAGCTGGTGGAGCCCGTCTAGCCCTAGCCTTCGCGAAGTCGTTGAGGAATTTGTCCTCCCCAGCTGAAGCGGACTGGATCATTTCGAACAGGTCCTCCTCTGTTACGGGCTGGTCTTCTTCGCTGGCCGATGCAGGCTTCGCACCACCATTCGTTTCCGCTTGGCTGCTGCCGGCATCGTGATCTTCAGAGCGCTCACCAGCAAGTATTCCCATGGCCTTCTCTGCAAGTTTCTGCCCTTTCCGCATCATCTCGGCCATGTCCCGCCCTACGATTTCCTCAAACTTTGAGAACGACTCGTCGACGCGACCATCGATCTGGCGCATAAACTCCAGGTACGCTCTGGCAACATCGCCGATGTCGTCGTTGCCGTGCTGAGCTCTTTGCACAATTCCGACCGCCGGCTGTTCTCCGTGCGCCACCCAGGGTATTATGGTCCCTCTGGCCAGCCCTGGCTGTTCCCAGATGAAGGGAGGAGGCAGCAGGGCGTCGCCGTAGAGTCGTCTGACCCAGGCGGACGGGGTCTCTGGCTGGACGAGCTTCCCGGTGGCGGACTTCTTCAGGCCTGCTCGCATCCCCAGATCCATCAGGTGGCCCCGGAATGGATTGCTCGCAGACATGAGGTCCTCGAAGGCCTCAGGGAAACCAAAGTCGGCCGGGTCAGCGCCGGAGGGCAGGTCCTTTGGGGTAGGCCGTGGGAGATGTTGCAGGTTATGTGGGCTGTAAGGGTCGACATGGCACCAGTCGTCACAGTAATTGACTATGCCGGACTGTCTCCTGCAGCTGCCTCGAGACTGGTTCCTGCTTGGCCATGGCGACGACGCTGCAGTATCAGCGGGACCGTGGTGGTCTGTGGAGTTTTGTCCGTCGACATTGCTTGCTTGGGTATTACCCAGAGGCCTGTCAGGATCATCCGTGGTGCCGGTGAAGACAGAGACACCGGTGCCGATGCGGGCGTTGACGTGATTCTTGAACCTGATGAAAGGGTTGCTCGGGCCCTGCGGCTCGTTGTCGTCGGACATTATGGTGTTGATGAGTGGATGCTTGCCGTCTTAGCTTTCGGCTTGACCGGCGGGAAGCAGGGGATCCTCGGGAAGAATGGAAGATGGGGCGATGCGATGGGAGGAGGTGGGGATGGGGAGATGGATGGGGGAGACGGGTTGCACAAGGGAAATTGAAGCTCGAGCCTCGATCGACCCCGCCACCTGATACTATGCACATGTACTGTTGTGTGCAGATGCTTGCTTCTCCTACCCGAGATGGAGCTCGATCATTCGGTGCAATCTGACCCGCTCATTAGTTTTGCTGTCACACCTGAAGACAGGCGAGGCTACCACAGGATTGGCAGCAGAGAGTATAGTCAAGGCGAGACGAGGTGAGAGTTGACGCTAAAAGAATGATGCGTTCGCAGGTCAGGCTAGGCTAGGCTGAGAAAGAGGTGGATGGTTATTCCTGGTGGCATGTGAAAAGAGCTGGGACCAGGCAGGGCCATGTAAGACGCTGTAATACACTATAGCCTAGCAGATATGGGGGTTGAGCTGGTGGGCTCTTGTGCTCGGCCGGGAGGAGCTCGTTTCGGGGTTCAGGACCACCGCAGTGGGTGGAGGAGGGTGGAGAGTGGATATGACGGCATTCGCGCGGTTTTCCATGGCGAGCCGTTTAATGCGAGATGCGACCAATCTCGCAGGCTCCCAAGGCTGCTCCGCGCGGCTCCGCAAGCACTTCTTCATCACGCCCGACCCTCTCGCATATCGTCGCAGCGTTGTTCTTCTTGCCCTGTATCTGTATCTATTTCCGTCTGTCCGTGTCCTCCCCCCCAACCTGCGAATCCTGCGCTATCTACCTGGGCCCCCGGCGAAACCTCGACTCTCTCCTGTACCACCGGTTCATGCACGCATGCGACCTCGCTCACCCAGGCCGACTTCCTAATCCCAGGCAAACCTCAGCACTCGAGCCAGTGTCACCAGTAACGGATCAGATTTATGTACATACCCTCCGAATACCTCGAGCCTGCGTAAATCGATCGACATCACCCATGATACACCCTTCCTCGAGCCGTTGGAACTCCCGGTCGGCAGCCACTGACGGCCCCTGAGTCGCCATGTACCTACCGATATTACCTGCCTCGATACCCGCGAGATCAGTCACCCAGTATCTGCCCGCCTACACTTCTGAGGACTATCTGCGCCAAGACGTCGGCGATGGAAAACCAGATGGGCCCAAGAAGGGTCTGGAGGAGTGGTCGAGCTTGATCGGCATAATCACCGCCATCGTGGGGAACATCCTCATCGCCCTGGCCCTCAACGTCCAAAGATACGCGCATATCCAACTACACAGGGAGAAGGTGCGGATGCGGGAGCGCGCAAAGCAAGCTCTAAAAAATGCGAAGAACGGGAACGCTGGGCCGCGGACGGGCTATGGTTCCGTGGACGAGGCGCAAGGAGGAGCCCACCCGCCCGGCGGCGGCGACGACGATGAGGCACACGGCGCGCAGGAGTCGGACCCCCTGACGCAGTCCTTTGAGTCCGGCGACTCGCGCTGGTCCGACAACTCGGACGACGACACGGCGAAGCACCCCACGAACTACCTCCAGTCGCCGTCCTGGTGGCTCGGCCAGATCCTCATCACCGTCGGCGAGATGGGCAATTTCCTGGCATATGGCTTCGCGCCGGCGTCCATCGTCTCGCCGCTGGGCGTCGTCGCCCTGGTCTCCAACTGCATCATCGCGCCAATAGTGTTCAAGGAGAAGTTCCGCAAGCGCGACTTTTGGGGCGTGGTCATCGCCGTGTTTGGGGCGGTGACTGTTGTCCTGAGCGCGAACACCCAGGAGACGAAACTGGACCCACATGCCGTCTGGGATGCCATCACCACCACGGCATTCGAGGTGTACATGGGTGTCACCTGCGGCCTGATTATCCTTCTCATGTGGCTGAGTCCCAAATATGGAAACCGCACTATTCTAATTGACCTCAGCCTCGTGGGCTTGTTCGGTGGGTGGCATTTTTGTTTGATCATCGTGCAAGTGACTAACATTGCTCTCAGGTGGCTATACTGCGCTCTCGACCAAGGGCGTATCGTCCATGTTGTCTTCAACACTGCTGCGAGCTTTCACGACACCCGTGACCTACGTGCTCTTACTGGTCCTGCTCGGCACTGCCGTCATGCAAGTCCGCTATGTGAACAAGGCCTTGCAGAGATTCGACTCGACGCAGGTCATCCCCATACAGTTTGTCTCGTTCACACTGTGCGTTATTATAGGAAGCGCAGTGCTGTACAGAGACTTTGAGCGAACGACGGGTGAACAGGCCGTCAAATTCACCGGTGGCTGTTTTCTGACCTTCTTCGGCGTATTCCTCATTACTAGCGGTAGGGATGCGGCAGATGAGGACGAAGACATGCTCTCCGATGACGAAGATATCGAAGAGACCATCGGTCTCGCAGAGCAGGATCCCGATGACCCTCCATCACCTGTGCAGCGACGTCGGGGCAGTGACGGAAACAGCTCACGACGGTCCTCCCGGGTGAGCTTCATAGACGCCATCAACAAACCATTGGCAGTCCTTCAAGAGTCGGGAGTTCCAACATCAAGGGCGCCTGCTGCAACGCCAAAATCGTCACTCCTTCCATCAGCAGAAGCCGGCGAGTCTGCGCCTCTGTTGAGAACACGCTCACAGGAGCGACATTCAACACCACCAGTCCACCCAGGAATAGCACATGCCATGTCATCGGAATCAGCCGTCTCGATATCCAGCGTCACACCAATAAGTTCCGAACCACCCACACACCCAAGCACGCCTTTACCACAAAGCAACACCCTCCCTGCAATCAACATACCCCATGATGGCAGCCCCTATACACCACGGCCACAATCAGCATCCAGGTCTCACACACACCACTTCACCGGGCCGCTGTTCTCACCATCCCCATTCCACTCGACCGTCAGCGGCCTCGTCCCGTCGAACCTGCTCAAAGACGCTCACGCAGTGCGAAGGCCGCCGTCGCGGAGGAGGCCCAGCCTGCGGTCAAGCCTGTACGTGTCGCAGGACGAGCTGTCGGTGGAGCCGATAGGCGAGGAGGAAGAGAGGGTGATAATGTCTGCAATTGAGAGGAGTCGCACGGCAGACGAGTCGCAGATCTCCGCCCAGCAGCAAGGCAAGAAGGGTGTCAGGGCACGCGCCAAGAGCCTGACGAATTCGGTGGGGGATCTCTTCGGCGTGAGGAGGAAGCGCGACAACGGGGCGCCACGTGAGGCAGACGAGAGTGGGGAGAGCAGCCAGAGAAATGGGGACGCTAGCACGGAGACGTTGTAACAACGCTTAGAGAAAAAAGTTTGGCTTGAGAGGGAGTGCAGTGCTTGATATTGCAGGAGTCGGTTTTTTCAGGGACGGCACCGCATTGGGATGGCGTTTGGGTGAGGTATACGGGATTGTTCTGATTCAAACAAGGGAGCCTTCGACTATCATTTATTTTTTGTTTCCAATTTGGACCGGTAGATATGCTCAGGCTTTGAATACCCCTGCTCCTGGCTCTTTCTGTACAGATATAAACGTGGTGAAATAGTATATTCTGCTCTACCGAGACCAACTAGTCTATCCAAGTCGAGTATTCATGAAAAGGAGAAGCTGATGCGTTCCGGAGAGTTTAAAATGAGAGGAGCAACATAGGTTGACTGGGCATGATATCGCAGTTTCACGTTCTGCTTTGTCAACTGGTCCTCAATCGAATTGACAGTCACACAAGGGCGTTAGCACCTAGTTAGTACGGTGGTTGCATTTGATTATAGTGTTAAACTAGACCATCTATAGCTACTAGATTTAAAGAGAAACAAATCAAGACCCTCCACTCGCACGTCATGCTGCCTGTCAAAACAATGCTTATGTCCCAGCCCCGGGCCAGGGCCTGGGCCAACAGTTCTCTTCTCATCATGGCCAGGAGACTTTGATGCCCTCGGAGAAATCCGTCTGGACGATATTCATATCCTTCAACGACCGGGCAGGCTCGGTGTTCTTGCCCATGATGATGTTATGGAGTGTCACCCCGCTCACCATCGAGGAGGCGTTGTAGCCCTGGAGCCAGCCCCCCTTGTACCCCGAGGCGCGCGCCCTGACGTTCTCGACGCGGACGTCCCTGACGGGGCCGACCCCGCTGCCCGTGTTCTGCACGTAGACGGTGAGCCAGGCGGCCTGGCCGTGGGCGTTGCCGTGCAGGCCCTCGATGTCCATGTTCCGGAAGGTGATGCCGCCCGCCGCCGCGGAGCCGAACTTGTGGTCGACGCCCATGCCGACGGCGGCGGTGTAGACGACGCTGTTCTGGAACGTGACCGTGTCCTGGTCCTGCCAGACGCCCTGCCCGATCTTGTAGCCGTAGCAGTCGGACCAGCCCAGGCAGTTGTCGAAGAAGACGTTGCTCAGCGGCCTCGGCGGGAACGGGTACGGCACCGTGGTGCCCGTCTTGTACGGCCACGTCTTAGCGGAGAAGTTGTCGTCCTTAGAGATCGCTATGGCGCGGATCACCCTCACCTTGCTAGACTCGACGGCGTCGAACCCGTCGTCCTGGGTGACGTCGAAGCGATTCAGGATCTTCAGGTTGGTGAAGGTGACCTCTTCGGACTGGATAGGCGTGACCGCCCAGAAAGAGCTGTCTCGGACCAGGATGCCGTCGCACTTGAAGTTTTTGGTGCCCACGGGGACCAGCAGGTCCGCCAAGAATTTGTTCTGGCGAGTGTTGAAGCCGTTACCGTCAACGGTCCCGCGGCCGAAGACCTTGATATCAGTCGAGTCGAACTCGGTCTGGATCCACCACGTGCCCTGCATCTTGAGATCCGACTTGGTAAAGAGGGCCTTGTAGTCTGTCGGGTTGCCAGTAAAGCGCAACACCGACCCGCCGGCGAGATACAGCGACGTGTGGTTGCGGAGGAGGAGGTTGCCGATGGTGTAAAGGCCTGGAGGAACATAAACAGTGTTGCCCGTGCTCTTGGCGGCTTCGTCCATCGCCCTTTGGATCCCATCAGTGACCGTCTTTCCAGTCTTGTCTGCTCCATATTTGAGCACATTGTAGACACCCGGGCCGTCCGGCTTGGGGACGTCTTCCTCTGTGGGGTCCGCCACGATCACAAACTCCTTCTTATCGTCGATCTTCACAATAAGGTAATGCGCCTGTTTGACGGAGAACACGAGCGTATCACCTTCCACCTTGGCCTCGATGGGTAATTTTCGCGGCGTGATACTATATGATTTGATGGGTTGGTTGTCCAATTTGCGAATCCGGAACTCAGTCGGTTCGCCTTCGTCCATGGAGAGCTGCACGTAGTCGTAGCGGGCATAGCTGACGGTATACATGTCTGTGCCGTTGACCATTAAGCCGAAATGTGCCGACTTCTCGTAGATTGATGGGCGTTCATATCTGATGACCTCGGCACTGACCGTGGCGATCATAAATGATGCCACGGCGATGACTGTCTGAAGAAGCATGTTTGGGCTATGGATTAGGAACCCAAGATAATTGATCAACTACCCCAAGGACTTGCGTTGGAGGACTTCGGAAAATCAAATCATTATATTACCATGCTGGGGGTCAATATGTTGTAGTCATCATGCACGTTCCTTCGGGAGCCCGTGGCTTTGCACTTGACTGTTGCCATACTTCAAAGATGATTAGGCCCGTCAGGCCACATTGGGGGCAAAAGGATCCAGGATTATAGGCATCAAAGGACTTGTGTTATGAGGATTGATGGGCTCCACTATGGCATCCTATCCTTTTCCGAGCTTGGCTGGTCAAAGGGCTAAGAGAACGACTGCCAAGAATGCCAGGCACACTGCCACCGTATTACGATGCAATCTGATCCTTATTATCTAGGCAGTGCACGTAGGGTACCTAATAGATAGGGCTGGAGATCCTAGCTATTTTAGTGGCTCAATATTGTATTGCCTCAATCGTACATTTTGAGGAGCTCTTGGTCGTCCAACTTCGCTCCATCCGGGACCGCGAGTTCTTGTCTATCATCCCCATCCTGGTCGACTTCGTCTTCATCATCTTCTGGCTGCAACTTCCTCTTCTTGCTGGTAGGGACCGACGAATAATTTAATACTATTAGCTATGGGTGCGATGTGGATGATCCACGATAACAACGAATTGGGGGCGCTGAGAAATGTATCCTGGAGCATTTCTTCCGGGATATCAGAGATATCAAGGCTCAGTTGCGCCTCGAGTCCTCCGTCCTTGGTGCATCAGCTCACGCATCAGCTCGATGGCCCGGGAGGACGCCATCCTGGCTTCTTTTAGACGATTTGGACCTCTGCGAGTAATTTTCTGGGTCCGGGATGTGGGTTTATAGCTCGTGGTTCTTCTTGTCCTGGACGGCCGGTTCCCACTTGGGAGGGCATCCGCTCAAGCTTTACTCTACGTGTCCTGCCCAGCAGAAATGGTTCATACTCGGAGAAAAGGGTGAGATATATAGTTCATATTCAATTCTACAGGCTTGGACTGTCCGATATTCATGTCCTCTCAGTATGCCCTTGGTTTTGGTCGAGTTTGCTTCATAGGAAGAAGCATTGTCTTCTCAGCCCGTACATATCCTCCTAAAGCGGAAGTTGCAAGTGGTGGACTGATACGCATTGAGGCATCTGAATTGGAATGTTTGCTTCAATGGTGTTGCAAGAACACAGCTCAAGGTGTTCAGATGTGCTCTCATGCCTGAAAGACATCCAAGTCCCCTACCTTGTCGACCTTTCTGTAACAAGGTCAAATCTCTTCAATATTTCTCCAAGACACTGGAACTTCCGGAGAAGTACACAGCCAATAATTGTGTTTTCCACAAGGATGCATCACCAGTATTGGCTCTCATCATCCCCACCCGAAAGAAGCTGGGAGATGACTAATGCCCGGCAAGACCAGCCCTTTGGAATAATACCGCAATTTAGCAGTACAGAATTGAGAGAAAATTTCATGCCTGTAAATTGAAAATTCAGTTTCTATTGGAACACTGCTGGCAGCATGAGTGCAATCCGTAGATCGTAATTGTCATTACTATATAGGTTTTACTTTTCACCATTTTCCAACAGCTACATAGCTCAGGGGAAGAGTGAGTTGAATCGTGCCTTGACAGTAATCCCAAACACACGCTAACACCAAATCAGGCGCCGGGCTCATAACCCGGAGGTCGCTGGATCGAAACCAGTTGTAGCTACTCAACTCCATCTTTTTGCATTTTTGGTCAAAGGTTATGGCTGTTGTACTTGGGACTTTTTTTTTCTTCTCTCCCTCTCCCTCTCTTCTGTGATTCCGACGCTTGGCGTTTCATTTTGACCAACCAGTCAGCACAAGTTGACCCAGTGACTCAGAGGTCTTAGACATAGGCACAAGACACCACATTACACATTCCAAAGCTCCTTTCTTTGACCAGACGTCAACAAATGTGTTTTGTTTGTCCACGGCATGTTCAAAATGCAGACCGTGCTATGGGAAAGGATTGTACATCATCTCAGGTGCTGGACCTTTTATGGATCTAACGTAATATCATGTAAACTCATGCACAACCAATAGACCCACAGATGACTCTTCATCACCAAGATTAAAAGCACACCGGTAATGGGTATGTATGGTAATGGGTATCATATATGTACATGTAAATCCTAGGTCCTATCTCCTTTTTTACCAACCACACATAGCACTAGCATACAGTTCGTAAAAAAACATTAAGGTCTAGCCGTGTTACGCCCGGCGGACCGGCAGCGCTTTTCTTCGACTCGAACTACTGCATCCGCTGCTGGTCCGCCTGGCTCGCGCGCCTCTGCATCTTCCGCAGGGCCTCGCGGTGCATCTCCATCATGTCGCGGTCGGACCGGATGCGCTGCTCGAACATCCTGCCCGCCCGCTCCCGCTCCGTCCGGAGCGTGTCCCGCTTCTGCGCCTCCGCCTGCCGCTGGCCCATCATGAAGCTCCGCTGCGTCTCGATGTCGCGCTGCACCTCGGCGTCGTAGCTCTGCCGCACCACGTGCTGGGGCAGCGAGTGCGCCGACGACGTCCCCGGCACCCCGTAGATCGAGTTGATTAGCGGGCCCTGCTGCTGTTGCTGGCTGCCGCTGCCGCTGCCGTACCCCGCGCCGTACCCGAGCTGCGCGTTCGCGTTCACGGCCGGCATCCCGGATGGCGTGGAGCGGAGGTCCTGCTGGACCGACTGCCTGAAGCTGGCGAGCTGCGACTCACGCGCCGCCTGGCTGGGGATGGTGGACGTGCGCTGCGGCTGGTGCGAGTTGAAGTTGGCCCCGCCCACGAGCGAGCCGCTGTTGATGGACGTCCTGCTGTCCTGGCGCATCATCGCCCTGCGCTGGCTGAGCGGCAGGTCGTCGGCGTCGACAAGGGCCGAGCCCGAGATGCCCGCCGTCCCGGAGCTCCTGCGGCTGTTCGGCCCGCTCCCTGCGGCGTTGGGGTCCCGCATGGCAGGCGGGGGCAGCGCGGCTACTGTTCCGTACGCCGCCGCCGGTGCGACACCGCGCACGGAGCCTGATTCTGACACCGAGGCGGAAGAGGGAGGGCTGATCTTGCCCGGTTGGACTGAGTCTGGCCGGAGCACTGAGGCTTTCTTCCGCATGAGCAGGTCGCGTTGGCCGATCAGGGTCTGTGGGCTGTCGTAAGAGACCAGGCCGGGGACTGGTGGCCTTGAAGCAATGGGCCTTGCTGAAGGAGGACTGCTATTCCCGTTCGAGGACATGGGCGATGACCCGCTGATTGCTTCGCCTGTCAGGGCCGCCGCTGCAGCACTTCTCGCAGCTTTCCTGCTGTCGGTGCTCATGACCGATTTGTTGTCGTCTTCCTCCGCCACAGCCCGCCCGGAAACCCGCCTCGTGTCCGAAGACACTCGCTGGCTCGGTAAGAGTTGGCTCTGGGGAGCGGCCGACGCGTCGAGGTTGCTTGGTGAGTGCAGCGGTGACTTGACTACTACATTTCTGCCGGGGAGCCCCAGGTTCGCTGGTCGCTGGACTGACATCCCAGAGACAGACCTGGGCATGGCAGGAGGTGGAGTCGCATCCAAAGCTGTCTTCTTCAGCTCATCCACGTTTACCGGCGCTGCTTTCTCCTCGACCTCTTTGACTTCGGTCAGTTCAGGCTCGGGCTCGTGAGGGATCCGAAGCTCCGCCGGTGAAGGCATCTCAGCATTCGACAGATGCTTGGCCCATTCATTTGTTCGATACGACAATGCAATCTTGGACAGCCCACGAGGAAGTCGGTCCTTTGTCAGGCTCCGCGGGCCAGAGTCGGCCTCAGATGCGATCGACTTGCCTGCTTTGGATACGCTCTCACCCTCAACAGGCGATGCTTCTTCCACCTGCTTCGCGCTTGTCTTCTCTGATGTGAGCATCGAATCCAGACTTGGCTTGAATTTCGTCCCGTCTGGCGACAACGTTGTATTGGCGTCGGTTGCCGGTGAGTTCAGAATATCAGTTGAAACAGTGACTTCCGATGTTGGCCTCTTCCTTGTAGCCTTCTCTTGTGTCTCCTCATTTACCAACTCGGCCTTGATCTCCTTGCTGAAAGGTCTCTCGCCAGTGGGCGTCACCGCTCTATCGCTGAATCCATCTGACTCATTAAGAGTAGCAGCGATGGACTCATTGTCTTCTTTCACGGGAGACGTCAGATCCTCTCTACTCTCGCTCTTACCTCGAGTAGCAGTATCCATTTTCCTTCCCAGCGATCGCTGTGATAACCTCCGGAACAGGTCGGCTGACCCGACAGATAGGCGATTGGCAATTGAGCTCCTCTTGCTCGCGTTGCTTCGTGTCTCCAAAAAGTCACCGTCGTGATCGGCAATTGCAGCTATGGACGATTGATCGTCGTCAACTCCTGCACCAGGCTCGGCAGCCTCGGCGGGCACTCTGAAGGGCAGAGACACAAGATTCGGCGTTGGCGTGGAAGCCTTTGCCCTGAATTCTGCAGATGCCTTGGGGACGAGTCGCGCCTCTCCATCATCGCCGATGAGCCAAACCTTTTCTTCCTCTTCTACCTCAGCGGCAGGAGAACCAGCGGTAACATCATCAACAGCAACACGGACGGTGACCATGCCGTCCGCGTTCCTATCAAGGACCTTTTCTGCTGCCGTCTTCGGTTTCGGCGGTGGCTCGGGCGCATCTCCCGGGAGCTCCATCACATCGCTCGCCCGTCCCTCCTCAGCAATCGGGATTTCGGCCATTTCGATTTCTTCTCTCTCATCGATCGTTGAGCGGCGGGTTGCTGTGGCAGTCGTCGTGGTACCACTGTTGCGAGGCTTCCTTTCGTTGTAGATATCACCAACACTGGAATCCTCCGACGCGTGTATCCCCATTGGGCCTTTATCGCCATAGACCGCTTCCCACTGCTTCCTTTCGCTCGCAGTGGCCCTCTCAACGTCCCTGCCCACATTTGCTTCATGCTCTTGGTTTTCGGCTTCTGCTCTCATGCGCTCTTCCTCTTTTCTCGCCCGATGTGCCTTGACAACCAGCCAGAGCTTATTCTGGGAGACGAGCCCGATCATGGCGATGATGATCGTAACGGCTTGCTCGACTCGGATGCCCCTGGTAAGTGGGTATGTATCCGCACCGAACGGGAACAAATTATCATTAATGTCCCATATCCATGCCCAGTACTCCTTGAGCCCAGCACGGCTGAAACAGTCGATTCCGATGACAACTGCCGTTGCTCCGCTGAGGGAAATGCAGGTTATCATAAACTGGGCCCTTGTCCAGCGGCTGAAATAGCCTGCAAACCCTGCAGCCGCAAAAACAGCGATGAATATCGTCACACCAGCTCCCCCCGAGCCAAGCAACCCGCCTTCCTTCAGGGTCAGGAGCCACATGGCCAGGCAGAAGCCACCCAGCAAGCACGCAAGGCATTCTGTGACCTCCTTGAAGACCAGGGCCGCACCGCCAAGCAGTAGCCCCGTTCCCGTGGCCGCGACAACGTAGGCGCCTTGCACACCATCAGAGATGGGCGGGTTCATGACATATATAATGAGAACTGTGACGCCGACGGCGGCCAGGAAACCGGCAGAGAGGAAGCAGTGCAACCACTGGGTCTTGATGCCGACGAGGGTGTAGGCGGCGCCTGTCAATATCAGAATGACACCGGCGACAGAGAAACCTGGGGTGACGCGCGGCTGCAATGGCAGATCACCCGCAGCAATAGTAACTAAGCACCGTGTCAACAGAGCCCATCGACATTTACACCGGTAGTATACTGCTTACCATTAAATAGAGTGGAATTAATATCGCTGGTACCACCTGTCACTGTGGGGACTGGAGCGGTGCCCGTCCCCGTCGAAGACACTGAGGATGGTGTCGAGGAGCTCTCCGCTTCAGAAACCGATGTGCTATCCGCCGAGGACGTGGAGGATGCTGAGGCGGCATCTTCAGTCGTGGATGAACGAGTAGTCGTGGCAGGAGCATCACCTATCTCATTCTGCCGTGGAAGGGGCTGCGCAACGCCCGCAAAGACGATGTTGAAGCACAGGAAGAAGCAAAGGACTATCCCCCATATCCTTGGTAGCTGAGTGGCCCTCATCATGTGTGACTGAGGAGGATGTGGTATTACTAGTGTACCTTAGGTGATCCCTCACTCCCTATATGCCCGTGTGAGGAGACGCAAAAGCTCTCTGGAGAAAAGAGGATATCCCCGGGTCTAGCAGGTGTGTAGGCGAATGGGACTCATCCTCCGTCAACAAAAGTGGGAAAGGGGGGCGGGTAGGTTGGGAAAGAGGGAGAGGGAGAGAGGGCAGTCGGCCGAGAAGTGTGATCACTCGCTTGAAGATGGGAGATCAAACAATATTGGCCGAAGAAACAAGAGGGCTGGACACAGCAAACAGAGTTCAGCGGAGGGGTATCGGGTCTGAGCTAGACGAGACGGGCCCAGGCTGTCGATGTAATAGCGAAGGAGGCGAGGAAGACGCGGGCTGCAATAAGTCTAGGCTATCGAGTACGACGTTACCGCATGTACTCAACGCAAGGCAAGGCCGGACTTCAACAAGTGTGGACGAACGAGTGGACGAGAGGAATACCGGTGTAAGGAACGACGAAGCCGACTGAGTGCTGGCGAGGCTAGGGACGGATCGATTGGGCGATCAAACCTTGGGAGACCAAGAGCTAGACGACAGCAGCGGCGGGAGGAGAATAAAAGAAAGGTGGGCAGGCGTGCATCTCTTGAGAGATCGGCTCGAGGAAGAGTCCGATGGGGTACCGCGCATGGATGTACATGGAGGGGGACGAGAGCGTCAACCGACCCTATCCATGATGCCACGAGAAATTCCCCCTTCTGTCATCGCGGGCCTGGTTTTCTCTGGGGCAGCCGGGGGTCATGGGTTGAGGTTTCATTGGAGGGTCCTCATCATGGGCCAAAATGGGACAGACATGTACTCATGTACTGCATAGAGTACCGCGAGTGGCATGTCGTAATAAGCCCAAGGCGTTCAACGGCAGGCCGGGGGCCACATAAAAAGGACCCTGCCGTTAATAATGGGAAAGCCCAGATGGGATGTGAAGTGTGGTGGTTGCAGTCACAAGGCCGGGCTTCATCTCTCTTCTGCAGCGCTGTTCCGATGTCAAACGTCTGGGCTTTCCTCTTCCTGGCGTGGCCCCCGGTCTGCCTCGCGCAGCATGAAGTCTCATTGAGGCGCTGCGAAGAAGCAGAAAGCCATCCGACTGGTCGGCTGGAGGGTGGGAGATTGCGATTGCACCAGCAGTTCACGACGGAGGACTTCGCAGCAGATCGGGACGAGAATGTAGCCCAAGAAGGTTTGGTCGAATGAACGGCAGGTACCCGGACACAGAGCACCGGGTACTTTGTTCCGGGAGAGGAAATATCTCTGCGCACTCGTACCACGTAGCGAAGGCACATGTCATCGACCGGACGCAGCTCTTGATGAGGTCGGCCTGACTGGCCAGTCTGGCAGGCGGGCTGGCTTGAGTCAGCTTGGACCTGTGGGTCGTGGCATATCCACTGGCCTGACATTTGGCACTACCTAGGTAATTTAGATCGGATGACCGGGATCTACCCGTGCTGCCGGACGAGTAGGTAGGTAGGTATCTGTGTACTGTTGTCGAGAAGTAGGCGGAGTCGAGGTCTGAGAGCCTACCGCTGACTCTATGGAACGACAAGCGTTGGGTCAATATCAAGCTGAAATGGCTCCTTATGTGCGAGTTTATTGGAGAGAACTCATAAATGAGTTCTGCTGCCTGACTGGCTTCGTTGAAAGACACTCTATAGACAGGGCAGTGCGTGAGGTACATCGCAGTCTCAAACCCTTGTCGGCCGTACCTGACAAGGCGGCAGGGATGGGGCACACTTGGGCCAATCTTGGTCCCACCTCTCCAGTCAATCACGCCCCTCTGGAACGCACCTACCGTGTAGTCTGCTGCAGCGGCGGAAATCCCCATTTGCGCTTCCAAGATTTCCACCTCTATCGCTCGTCACCGCTCCGTCAGAGTGACTGATTGATGAGCTGGACTGCTCGAGATCGCAGAGATCGCAAGAGGGCGTACTGTCAGTCCGTCGTCATTAGTAAAATTATCCTTCGCGATGCCTTCCGCGCTGCTGGGGCCGCTAGGAACGCTGGCGTGAACCACTACCGTGCACGCCTCGCACTCCTCCCAGGGGAGGGCCGGCCAACATCGAGATGCACAGACGCACCAGTTCCTCACTGAGTGTAAACACAGTACGCGGTACAAGGGAACAGAGAGAAAGAGAGGTGAGAAGCCCCAGCCGTTTTCTCCTCATTACGGGCTTGCATCACGAAATTTATCTTGCAGGCAACTTGCTGCACGCCGGCGGGCTGGAGGCAGGCGGCTTGCAGCCAAGCAGTAGCAATGTCGGCGCCAATCGGAACGGTGAAGTACTGGTATGTACGCACGTACTTCGGTATAGCTTTGCTTTTGGGAGCGACGGACGGTCTCTGGCGCGTCGACACCACCCACCTCTGGCGCTGAGCTCGAACCCTCTGGTACCGAGAACGCGTCTTCACCTAGCTTTACCCGATGTTGCTGGTAGTCGCGACGGCGGCCAGTTTATGGTAGACGAACGTCTGTAGGTCGTCGACGAAATTCTGGATAGGATCAGCTCTGAGGCGAGCCATCGGGAGTTTTTCTCCATGATGCCAGGGGTGCCCGGTCGTGCCTTACGGCCGCTCCTGTGTGACGGTTCGTGTGGGCCTCCTGGCCTCCCAGTCTGGGAGGGGGAGCTTGTACCACCGGCTGCCCAACGGTCAAAGACTGGGATCCAAGGTTGGCTGCGACGGCAGCCCACAGCCTGCACAGAAGTTCTTTTTTCACGTCGCGCAAGAACCACGCGTCGCCCCCTCTGGTCTTGCGTACGACAGCTCAGGAGAAGGCAGGCTCGATCACAAAAATGGCAACAGTATCTATAGCCCCCTTTCTTCTCCCTTGCCGCAGCGCATGAATTACACATAAACTTGCTACATGCTCGGGTCCGCCTTTTGGATCTTCAGCCACGCCCCCTCGGCCTGGCCTCGCGGGCTGTTCCTGGTTTTACAGTTTCAGGTTGGGAGGGAGAGGGAAAATAGCAACGCAGAATAGGCTTCTCAAGGGCGCCCCCTCGGCGACTTTTAAGGGCTTTGGCCAACCAGAGCGGAGCGGAGCACTTGAGGATGGGGCCTTTTTGCTCCTGACAGCAGCTGTACCGCAGTACATTCGTGCGTGGTACCCCACGCGCCTGTGTGTTGAACTTTTTTCCTTCAGTGGCTGTGGATCCGGAACAGATGGACCCACTCTCTCTCCTTCCCGAGGATGGAGTTCGATAGGCGACGAATTGGCATATTGGCCACTGCGTACAGTAGATGATAAACCAATAATTAACCGCATTGGGTTTCTCGCACGAGTAGTCGGCTCACGATGGCTGTAGCCCTCCAAGGTCTCGGTCTGCCTCGCCTCCCAACAAATGACAGCCTGCGAGGCTTGACGTCTGTCGCAATATTCAAGCAAATAATTTTAATAAGCACGAGTAAAAGGGGGAAGGATGCTTCATTATGCCAACAGACGCCAGCCACCTCCTCGGTCAGCCTGCCAGCCTGCATCTCAGCCAAGGCCTCCCCAAGCCTTCGTCTGCATGAAACCTGACCTGCGCGGCCGCAGCGGCGCTGTGCGATATACCTTAGGGGACCTCCGCGTCGTAATGAACCCGACCGGCAACACGAGGAGAGAATTTGCAGTCCCGCCTCTCTTGATTTGCAGTCCCGCCTCTCTTGAGGCAGGAGACTAGTACTGATAGGGCCAGCTTGCGTTCAATATTCCTGCATCGGGGCGGGCTACGTGAGTCAACGTGGTCTAGCACACAGCGTCCACGCAGCAGCAGCAAACGGCAAGGCGCAGGTAAGGGGTGCACGAAATTGCGAGCACGATGGCTCCGTCGTGCCATTCGGCTCCGACGCCCTGGGACGAACGGAGAGGGTAGCAGTTCGTCGCAAGATTTCGCCGTCCCAATGATGAATGCACCAGGCTCGTCTTCCACTCGCATTAGTGGTGGCTGGGTTTGGAGGGAGGTGATCGAGTGCACGGACAAACCGAACCATCCGGTATATTATATACTTCGCCGGGCAAAGCTTGACAAATACGTCTCCTCTGCACGCCTATGCGTGGGAGCGTACAGGAAGTCTCTCCGACCCGTTGGTAGGAAACAGAGCAGCAAGGCAAGGTGCGAGAAGATCTAGGCGCCGGTGGCATACGCACACGTGGTCTCACAAGAGGCTGGCTTTCGTCCACACGGATGTGAGACAAACCAGGCCAGACCTGCACGACATCGTGATGGAAACGGACCGTTCTGCCTGCGGGTATCCGCGAACAAAACTTGAGGCCGGTACTTCTTCACAAGTGCGTGACCACCACTGAACAGAGTTGTTTGGAGAACGTAGATCTCGATTTCACGTGCGTGGTAAGGTTCGAACCTGCATATGTTGAGACAGTTCCCACGCATAAGATGTTCTTTTAACCTTTGATACCGGCCACCTCCCGGCGTCGCAAGACCAGTGTCCCGATAAACTCTACGAATACAGACGTACCAGAGAGTGTACCTACGGAATTTAAGCACGAAATTCAGCCAATTATAACCACTTCTGCAGCTGCTAGGGCCCCCTAGCCCTAGGTTACACTACCAAAGTAGATTTTTCTTAACGCTATAGATTACTATTACTTAATTACATACTCTTTATTATATTTATATTTAAATAACGCTAAACCCTAAGTAAATATAATGTTATTTATTAAAAAAAATAAGATGTAAATTATGTTAATTATTATAATAATATTAAACTTAATATTAAAGTTTATAATAATATATATATTATATTTATTAAACTTTAAGCATCCTTAAAGTATATCTTTTATTTAAATAAATAT